>SJYX01007058.1:9144-101212 GCA_006410675.1 Oreotragus oreotragus | reverse complement strand
GTATTCCCCGGGGAAGATGGCCCGAGGAGAGCCCAGGAAGGCCACCACCACCGGCGCCCCCTCCCCGGCCCCCTACAGCCCCCCGAACTCCAGAGCTCTGGGCAGCCCCCTGGACGAGCTGGCCAGCCTGTTCAACTCCGGCAGGAGCGTGCTCCGGAGGTCGGCGGTGGGCAGGAGGATCCGCGAACCCCAGGGTGAGTCTGGCACACTGAGCGCGCTGAGACAGATCCAGATGTGGGGGTGGGGGGCTGTGCAGAGGGATGCGGTGTTACGGAACGCGGGGGTCTCTGCGGGGTTCTTCATAGCAGGTAGCGGCTTTAAGATCATCTTATATGCAACCGGTATGGCCAAGTAGTTCAGAATGCATCTTTCCATTTTGCAGACACAAGTTCATGGTATAAAAAACACATTGCACTAAACCCAGGCTTCAGCCAGCCTGGCGAAACGACGGGCATCACAGCAAAACTCAGCTAGAGCCACTGCCTTCCGGTTGCTAACGATGCCCGGGTATAACTTGGAAACGGCAGTTGCTGCCTGCTGTTATTTTGAGATGTCCCTTTGGGACATCTTTGTCCTTTGCCCGGGTTACCCGAACACCCTCGCCTCGCTGGCCGTCTCACTTCCATTCCCTGCCTCTGGAGTGATTACTTCTCAGTTACTCCCTGACGCTCAGTACCCCTCAGTACGAAGCCCAGCCCAGGAAGGCCACTGCCGGGGCCCCCTCCCCGGCCTCCTATAGCAGCACCCCGGAACTTCAGGCCTCTAGGCAGCCTCCCCGGAGGAGCCGGCCAGCCTCTTCAACTGTTGTTGCCGGTGAATGATTTGCCTTCTGGTCCCAAGGACCATTTTCACTCCGTTCTGTTCTGTCTGCATCTTCTCGCTGAGCATCTCAACTGCTCAGCTGTTGACAAGCCAGTCCCAGTGAGCTCAGGGCTAGACTGCGGCAGCCAGAGGCCGTTGCCTGTATCAGAAAGTATTTATTTTGTGTCCCTATAAGAGTAGAATGTAGCTATCAAAAAAAAAACCTCATTAAGAATTTTTTTTGTTGATCTCTTGTTAAGTAGCTCCCCTCATTCAGATGAGGTTGCCTTTGGGCTCAGAGTCTCTTAATAACCACAAAGAGCATAGTCATCTTCCAGAAAGCATCTGAAGGTTTTTATATGAAACCAAAATATTTTCCAGCGTTCTGTATTTGGGAAGCGAACTGCAGTAATATAAAGCATCTTCTCTTAAAACTGTAACAGGTCCCTCGGTCATAATGCCATTATGTAGTAGATGACAACTACGAGCATCCTTACTTGACAGAGATGGGAAACTTCAGGGCAAGGAGTTTAAGCACCTTCCTTAAGGTTAGATAGTAGGACTGGAAGTAGCAGCTTACCTGCTCTTTCTCCTAAAGAAAATACATAGCTGTGTTGGCTTTCATCATCTGATGAGGTACAAAAAAAAACCCCTAGAAAACCTAGGAAACATTCTCAATAAGTGAAAAGTACGTCAAGGCTAAGAACACTTAGCAAATGGGTGAATAACCTACTCTTTGTTTACTCTTCAGTCTAATAAGCTAATCGTTTGTTTAGCTAGCCATTTCTTCTTAATTATGTCATTAATAAATGAAATTGTCCTTGTAAGTAGGGAATGGCTTGAATGTCACAAGTCATATGTTTCATTCCAAGGAACAAAACAGACTCTAAGAGAAAAGCATTACAAAAACACATTAATGTTGCTTTGCTTTTGGAACTAAAAGTTTATTAAAGCCTCACAAGCCTCCTTTTACTATAGATGAGAGTTGGTGAATTCTTCTCGGATGTATTCAGCAAGGGGAAGTTAATGATTTTCTAGATGGGCGGCAATCCTTTGGAAATCCCTAAGTCTACTCTTGAGCGTCCTGTGGACTGCAAGGAGATCCAATCAGTCCATTCTAAAGGAGATCAGTCCTGGGTGTTCTTTGGAAGGACTTATGCTAAAGCTGAAACTCCAATACTTTGGCCACCTCATGCGAAGAGCTGACTCATTGGAAAAGACTCTGATGCTGGGAGGAGAGATTGGAGGCAGGAGGAGAAGGGGACAACAGAGGATGAGATGGTTGGATGGCATCACCGATTCCATGGATGTGAGTCTGAGTGAACTCCAGGAGTTGGTGATGGACAGGGAGGCCTGGCGTGCTGCGATTCATGGGGTCACAAAGAGTCAGACAGGACTGAGCAACTGAACTGAACTGAAGTCTAGGACTCGCAGGGAGGACCACAGAGAGCTCTCCAGCCAGGGTGCCCGGATATGCTAATTATATTTCCCCGTGGTGACATTAACCAGTGCCTGCTGACATGCATCAAAACCTCAAGGACACCATCGCTGGTGCAACTCTAAAATTAGAAAGCGTCTATTTTCCTCTTGTGGGCTTTTACAAAACACTCTTCACTTAGAAAAGGCTGTCTGGAGCCACTTAAGGCTTTCTTACAAATGCCCGCATTGACAGCTTCTGCCCCCAGCACAGTGGCTGTAGGAACAGGCAGCTGCAGTAGGAAAGGCTTGTCCCCACACACCAGGTGTCTGGAGTCCAGCTGTGCGGCTGAGAACCCTGTGATTCCTGATGGTTTGTGACTCGGGAAACACCTGGACCAGAGCACAGAGCGCATCCTCGTGGCATCCAGGTTACTTTAGCATGCAGGAGGGGCTTAAGAGAAGACTGGGAAGGAAAAAAAAAGTCATCACACTGGAGCTAATCACCAGAGCTGCCTATATGATTACTAAGGTTTAGACACTGTGATCCAGGAGCCAGGAATCTATTTTCTTCTGAATGAATCGCATAGCTGTTATTCATGATTTACTGAAGTCCTGGGACTTCTTTTAAGATTACAAATATTTTTCTTTACCCTCTTTATATTTAAAAATGCTCTTCTCTTCACCTGAAAGAGCTTTCTTACCAAAGAATCCAGTGGGCAGCTAATTCTGCCTCAAGGCACCTGAATTAATTATAGCTCGTTTATTGGGCAGTTGTAATGTGGGGAAATCGTACCACAAATTTGCAGAGCGTTTCAGAACTTCCTCCTCGATTCTTTGGAGAGCGACCTTGAAGAGAGTATCTGTGTTAGTCGCTCAGTCGTATCCGACTCCTTGCGACCCCAACAGGCTCCTGTGTCCATGGGATTCTCTAGGCAAGAATACTGGAGAAGGCTGCCATTCCCTTCTCCAGGGAATCTTCCTGAACCAGGTATCAAATCCAGGCCTCTCACATGTAGGTAGATTCTTTACCGTCTGAGCCACCTCAGTCCAGTTCAGTTGCTCAGTCGTGTCCGACTCTGCGACCCCGTGGACCGCAGCCCGCCAGGCCTCCCGGTCCATCACCAGCTCCCAGTTTACTCAAACTCAGATCCATCGACTCGGTGATGCCATCCAACCATCTCACCCTCTGTCGTCCCTTTCTCCTCCCGCCTTCAATCTTTTCAAGTATCAGGGTCTTTTCCAATGAGTCAGCTCTTCACATCAGGTGGCCAAAGGATTGGAGTGTCAGCTTCACCATCAGTCCTTCCAAGGAATATTCAGGACTGATTTCCTTTAGGACTGACTGGCTAGATCTCCTTGAAGTCCAAGGAACTCTCAAGAATCTTCTCACCACAGTTCAAAAGTATCAGTTCTTCAGCGCTCAGCTTTCTTTATAGTCCAACTCTCACATCAGTACCTGTCGACTGGAAAAACCATAGCTTTGACTAGACGGACCTTTGTTGATAAAATAATGTCTCTCTAGAGATAGTCCAGTGTTGACAGTTCCTTCCTTTGGACTTGAGAAAAGGCATTCAGAGGATTTGCTCCAAACTAGTTTTGGCACTGATTAACATGTAAGGAATGGTGAGTTGTGGATAGGAAACAAGGTCCTGTGGTGTTTAATTGTACACCATTGCTACTCTGCAGACCTAAATGTGGGATTTCATAACTATCATGTTCCTAGACTCCTGGATATTCACTTGGAGGAACACAAAGTCCCGGAAGCTCTTAAGAGTCCAGAATGCAGGTAGGGACACAATGTGCCTGGCCAGCCGACCGCCGTGACGACAGCTTGGAAGGAGGTGTCTTAGCTGCGGCAGTAGCAGCAGCTCCTGTGCTCCAGGCGCGGCTTTAATAACCGTTTAGTTCTCGTAGGACTAGGCAGTGTCTGCTGTGGTGTCCTATTCTACAGATGGGAAAACTAAGGCATAGAGGTTAAACTTGCTCCCCACTCTGAGAGATACAGCCTGACTTAAATGCAGTGTTGCTGGCTCTAGAGGTCACTATCTCAGTTACCTACACAGTGAGGCCCAGAACTGCAGGGAATAAAACAAAATGGAGGATAAGGCTTTAAAAAGCCCTATTTTCTCACACAAGGTGCAACAAGTAAGAGTCCTAGAGTTTGGATAAGAAAACTGCTTCATAAAATTCCAGACATGTACTTCACAGCTCATGGACACACACAGCTGCAGAGTGTGCTCTGGGGGCCACTGGGCCCTTAGAGTGAAGAACTACATGTTTAATTGTCCGTGACTTTCTGTTTATCCTGTTCATTCACAAGGTGCTTTTCTTCTGATGCCGTACTATGGTTAATATTATTACGCTAATTATTTATAGCTGCTCAGTTTCAAAAATTATGAGACCGAGTTCAAATGCAGAGGGGATACCATTTGCTTCTTGGGGCCACGAGGGTGCGCCATTGCTCCAAACGGTTCCATCTGTGGCTGGTTGTTTATCTAGAATGTGAAATAAAA
This sequence comes from Oreotragus oreotragus, assembly GCA_006410675.1. Lineage (NCBI taxonomy): Eukaryota > Metazoa > Chordata > Mammalia > Artiodactyla > Bovidae > Oreotragus > Oreotragus oreotragus. Next base: position 96,479 of record SJYX01007058.1, on the reverse strand, counting down.
TGAGCATGTTTTCTGTGTCCATTGAAAAAGAGCAGGATGATCAGGCATTAACAAAAATGCAGTACGCCTCAGAAACCTGCGGAAGAAAGTGGAGGCGTCTGGTTTGCAGAATATGTTAAAAAAAAATTATTTTGTGACTTTCTGATACTGTGCATCTTTAGTTTACATAATATAGATAGGTAGTTAAAAATTATATTGGCAAAAGAGATATAGAGGCAATATTTCTTTGCATGTATTAGGTGTTTATTAAATACATTTGATGAAAGTGAAGTCACTCAGTCATGTCTGACTCTTTGTGACCCCGTGGACTGTAGCCCACCAGGCTCCTCTGTCCATGGGATTCTCCAGGCAAGAATACTGGAGTGGGTTGTCATTTCCTTCTCCAGGGGAATCTTTCCAACCCAGGGATCGAACCCAGGTCTCCCGCATTGCAGGCAGACGATTTAACCTCTGAGCCACATTTGATGAAAACCTACCTTTAAAAAAGCAGTTTGACATATATTTGATAAATCTGGCCCTGGGGCATTTTTACACATCAGAACCACTGCAGCCAAATGGAAATTACTCTTAATTTCAAATATTTTATTTCATTGCATAAATACTCCAAGTAAGGATATTTTGAGTTTTGACTTCCCTGGTGGCTCAGATGGTAAAAGAAACCTCCTGCAATGCAGGAGACCCAGTTTGATCCCTGGGTCGGGAATATCCCTTGGAGAAGGGAATGGCAACCCACTCCAGTGTTCTTGGCTGAAGAGTCCCACAGACAGAGGAGCCTGGCAGGCTACAGTCCATGGGATCACAAAGAGTTGGACACATCTGAGTAATATTTTCACTTTCATTATATAAATGAAATTTTTACAGTGTAATGCTTGATTCCATAAGACCATTTATTTTTTAAAGAATTATTTTCAAAGTTGGCTTTGTGGAAAATTTCAAACACATACAAAAGTACAGCAGATTAATGAACTATCTCTGTGACCAATCTTAGCTCATCTCCAGCTTCCTCCACCATCACTCAATTATGTGGAAATATGTCCCAATGTCAGAGCAACTTACTAACAAATATTTGTATAAATTTCGTTAGGGAAGTCCTTTAGAAAAAAAAATAAAAGATTTATTCTTAAGTCGCTTTAATAAGTACAGACCTGTCGATCCGTTTGAACATCATAGACTTGATTAACTAACATCATCTTGTTGCTCAAGACAGAAGCTGCCCCTAAGATGCTGGAGCATCATTTTTTCATGATGCAGCTGAAATAATTCTCAGAGTCAGCTTTCCTCCAGAAATCACCGGCCTTGGAGAATTTCCACAGGGTCTGTGAGCATAGGCCCGCCCCCTCCCCACGTGGACAGCTGTGCGGATAACTTTTCTACAGCGACAGCCTCAAGGTGTGAATTTCTAAATGTCATGTCCAAACAGAGCTAAGCGTGAAAGATCAATCTCTCAAGTATGTATCACAACTGCATCTTTTGGAATAAATTGTTTTGATTGGTTTGGGGCTGGGCTGGTTCTCCGTGGCTGTGTGTGCTTTCTCTGGTTGGGGCCGGCGGGGAGCTCAGTCTAGTTGTGGTGGTGTCTCCAGTTATGGACCACGGGCTTCAGCAGTTGTGGTGTGTGAGCTCACTCACTGCAGCTTCCGGTCTCTGGAGCACAGGCTCTGTAGTTGCAGCGCTGACTTAATTACTCAAGGAGCCTGTGAGGATCTTCCTGGACCAGAGATCGACCCCCTGTCTCCTCCACCGGCAGGTGGATTCTTGACCACTGAGCCACCCGGGAAGCCCCGTTGCCTCCTCAGTCAGTACTGAGTGAGATTTTGAAGCTTCTCTGCCAAATTAAGCACAATTACGCGTTGTTTGCTAACAAGAAGATGCTTTAAAATCGCTGAAATATCACAGAATTACAGGCGGAAGCCTGTGACCTGTGCTCAAGGGCAGCGTTGGTAAACTGCCGTTCTCTGCTCCTGGTGTTTGCGGCAGAGGTTTCGACACGTCTTCTGTTTCATCTCTGACGCCTTCTGATGAGATGGCAGCGTAAGACCTCCATCCTCCTGTGCAGGTCTCTGCATCCCATGATGGGATGCAGGGCTCGGCATCCCCTAGGCGTCTTGCCTACATGCAGGCTCTTCTAGCTGTGTATCCTGTGCTGAGCTGTTAATCTCTCTCACTCTCCAGCTGCTTTGCTTTCTCTGCGTGGTGATTTATTTGTGGGGGGTGGTAGCCTGAGGCTTCATGAATGTTAGAAAGGGCGTGGACGGAGCAAGCACATAGTTTACTGATGTGTAGTCCAGGGCACTCTGGCCGCCCTCCCATGAAAGGAAGGCATCTCTCTGCCTTATGGAACCATTTTAAATCAGCCCCAAGTTTCCCTCGTTTTTCCAAACGAAGAAGTCCTTGGGGAAGGCAAGCTTAGTGTCCCCAGCGAAGCAAGTCCTTCGCTCGTCGCTGGGTGGATATATGGAGAGGATGAGCTGTAGAATGTGGCTGCCCCGGCCGGGTCAGCGAACCCAAGCTTTGACACATGCGTGGGTCCCTGTGTGAGCAAAGGATGTTCTGAGCAGCTCCTGGCTCCGCCGCAGTACAGGCGTCTCTGTGTTTGGGACTTGCAACTGGACGCTGCAGTGCTTCTCATTCCCCGGATGCCCAGTTGAAATAATCCTGGTCTGTCTCCTCTTGCAAATGAGCTTTCAAATGGAATACACTGATCCATAGCCAGACATACCTACGTTAAGAGCACAGAGCTCTTTGTCTTCCATGTTAATTGGACATTTATTTTAAGTGCCTAATATTTGTTGTGAACGCTGTGACATTTTTCTCCCTGTTTACAGCACCTCCTCTCTCTCAATGCCCAAGAACTCTTTCACTCAGGGAAATTGTGCAACCAGGGCGCTGTACCCAAGACTTGCATTAACTTGCAGAGCTAACTCCCTTGTAGTCATCCACCAGGCATTCACTTGATGCAAGCCCAGGGCTTGCCCCTGGGAATCCAGAGAGGAGAAAGAGAGCTCTGGGTGCCATGCCCTCTCCAGACAGGGCGGACGGCAGATGGATCTGCCCCATTTCAAGGGGAGGCTCTACCTGGGGGGCATAGACCCCCCCCCTCCGTGGGTCTGTGACTGAGCCCCACGTGGCCTATGAACCCCAGCGGTGTGCTCGGGCCTTGTTTGGGGAGAGGTTGACCAGACTTCATCAGGGGTGCTGATGAGCAGGGCGTGGGGGGGGGGCACAGCTGGCGGCCCCAGAGCAGGAGCTCGTTGCTGCGGCAGTGTCTCGGAGAGCCTCCCGCCAGGGCTGACCCATGAGCAGGACGCGTGATGGGCGATGATGGGGGCCGGAGGCCGGGGGCTGGGAGTTCTCCAGGTGGGTGCAGAAGGAGGGGAGCAGGCAGGGCAGCAAGAGGAGGCCGTGTGTGGGGAGCCCTGTCTCCGAACATGAGTTCAGGGTACCTGGTCCTGTCAGCCTTGCAGGCTTCCCTGGTGGCTCAGTGGAGAAGAATCTGCCTGCCAGTGCAGGAGACCCACGTCCACCCCTGGGTCGGGAAGGTTCCCCTGGAGAAGGGAATGGCTACCCACTCCAAGATTCTTGCCTGGAGAATCCTATGGCCAGAGGGCTGCAGTCCATGGGGTCGCAAAGAGTCAGACATGACTGAGGAACGAAACGATGACGATGTTCCTTCAGTGTAAGNACGTCCACCCCTGGGTCGGGAAGGTTCCCCTGGAGAAGGGAATGGCTACCCACTCCAAGATTCTTGCCTGGAGAATCCTATGGCCAGAGGGCTGCAGTCCATGGGGTCGCAAAGAGTCAGACATGACTGAGGAACGAAACGATGACGATGTTCCTTCAGTGTAAGTGTCTCATAGAGGCCCTTCCCACCCTCTCGTCCCACAAGCTGCCCTCCGCAGTGTCAGGGGCCCACAGCACCCAGGTGAAGCCAGAATAATCCCTCTGGTTCGGAAGGGCTGTTTCCTGGAAGGTTCTGAACCTTCCAGGAAACAGCCCTTCTTTGCTTTGAGGAAGTGCTCGACTCTGCAGGGCCTGAGTGTCGGTCCTGGGAGTGCAGCGTCTGGGATGCCTGCTCAGGACTGGCTGCACAGTAGAGCTGCAGGGACCTCTCCCCCTGTCCCAGGGCCATGCAGAGGGCTGCTCAGATGGTCAACAGTGATCCGCAACAGGCAGCACAATCCAGGGCAGGAGAAAGGCGTGTGTGCATGCTTAGTCGCTCAGTCTTGTCCGACTCTTTGCAACCCCACGAACTGAAGCCCACCAGGCTCTTCCGTCCCTGGAGTTCTCCAAGCAAGAATACTGCAGTGGGTTGCCATGCCCTCCTCTAGGTGATCTTCCCGAATGAGGAACTGAACCCCTGTCTCTTGTGTATCCTGCACTGGCAGGATTCCTGGGAAGCCCAGAAGAAAGGCACACGGCCCAAAAAAGCCCACTTCATCTGTGTCTACAGCAACTATTTATCTCCTAGATTCTGTGGCTGTAGAAACAGATATAGCCACAGATACAGATATTCGGACACATCTATGTAGAGATATAGACACTGTAGTGGCAAAATTAGAAGCACGGCTGAAAAAAACTCAGCAAACAACAAAAAGCTAGCATCGGCCTCACGCTCAGAGCCCTCAGTGAATATTCGCTGGGAGAGTCTTAAAGGCCTCCTGAAATTGCTGCTTCCTCTGGACGTGGCTGCTTCATCCTTCTCTGAAACCCAGGCGTCAAACCAAGCGGGGAGTTGTGACAATTAAATATTTGGATCAACCTGATCACGAAGTTGCCCTGCGAGCAGCGTGAAATTCTCCTGGGAAATTTCCTTCACGGCTTGGCTGTGACTCTGCAGCCGCCAGTGTGCCGTCAGACCAGAGACAGGGAGCACGCATAAATAGTCCATCATTTCTGAGCCAGCCGGAGGACGCAGAGGAGTCATCCCAGTTGGACTGTTCTCCTGTGCGCCATCCAGGGGGAGGAGCTCTTTTGTACCTGGAATTCTGGGGGGAAAAAAGTCAGTCTTTTCAGAAGTGGATTATCTTTCATAAGCAGTACATATTTTTCATACCATCAACCCATTAAAGCAAGCAGCCATTGTGTGTGGGAGGGGGTGGTCTCTAGACTAGATTTCAAATTAAACTCCCACTGGGGGCTCCTAGGTGAAACCCGGTGCTTTATTCTCTAAGCCACTCAGCGACTCTCCCATAGCTAGTTAATAAAGACCTTCCTGGCTATCTGCATCTCATTATTGCCACAGAATACAGTATCCCGGGGTGTTCTTCCTTTTCTGAAGAAATGCTTAGAAGCTACAGGGTGCATGGACGTTTTCCTGAAGATGACCTGGATCACTGCTGTGTTCTCTCTCCCCTTAAGCATATTGGAAGAGAGAACTCGTTTCTTAACTACCTAAGAGTGCTTAGGGACCTGCATCATTTTTGTGATTAATTCTCAGATTAACCTAGAAAGTTCCACACCACCTGGGAGCTCGCTACATTCAGTGTCATTTTAGCCAGCCCTGCATCCTGTGAGTCAGCAGTCACCTGACACCCACTGTGTGTGAAGCTTCTCAGGCCTTTTGCTGCCCTGGTTTCCACGTCTCCCTTTTTCCAATTTCTTCTTGAAGTCTGTAATGCTCATCCTTAGACATCATGTGCTGGCAGTTACTGGGCAGTTGCAATATTACATGCAGCTGATACATGCTAATTGTAATAAACCGGCCAGTGACAATCTCACTCACTTTCCTCCCCACGCATATGACTCAGTCTTAAAATATGCAGGAAGCAAACCACGGCTGTGAGAGTTGGACTATAAAGAAAGCTGAGTGCTGAAGAACTGCTACTTTTGAACTGTGGTGTTGGAGAAGACTCTTGAGAGTCCCTTGGACTGCAAGGAGATCCAACCAGTCCATCCTAAAGGAGATCAGTCCTGAATAGTCACTGGAAGGACAGATGCTGAGGCTGAAACTCCAATCCTTTGGCCACCTAATGTGAAGAGCTGACTCACTGGAAAAGACCCTGACACTGGGAAAGATTGAAGGTGGGAAGAAAAGGGGACGACAGAGGATAAGATGGTTGGATGGCATTACCGACTCAATGGACATGGGTTTCAGTAAACTCTGGGAGCTGGTGATGGACAGGGAGGCCTGGTGTGCTGCAGTCCATGGGGTCACAGAGAGTCGGACACGACTGAGCGACTGAACTGAGCCACAGCAGACGTGAGGTAGATCTGAGGTGACACACGCTTACGGCAGAACACTCAGAGTATGGTACCTGCAAGTGTGTGCATCACCCAAAGTCCTGCAAGGCCTGCAAAAGTTTCTTCACACCCCAGACTCTGGCTCGAAATCAAACACACTTTTCCCCCAAAATGGCCACTTTAAAGAATGGAGGGACTGGCGTGTACACTGTGGGTGCAACAGGGTGATTCCCAAGCAAATCGGTGTGTTTCCCATCTTGGCTTTATTATTCTCTTTTGAAATGGAAAGATCCAGGAAGGAGTAAGCAGGAGACAGAAGACTTGAACAGAGCGGTGGGTGGACACCGCCCCTGTGCAGGTGTGTCCATCAAACCGAAGCTCAGAGCCCTTAGATTACTCGCTGAGGCACGGCTGCTTGCTGGAGTTAGTTCCAGTTCCCAGGTGAGCTCACCCGGATGGGGTCAGCCTGGTTTAGGAGCAGAATGGGGCACACACCGAACACAAAAGACTGAAGCACGCCAACTTCCTGGGCGGCTCATCAGTAAAGAGCCCGCCTGCCAACGCAGGACACCTGATTCCAATCCCTGAGGCCAGGAAGACCCCCTGGAGGCGGAAGTGATGTGCTCGCCAGCATTCTTACCTGGAGAATTCTCTGGACAGAGGAGCCTGGCGGGCTGCAGTCCACCTGGGCGCTAAAGAGTCGGACACGACAGAGCAACTAAGCAACCAGCCCGGCAATATTTTCACAGTTCACGTATCTGTTTTCAAGTAAATAACCAGCACCCAGCAATAGATCTTGCAGAGCGAAAGAGTTTTTTTGTTTTTAATTTTCATGAGAATTGTATTGAGCTTATTTTTGTCTTTTGATATTTGTTGTTTACTCACTAAGTCGCGTCTAACTCTTCTGCAGCCCTATGGACTGCAGCACGCCAGGCTTCCTTGTCCTTCACTGCCTCCCAGAGCTTGCTCAAACTCATGTCCATTGAGTCAGTGATGCCATCCAACCATCTCATCCTCTATCGTCCCCTTCTCCTCCTGCCTTCAATCTTTCCCAGCATCAGGGTCTTTTCCAATAGTCAGCTGTTCACATCACGTGGCCAGAGTATTGGGGTTTCAGCTTCAGCATCAGTCCTTCCTGTGAATATTCAGAGTTGATTTCCTTTAGGATGGATTGGTTGAATCTTGCTGTCCTTGGTATTTAACCACCTTTATATGTAGCTCGTGATGGAATCTCTCTTGGAGTTTTAATAGAAAACTGTGCTCAGAAGAACTACTTGGGTCCTTAAGAACAATGTAATCCTTTGCTCCATCTCAGCCACCAGCTTGTGCTCCTGTTGTCACATGCTTTCTAGTGCCTCCTGGCTGCCGCCTGCCCCGCCATGTGAGTCTTAACCAGAGATGCGACTGAATCATTTACGTGTCAAATGAGACAGTCAGACTCCAGTTGCCGGCATTCATTTCACTGATGTAGTCACAGCTAAGAGGGGACTCTCCTCTATTCCCTTACTCAGGCTGGAAATCTCGTCTAATTTCTGCAGCTGAGACAGCCACGCGGGGCAAAGGCACTGGGCTTCTGTATGGTGATGGGGGATTATACAAATGTCTCTTTAATCTGATGCTCATTAGACAGCCCACTGATGTGGTCCAGCTGCTAACCAGAAAGCATTTCCATTGCTGCAGGGGTGGAATCCACCATGGGGACCCTTTGTAATGACTTTAGGGAAAAGGTTCCGTTTTCCAGATAATACAACCAATCTGTGACGTCGCCCCCCAAGACACGTAGTTCTTTTCAGGATTAAAAACATCAGAGGTTAACTTCAAGCAAAACCATCTGATGAGCAGCCATGTTTTGTGTTGCTGTTTGCTACTTGCCTCAAGTTTTCAAAGAGGGTTGGGGGGACAAATCATAAATAAAAGGGACAGGCTTCATTCATTCATTCATTTGAAATATACACTGAGGATGTGTTTTGTACAGGGTATTGTCCTAAGCTCTGTGGGTTTAAAAATAAAACATGGAATCGGCTCACAAGCAGGTCACAAGGTCCCTGGACAGCGAGAAACGTTGTCGGTGAAGACACTGTTGGGTTTCTCAAATGGCTTACCCCTAATGTTTGAGAAATGCTGCATTTTTATTCGATTCATTCTACTCTCTTAGGCTGTTCAGTGCTTATCATGACGCACTAAATTGATTTTTTTCAACCCATACATATGTCCTTTGAAACTGATCCAAATGAAGGAAACTGATCCTTTGGAGGAAGGAGGGCTAGATGAGGCCAAAGCAGCTAGAGAAAGAGGGGGTACCCTACCTCAGGCTGAGACCAGGGCATCTTACAACCCTAAGGAGGAGGGTTTGTCCAAGGGCGTGATGGCATCACCACGTAATGCTTTGGAGGAGCTGCACCGGGGGGTGTGAAAAGGGTTTTTCTGTGTTCATTTCTGTGTAAACATACAGCTTAAAAATGACAGAGGAGAGATGCCGGGTGGTGGGCATACAAGCAGGGAGCCCCCACCTCCCGCCCGGCTCCAAGGGCCTTTCTCCTGATTGTTCCAGGGGAAATGAAGGCCACTGGCGACCGGCTCAGCCTGCCCCTGCCGAGTCCCAGGGACTCATCCTTCCTGAGTGGCAGCTCCGGGGACCTTCACCCCCAGGCATGAAGGCTTGGGAGGCACGCAGAGTCAGGGAGGCCGGCCAGCCCCCCTGCATAAAGGACGCAGCCACAGGACCATCAGAGAGACTGGCCACGTGGCTTGAGAAGACTTGTGACAAGACTTTTAAGTCTGTGTAGATATTTTTAATCTGTTATGTAAGGCCTCAGAGCTGCTGGGCGGCAGCCACTGGTGTGGGCAGTGGGGCTGATCCACACACGTGCACGGCACCTCCAGGCTGTGAAACTGCGAGCACACATCTGTAGCGGGGGGGCTGCTGCCATCCTGAGGCCCCCAGGGCTCCCAAGTGCACACCCCCAACTCCCGGGACTTCCCACCCCAGGCCTGCCTGAAATGCAGACTCAGGCAGAGGCTCAAGGTATATGGCTTCTGCCTTTTCCCACTGGCCCTGATCTGTGCCCTTGGGGCCCTTAAATACCTCCTGTGTGTGTGTTAGTCACTCGGCCCTGTCTGACGATCTGTGACCGCATAGACTGTGGCCCCCCAGGCTCCTCTGTTCATAGGATTCTTCAGGCAAGAATACTGGAGTGGGTTGCCATTTCCTTCTCCAGAGGAGCTTTGAAACCCAGGTCTCCTGCATTGCAGGCAGATTCTTTACCAACTGTGTCAATAGGGAAGACCCTTTAAATACCTTGGGTGGATAAATTTTATACGTTCTGAACGAGGATTTTGAAAAGATTCAACATACACCACTGCTGTTTGGGTTTTCACTTGCATTGATTTCATTGGCTCTCTGACTCCACTGCAACCACACCAGTGAGATGAACACCAAAAATGAGAGTCTGACCGTCTCGTACGACTTGTAAGTGATTCAGCCATACATCTGGTTGTGCTGAGGTTCATGTGGTGGGGCGGAGCCTGGCCAGAAGACGCTAGAAACCATGTTACAATGGATGCACAAGCTAGCGTCCCCGACATGGAACAAACGCAGATTATATTTTCCCGCAGGACTGAAGTAAAGAGTATGAACAGTGTCAGTGGTTCAGTCCTGTCCAGCTCTTTCCAGCCCCCTGGGCTGCGGCCCCCCAGGCTCCTCCGTCCATGTGATTCTCCAGGCAAGGATACAGGAGTGGGCTGCCATTCCCTTCTCCAGGGGCTCTTCCCAACCCAAGAATCGAACTTGGGTCTCCTGCCTTGCAGGCAGATTCTTTACCGTCTAAGCCACCAGGGAAGCTAGGTGAAGAACCAAGTAGTTATTCTTAAAGCAATGTATCTATTAGAAATCCAAGTGAGGCTCTATTGTCAGCCATATGTAAAGATGGTTAAATACCAAGAGACAAGATAGAGTGCATACAGTTCTCGTGCAAATAAAAACATAGATAAATGAGCAGTTCTTGATCGGAAGGGGTCTGCTGATCCTGGGCATCGGTTGTTCTCCTGGGAAAGGATGTGGGAGCTGAAGATGGAGCTGTCCTGGGGGCAGTCGCTTCTTTTTTTTCCAGATGGTAGTGTTACCGGCCTCCCATCACTGACACCATGCACATGTCACAAGAACTGAGCGCTCCCAGGAGAAGAACAGGAATAACCGCCCTCTGCCTTTGCTTCTGGAACGAGCACATATATGGCGGGGGACACGCACTGTCCACCCAGGGCAGCTGCGCAGGTGCGGTGTTCTCGACCTCCTGGGTTTGCATCACCACCTGGCATTGAGGACATGCAGAAACACCAGGTACGCAAATGCCCATGTGGCCTCTGAGGTTAGACGCTTCAGGAATGGGTCTCCAGGCCAGGCCAGCTTGTCTAGATGTTGCATATTCAGCTACTTACGGGCTTCCCTGGTGGCTCAGTGGTAAAGAACCCGCCTGCCAGTGCAGGAGACTCGGATTCAATCCCTGAGTGGGAAAGATTCCCTGGAGAAGAGAATGGCTACCCACTTCAGTATTCTTGCCTGGGAAATCCCATGGACAAGGGAGCCTGGTGGGCTACAGTCCTTGGGGTCAAAAAGAGTTGGACACGACGGAGCAACTAAACCACAGCAACGTTCAGCTACTTACAGGGAAGATGAGCTCCAAGGAAAGGGACAGTGGCCAGGCCTCTTCTAGCTATGGCACGGACAGGGGAGATGGACCCAAAAAGAGCCAGCTGGTCAACCTGGAGAGAAAACTGGCACCGCAGAAATTTCTGTGCCTTTTTGGGCTCTGCAAACCTTATTTATACTGACAGTCATTTTTTAGCTTTACTATGGGCACATTCTTGCCCTGCTCAGCACATATGTTGTTGAAGATATCACTCTGCTTCCTGCTTCGGTTGGTGTTTTTAGCACAAACCATCTCCCCAGGGCTTGGCAGGGGAGTGGGTGGTGGGAGCTGGCAGGGGCAGGCAGGGTGGCCAAGGCAGCCCTTTCTTTCCATCCAACTTGACCCCGAGCGTGAGCCTTGGTGGCACTTTCTGCTGCAGAAGAAGGCTCAGCACCGAGTCCAAGAGCAGTTTCAATCCACTCAAGGGTGGTGGTTTCATAAGGGGGTGCCAGGGCCGGCTCTAGCCTCTCAGGGTAGGAAGCAGCTCTGGCAGTTATGTTTGCTGAAGCCATGCATCCTCATCCTGGCCCATCCTCATCCTCGCCCATCCCAGCAGTATGTTTTGCTGCTTCAGGAGGAATCAGCTCCTGGAGAGAGATGACCGTGCGTGGAATGTGCCTGCCACACGCACGACCCATCGCATGGACCTCACGTGGTCCCCCTTCCCCATCATGGCAGACACAGACACTGTCTCTGACTCATCGCTGTGACTGTTAGCAAGGCGGTGGTGAAGTCTGACTCCTGGGGCTGAGGGTCATGTAGAAGTGCGCCACTGAAAACACAGCCCTGCAGCGTGTGTCGTCCTGATCGCATCTCTTTGAAAACGTGCCCTCTGCTCACACGTGGCGTCTCCTTACATAGCCCCACGTGGGGAATCTCTCTTTTTGTTGGAGTTTAGGACCAGCCACTGCATCCGGGTGAATCCTGACACTTGGCATTTGACTTTCTCTGAGACAAGATGCCAAATGTCTGGATTATACTATCATGGGCAAGAAAAAAAAGTCTAATTCACGTCCTAGAAACCTATTGTGGAAGAGGGCAGGGGGGACAGTGGAGTGATTTCTGGGTCCCTATTCGTGCCTTTTACTCGTGCGCAATAATGTAAGACTTCAGGCATTGATCCTTGAAACACAAAGTATTGAATCAAGTTAGTCTCTCAGTCGTGTCCAACCCTTTGTGACCCTCATGAGCTGTAGCCCGCCAGGTTCCCCCATCCATGGGATTCTCCAGGCAAGAATACTGGAGTGGGTTGCCATTCCCTTCTCAGGGGAATCTTCCCGATCCAGGAATCAAACCTGAGTCTTATGCATTGCAGGTGGACTCTAAGTTAGTCTCTCAGTCGTGTCCAACCCTTTGTGACCCTCATGAGCTGTAGCCCGCCAGGTTCCCCCATCCATGGGATTCTCCAGGCAAGAATACTGGAGTGGGTTGCCATTCCCTTCTCAGGGGAATCTTCCCGATCCAGGAATCAAACCTGAGTCTTATGCATTGCAGGTGGACTCTCTGCCATCTGAGCCACCAGGGAAGTCCCCTAAAGTAGCGAGCAGATTTGGTTTACCACAAGCTGGAGGCTGACTTGGGGGCTGAGCGGCCCTGCTTACTTGCAGTGACTCGCCCTCTACGTGCGTCCCTCGAGCGGCGACTTCTGAATTCCAGAACCGAGGGCCTGAGAAGCAGCGCGTCCACACCTGGCTCCCTCTCAGTCTGCGTGTATCTCCTTAGCGCCAGATGGGATAAAAACAAACGCCGTCCTGCTTGCAGTAGCCTTTCTGCAGCGGAATTTTCCTATAGAGTCGCAAAATGAAGGATAGCCAGCATGAGTAATGGGTCTCAAACGTATTCTCACATTTTTTGTGCCTTACAGAGCACTCTCAGCATTAAATCAAACAGCTAGAGTTTGCTGTGCTTCTGCGTGACTGCAACCTGGACTGTAGTCTCATCCGTTTCCAACACACACCCTAGAACTACCTCAAGTTCAGGTACCTAAGAGAGAAGCCCTGTGTTGAGCGGTCTTAAAGAAAGCCTCCCTCACTCAGCCCCTCCTCGTCCCCCTGGCCTTGCGTCGGCATTGGGTACCATCCGCCCCGCCCCCGCCCGCTGCCCCGCCCCCGTTCCACCCCCCGCCCCGCCCCGAGTCTCCAGCCATCCGCCACGTGTGCTCTGCCTTTGAATGTCGCTTTTCCCGGAAGAAATTCTCCCTCCCAAGGGATTTTTCAGTCTCCCCCTGGACATTCCGTTTGCAGTCCTAGTAAATGCTCTTGTCCAAATCATCACCACTCGCTTTAACCACCCCCGAGGGCTTCCCAGGTGGCCCAGCGATAAAGAATCTGCCTGCCAATGCAGGAGATGCAAGGGATGCAGGTTCGACCCCGGGGTCGGGAAGATCCCCAGGAGAAGGAAGTGGAAATCTGATTGTTGCCTGGGAAATCCCTCGGATAGAGAAGCCTGGCGGGCTGCAGTCCATGGGGTTGCAGAGTCAGACACGACTTGGCGACTAAAGAACAGGAACGACAACAGGTGGCTGTCGCCCCAGAGTCCACGTTCGTGGCCCCAGACTTGAGCTCACTGGCGGTGCTGACTTCCCCCCGCCCCTGGGCTCACAGGGACCCGTAACTTAGCTAACCCCCGACTTCCATTCTCACTGCTTTTCCCTTCCGAAGCCCTCCTTGAAGCTGGTCAGCCGTCCACAGCTGGTGCCAGGCTGATAACACAGCGTCCTTCCCGTCTCACCGTTATCCGGACGGGCCGAGCTGGGGCCGGGCCCTCGAGGGTCTCGCCCTGCGCCACGTTCGGCCTTCCCTTGCCCTCCTCCTCGCCACACTCCGCCCCTGCTTCGGTACCCCGTGGTTCTCCGCCCCGTGCCCGCCCTGCGGGGCTCACGCGCCCGCCGCAGCCCCGTCTCTCCCGCCCGGCTCCGCGTGGCCTTCCCCGCTGCTGCGTCTCGGCTGGTCCGGAGCAGGCCGGCCGCTCCGAGCTGTCACTTTCTGAGTCGACTCCCACCCAGCAGGCTGAGAAGGGGCAACCTGTTAGGACGCACACCGGATGTCTCTCCCCCTCGTGTTGGCATTTTAAGTGTCAAAGGCTTTAACACATAGACAAAAAAAGCCCCAGCAAAACCTTAACTCCGCCCAGGAGGAGAGCATTCCGGAATATCCATTCCTAGTCCCCCCAGCGTAGTCGGACAGTCCCTTGTTGCGTCATCCGTGGGTTCCACACATCCCTGCCATTCACTGTGTCTTACCGCCCCCCTAGGATGGGAACATTTGAGGAATCACTTCTTTCAGGTATATCCTTCTGAAAAACCATTTGGCTTAACTCTTTGCATGCAGTCTGAACTGTATACAATTTAGTGTCTGAACTCCATCCCTGGAGGAATCTCCAGGTGCGGAGGAGGAACGAGGTTGGCTCAGGGCTCTCCACTCGGCAATTCCCAGGAAGCCCCCGAGGCGGCCACCAGCTCAGGGGCATCTCAGTGTCACTGGGACGAACTGGCCAGCCTGCCTTTAGCCGCTCTCTTCCAAATCTGGACTTCCCGGGTGGCTCAGCTGGTAAAAAATCCACCTGCAATGTGGGAGACCTGGGTTCCATCCCTAGGTTGGGAAGATGCCCTGGAGAAGGGAAAGGCTACCCACTCCTGTGTTCTGGCCTGGAGAATTCCATGGACTGTATAGTCAATGGGGTCACGAAGAGTCAGAGAGGACTGAGCGACTTGCACTTTTTCACTTTCCAGCTCTGGATCTGGAAGTTCTCTCAGCCACTCACTGTTCTCAGGGGTTTCTCAAGCTCCCCAGACTTCTTCAAGAAGCCGTCTACCCTCTAGTCCCCTCTAGTAAGAAGCTGCTCTCCCCTCTTGAAAATCTTCACTTCCCTTCCCCGAGAGAAGTTCCTCTCCTTAGCTTCTGTCTCCCCCCTGCTTTCTCCCACAGAAAATGCCTGGCTCCTCCTGCCGCAGACCCGTCCCCTCGTTGAACTCACACCTCCCACGTCCAGGTGAACCTGCACTCTAGTCCAGTGCCGGGTGAGGAGCTGGGCTCTCTGCTCAGACGTTGCCCTGAGGACCCGATTAAATAGCACCAGGCTTGCAGAGTGTCAGTGAGGTCCAGAATTTCGCTGCTCCGTCGCCCTTGTCCCCTAGTTCAGTGACGTGCCCTCGGGAGTGGCAGGCCCCAGGGGTCAGGATCGGGCCAGCTGAGTTACTGCCGGAGTCTTCTATGCCTGCAGCAGGCTCTTTTTTTTCTTCTTCTTATTTTCAAGAAATTGAAACTTATGCAATTGGGGGAAGGAGGAACTTCTTTAAGTAAAAGAGTAAAAATGACCCAAATTTAAGGAGCAAAGTGGACATCTATTGAACATGAGAAGACCAGTCTAACCAAAATATTCATTACTCTATGCTTAGAAAAGTGCCTGCCCACAGTGGAGCCTGATGAAGATCTGTTGAAAGAAAAAGAAAAAGAACAAATGTGTCACTACAACAGGGTTATCATAGAAATTCTGTCAAAGAAAGCAGTCAGGCACGCAAACGTGAGCATGGTGCTTTGCCTGACTTAAAAATGGCCTTTCCAAGTGGGACGGAGTCTGGAGCCTCCTCCTTCAGCCTTGCGGTCCATTTGCCTCTACCCATCTTAGCAGCTGGAGGCTGTTAAGAGGCCACAGTCAACACTGAGGATTTTTTTTTTTTTAAGAGACTATGTGGGACCTTTGTGGAACAACAATGAAATAATTATCAGTGGTGATTGTTGGGAAAATAGTGAAAACGTGAAACCTCCCACCATCGGTCAGGGATAGATTTCCAACATCCACACATCTTTTCTTCTGCAAGTTAGCACTCTTAGTAGAAATCAAACAGCTCTGGCCCTTTGATTGTGTTTGTCTTTAAAAGCTATGATGTTATCATTGACGGTATTCCGTACACTGTATGTTTCACTCCCAGTTATTTATAATGAAGCTGTTCCTCTCAATCTCCCTCTCCTGTTTCTCTCATCCCCCTCCACCCTTCCCTCTGGTAAACTACCTGTTTACATCTCTGACTCTGTTTTGTTACGTTTGTTCATTTGTTTTGTTTTCAAGATTCCACGTACAAGTGAAGCGTACCGTAATGTGTCTTTCTCTGTCTGACTTATTTCACTTAACGCAATACCTCCACTCGTGTTGTCAGTCGTGGCAAGGTTTCATTTTTCGTGGCCGAGTATCTTCCACGGCGGACACGCACCACATCTTCCTTATCCATTCGTCCGTCGGTTGCTTCCATTTCTTCGCTGTTAGGTCTTGTCCAGTTTAGCAGAGTCTGAGGTGGCAAGAAACAGCCTTGGCCCTTTGAACATAGAACACATCCACTTCACAGGGTGTGAAATTTTCCTCACCTTATAATTGTAAAAGTAGTGATTAAAACTCAAAAGGCATATCATTAACAGCAGAAATCCTTCTGTATGCTTCCAATAATCTCATGTGAATGGGGAGAAATAGTTGCTGAGATGTACGATGTTTCTATAATGATTCACACGGGTCTTTCAGTTAGTAAATTTGTCAACTCTTTTTCCAGCTACACATGGCACGGTCTCTTTTAGAAGGTAGGTTTTTGTGTGACATCATTCTTGTATTCATTCATTCATTACTCTCTTTTCTGTTTCTTTCAACAAATATTTGTGGAGCACCTACTCTGTGCAGGCACTCCTGGGGGCACCAAGGTTGCCTTTGAGCTCAGGGTTTCAATTTTCTGGAGGGAAGAGATGGAAAATAAGCCAACCGTTGACATGTAGCATGTCATATGGCGAGAAGGACCTTCTCACATGGTGAGAAGGACGGAAACTGACCTGGGTGAGGAGAAGGGTGCTGTTTTTCTCGAAGGTGGTCGGGAAGGTTGTTCTGCTCAGGGTGGTTCGAGCCAAGCTCTGAACAAAATATAGAGCCCCCATCCCAGGCCACCCCAGGGAGAGTCAGCGGCTGAATTGAGAGTTGCGGAGACGCTGGCGAGGCCGGGGAGGCGGGTGGCCGGCGGGTAGTTGGGACTGAGGTCAAGGTAATCAGGGAGTGGGATCCTGGGGGTGGGGGGGGGGGNCCAGCCTTGTCTCTAGGATCCTGAGGCCCCTGACTTCACTCTTCCAACTACAGAGATCTCTCCTGTTTCCTACATTTCTAAGCTTAAATTTTCCTGTTTCTCCAGGTCCCATCGGTTCTGGAGAGTGAGTGATGAAATCACAGGGAATTCAGATGTTGAGTGTATATATAACAAATTATGATTAGGCAAAGAACACATAACCCCTGTCTTTCTAGGCAGAGATGGGGTGAGGGTATTCGGGCTACAGAGAAAGAGGGAAGTCCCCATTCCCCTCCGTGGGAGGGAAAGACTTCTGGGCTGTCACTCTACTAGAAGCAGTCCAACCCCCCTCACTAGCCTGGGCCACAGAAGCAGCACAGGGCGGGGGCGGGGTGGCGCTGCGGGGGGAAGACGCAGTTTGGAGAAGGTTCTGGAAGACAGAGATCTAGTCCAAGACAGAGTCCCCAGTATCTGCAAAGTCCGTGCCAGGTATGCTCCCAAGTACTTTAAATGCCCGTGGGCACTTAATCCTCATTTTCTATCAGGCAGGTCCTCATTTAACCTCTGTTTTACAGAGGAGCAAATGGAGGCACAGAGAGAGTAAGTAACTCACTAAGGCCACCGGGAGGAAGGCGCAGGCCGAGTCCACCTCCTGGGGCAGCTCCGTGGGGAGCCCTGAGAACCGCTGAGGGCCAGTAGCCTGGGGGTTTGCAGCTGGGTTTTCAGTGTGATTTTAACATGAGAATGAAGTGGCTCTCGCGCTGAGCACGCTGATGGACTTTGATGCCTGCTACTGTTCTTTTCCTGCTGCTAACAGTCTAGGAGCCTATCTTCTCATCAGGCGAAGAGGGTACCACCAGCGGCACAGACAGGCCCAGGGACACTGCGGGGGGCAGCGGAACGGTTCTCCGGCTGGTCTTGGGACTAAGAGGCCTGAGAGGTCTTAATAACCATGAGGATTCTGTCTGGGAGGGAAAGAGGCTGGTGTGCTGTGGTTCATGGGGTCTCAAAGAGTGGGACATGACTGAGTGACTGAACTGACTGGCTGATTGGTAAGTTCATATAACGCACTATTCTTTTCTGGAAGTTTCCATCTTTGTCTTTCATGTGTACCCCTGTCCGTTTTCACAATATGTCCCTTTTTAACCTCATTTTTGTTCCCAGCACTCTTCATCAGGCCTGATGAGTCGTTTCTGTAGTTTATGAAGGATGCAGAGTCACAGCTTTTTATCAGTCTCCACTCTACTAGATGCTCTTTGCTGCTGCTGCTGCAAAGTCACTTCAGTCGTTTTTAGGTGTTAGTAAAATGGAAACACTTTTTGCTTGCACCACCGGTACAGATGTATCTGGTGCCGTGTCCTTCCTGGTCTTGGGTGCTGCTCGACTTTTTTGCAGAGGAAGAGGTTGGCCCCCACCTTGTGCTCCTAAAAATGACTTTTAGGAAGCTGCTTGACTCCTGAGCTGGTAAAGCCACTGTGAAGTTTAAACAGACTGATTTGAAGCCCACGGAGGAAGTGATCTGCCCTGTCAAGGAAGAGGGAAAATGGCTCTCCTGCAGGAAGGAGTTGGATAGCATAAGGAAGATAAATAGCTCTGAATGAGAGGGTGAATAAAACCCTCGACAGTTTGAAGTTCCTTTGGAGGAACCTGGGAGTTAAGCATTTTCTTTCTTCTCCCTTTATCTCTTGTCTGTCTCATATTTCAGTTTTATTGACCCTCTTTCGCAGCCCGTGGTACTGAATTATGATGAGACCCAGACTTAGTTTAACCTTAGCTATTTCCTGACCCACACTTTCTTTTGAGGTAGATAATGACACAGTTTACTTCCTTCTCTGCAGTCATGACTATTATTAAATCTTTTACAATAGTCATATCTAATTTCTTATTACGCTTCCCCATCACCAATGCATTGGGCAATGTGTCTGGCAGGAAAACCACAGGCATATCTCTGGCTAAAATAACATCAAAGGCTAGAGCTAGGACCCAGTCTGTGCACTTATTTAATCAGAGAAATATTCCTGGGATGATTCAGAATGCTCGTGGATGACCTCCTTCTCTGCAGAGACCAGCCTTAGCTGGGCATGGGTTCCAAATCTCACTCTAAATTTGCTGGTTATTTTGTCTAAACACAATCAGTTAATCTTACTTTCATTTGCTCATCTTCCATTGGAGGGACTAGTAATACCTATCTCATCAGATTGCTCTGAGTATAATATGCAATAATACAAAATGTTTAACACAGAACCTGGCATAGGTTCTCAACTGATGCTGGTTTCTTTCTCTTCTTTGAATAGCAGTGGATGGTGTCTCAACGCTTCTGAAGGATACTGATAATTTTAGGTTACAAATTTAGGAGTCTAGTTTCTTTTCTTGTATTTTTAAGATGAAATTATTTCAAGTTACAGCAGATATGGGTTTCTCTGGTGGCTCAGTGGTAAAGAATCCTCTTGCCAATAAAGGAGATGTGGGTTCAATCCCTGGGTTGAGAAGATCCCCTGGAGAAGAAAACGGCTACCCACTTCAGTATTCTTGCCTGAGAAATCCCAAGGACGGGGCGCCTAGTGGGCTACAGTCCATGCAGTCACAAAAGAGTTGGACATGACTTAGTGACTAAACAGTAACGGCAACACAGCAGATATAAGACTTGATATATGGGTTATCTAAAGACATCGTATAGTAGTGAGGGAAAGTTTTTACTGGGAAAAAGCTCTGTATCATCTGGGTTGAGAGACAAAGTGAGACATAGCAGGTCATTCAAACAGTGGCAGCAGATACAAGCCGAGTGATTTCTGCATATGCTCAACAGTGTAAGTACATCTGAGATTGTAGTGAGTAGTCCTTGCTGTGGTATTGGTGGTGTTTCTAAGAAGAAGCTCTTCCAGTGACTGAGAAAGCTGAGATGGAGCTTGCACTTTGAACTAGGCCTAAATCAATTTCTGTCTCCACCAAACAGGCTAACTTCTGGATGAGCTCAAGTGGTCCGGAGTATGAGTGCTGGGTGGGAGGTGGTGGAAAACAAGTCAAAAGCTGAGTTTCACAGACTCGGACAAAGGTGTGTGCATGTGGAAGTGCTGGGAAGGATGTGAGGAAATGCTTATGCTTATGCCTCAAGCATTAGAGAAATATTCAGCCCTCACTGTCAATACAGTGCCCTGGCTAAGAGCTCAAGCATTGGAGATGGATGTGTTGCTGTTTGTTCAGTTGATAAGTCATGTCCGACTCCTTGCAACCCCATGAACTGCAGCACACCAGGCTTCCCTGTCCCTCACTATCTTCTGGAGTTTGCCAAAGTTCATGTCCATTGAGTCAATGATGCCATCGAACCATCTCATCCCCAGTTGCCTTCTTTTCCTTTTGCCTTCAATCTTTCCCAGTATCAGAGTCTTCTCCAATAAGTCAGCTCTTCACATCAGGTGGCCAAAGTATTGCAGCTTCCGCTTCAACATCAGTCCTTCCCGTAACTATTTAGGGTTGGTTTCCTTTAGGATTGACTGGTTTTGTCTCTTTGCTGTCCGAGGGACTCTTATTTGAAAGCACCACTATTTGAAAGCATCAATTCTCCATCAGTCAGCCTTCTTTACAGTCCAGCTCTCACATTGATACATGACTACTGGAGAAACCATAGCTTTGACTAGATGGATCAACACCACAATCACAGAAAGCTAACCAAAAGGATCATGTGGGTCACTGCCTTGTGTCACTCAGTGAAGCTGTGAGCAGTGTGGTGCAGAGCCACCCAAGACGGATGAGTCATGGTGGCGAGGTCTGATGCAGCATTGTCCACTGGAGACGGGAGCGGCAAACCGCTCCAGTATGCTTGCCTCAAGAACCCCATGAGCAGCATGAAAAGGAGATGGATAGATTTGTGTTCAGACCTCAGCGCTACCATTTGTTTTGTCAAATGCACCTAATAGGAAACCCACCTGAGATGGAAGTTTTAGATAAGAGACTATTTGTTGTCTCACACATCAGGAAATGCAGAGGCAAGGTAGCTGCAAGCCTAGTTTGTCAGGATTCTGGCTCTACCCCTGTGATTCTCTTGGTTCTATCCCTCGCAAGGAGTTGGCTTAATTTGCAAGAAAGTAGAAGGATGGCAGCGGTGATTCTGGGTACCACATCTAGACAGGAGAATCTCAAGAATAAGCCAGACTAGCTTATTTTTCTGTCGATTCTGTAGGTGTGATAAGACTGTTCCTAAAAGCCTCGCAGCAAACCTTTCCTCACTTTTCATTGGACAGAATAGGCTAATATGCCCATTTCTAAACCAGTCATGACAGGTGAAGAAGATTATTGTGATAAACTTAGCCCAAAGAATTTCTAGTCTGGGAACTTGAGATGAGGCTCACACTGAATAATCTGGGGGAGGAGTGGTACCTGAACAAGACTGATGCCCTCTTAGAAAAGAAGAGAGAGACAACCAACAGTATACACTGCAATTTGTTACCTCCTTGGCGCTCCAAATTTTCCATTAGTATCATATGAATATGTCACATGTCCAAAAAATATTAAATAAAATAATGGATATAAGGCACTCAGCACAATACTGGCCACAGAGTAAACACTTAGTAAAGTGACAGGTAAACTTGGAAGCTGAGATGCTACATTCACTGGCCGCAAGATTGAGTCAAAGCTTGCACTGTTTTGTGAGACTCTACATTCCTGAGAAACTTTCTCAATTTGTCCTGATTGGTTAGACACCAGATTCTAAATAAGTTTTTTTTTTTTTTTTTAATGATCCCTTTTTAGAGTATGGTATTTGGACAGTACCAGATGGTATTGCCACTGAAGATGGCCTTTGGTCCGTCTCTTACCTAAGCAGACTGAGTAGGGAAATGGTTAAACACAATCAGTGTGCCATTATGATCATGTGGGCCTGTGTGTGTATGTGTGTATGTGCGACAACATGTATTGCATATGAATACGTTCAGCTTCTATTCTGCTTCCCAGTCACTTGGTTGGGCACTTCAGTTATTTTTCAAGTGCCCATTAGGTGTGAGGAACATGGCAAGAAAGTGAGATTGAACAGGGTGTGTGAACAGGGTGGCCACACCCTGCAGCTCCACGCAGTGCCATTCAGGTAATTTAGCGTGTGAATAGCATCCCCAGGGCTGTGTGGTGCACAGCTGTGCAGCTCTGTGTGACGGCCCTCCATGCCAAGGACTTTTAGAGTAGGATACAAACTTTGCATGACATCATGGAAGAGCAGGGAACATGGTTTATATGCATTTGATTAGTTCTTTTGCAGTTAATGACTTATGTGAAATGTGTGGAATGGGGATTCATTCCTGCTTAATAAAAGGCAGAATGATTCACTCTGTACCATTTTATCCAGAGCAGTTTTATCAGCGCGTAATGAGGACGGTGCTCTGATATTAACTGTCTCTTGAAGGACTTGGCTATTCTGACAATTAAAAGCCAACTCTTTCCTTCCTGGGTTTTATCTTACTCCTTATAGTAAAGTTAATGCAGCATGCTTTCTTTGTATTTGTTGGATATTTTGATAGAATGGCTTAACTTACAGAAGGCAAGAGTTTCTCCTGAACTTAAGTAAGAGTCAGTACATTTAAATGTTTCCCTGAATAAGAAGAAAGCTGAGCGCCGAAGAATTGATGCTTTTGAACTGTGGTGTTGGAGAAGACTCTTGAGAGTCCCTTGGACTGCAAGGAGATCCAACCAGTCCATTCTGAAAGAGATCAACCCTGGAATTTCTTTGGAAGAAATGATGCTAAAGCTGAAACTCCAGTACTTTGGCCACCTCATGCGAAGAGTTGACTCATTGGAAAAGACTCTGATGCTGGGAGGGATTGGGGGCAGGAGGAGAAGGGGACGACCGAGGATGAGATGGCTGGATGGCATCACGGACTCGATGGACGTGGGTCTGAGTGAACTCCGGGAGATGGTGATGACCAGGGAGGCCTGGAGTGCTGCAATTCATGGGGTCGCAGAGTCAGACACGACTGAGCGACTGAACTGAACTGAACTGAATAAGAATCAGTCAACCATGCCCCTTTCTGGATGATCTTCAGTTATGGAGTAAGATTGCTGGCATGTAATAAATTGCAATTAAAAGTTACGCTCTCCTGTAATTAAAAAAATTTTTTTTAAATTTACCTATTTATTTTTGGCTGTGCTGGGTCTTCATTGCTGCGAGGACTTTTCTCTCCTTGAGAAGAGCAGGAGCTACTCTTGAGTTGCGGCTTCTCATCGAGGTGGCTTCTCTCGTGGTTGAGCACAGGCTCGAGGGTGAGGGGGCTTCAGTGGTTGCAGCTTGTGGGCTCAAGAGTTGTGGCTCCTAGGTTCTAGAGCACACACTCAGCTATCATGATGCAAGGGCTCAGGTGCCCCCTGTCATGTGGGATTTTCCTGGATCAGGGATTGAACTCCTGTCTCATGGACTGGCAGGTGGGTTCTTTACCACTGAGCCACCACAGAAGCCCTGACCTGTACTTTTAAAATCTTCTTACTTAAAATTAAAGCAGAAATACCTTGGAACTTAAAGAACTAATATTGAGACTCATGTGCCAGACATTTGAGCAGCCCATTTGAAAGATAATTTAGATCTTATTCTCTTCATTTTGCTGTCGAAGAAACTGACTATTATGGAATTTGTGACTTGCTTAAAGGTCACAAAGCTATAAAGTGCAAAGTTGGGATTCAAAGCTGGCCAAGTTGGCCTTTAAAGTTCGGGCTTTTCCACACTGTCTCCAACTCCTGTGCAGTCCCTGTGTGCTAAAATAATCACATTTTAACCAGTATCCACGGTGTATTAAAAAGTCCTTAGCACACTGACAGGGAAGTGGTATATATCTGAATAATTTTTTTTTTTTGCTTCTGAGTTGTATGGGAATTAGCATTTTAATATTTTGCATGTAAAAATCATTTTATGTGTTTTACAGACTGAAAAGTTTTATAGAACTATCCATTATCCTTATGACAGAATTCAGGTTGACTTTCTTAGAATTTCAATGTAGGCCTTTAGAAAAACTTTGTACAGCATTTTGAATTTTTTTCATACTAACAGAAAGAAGTAAAACATACATTATAAGTTGTTTAAAGATTCCAGCAGCTATTATGCATCATAATGTGTACTGAAGTTAACTCTAAAGCATATCTAGGGCTCATTTTATTTTATGCTATGGCGCTTTGTTTATAATATAGTATATTTATGGGTTGGAATACCTTTAAATATTCTGGTCTTATGTAGTTGTTTTTTTCCTTCCTGATAAAATTTTAAAATGACATTTAATGTTTTAAGAAACACTGTATTTGAGGTGCAAGCTGTTTTATTATTTTGTTACAAGTTGGCTTTGTCCATAATTCTTAGTTTTTAGCTTGTGGAGTGTTGGTTTGCAAAGTCTCCCCTATACACAGGAGGAAAGGAGAGACGGAAGGAAGGGAAAGACCACTCCAGATTGACAGGTGGCAGTTTTTAAAAAAAAAATTAAATTATCTTTTTCGATTTTGGCCATGCCATGTGACATGTGGGATCTTAGTTCCCCAATCAGGAACTGAACCATTGCTCCCTGCATTGAAAGTGCAGAGTCTTAAGCACTGGACTACCAGGGTAGTCTGGTGGCAGTTTTAATGAGAAAGGGAAATGACTTACGAGGCTTGTCTTGGGTGTCTGCAAGACAAGTAGATCTCTGCATTCACCTCCCATCATCTTAAAAGTTTATATAGGGGCCTTATCTGAGTTCGGTCACATATTTGGTTCAGATGGCCTCAACCTTATTCTCTCAAGGTTGCGTCCTTGAAATGATGCTGGCTCTGGGAGTGGTGGGCAGAGCATACCTCCCAAGGACAGGTGTGTGGGTGAGGAGGAACTTCCAATGACCCGGAGCCAGCTCTCCAGTCAACCAGCAGTCACATCTCAAAACCCTCCCCCAACACAGGGGTTTATTATAAGAGTTAGCTAAGCACTACATCAAACTTAAAAACTTTAAGTGTATGTCTTTGTGCTAAGTTTCTTCAGTCTTGTCCGAGTCGGTGACGCCATCCAACCATCTCATCCTCTGTCGTCCCCTTCTCCTTCCGCCTTCAATC
Source organism: Oreotragus oreotragus (assembly GCA_006410675.1). Classification (NCBI taxonomy): domain Eukaryota; kingdom Metazoa; phylum Chordata; class Mammalia; order Artiodactyla; family Bovidae; genus Oreotragus; species Oreotragus oreotragus. Next base: position 71,537 of record SJYX01007058.1, on the reverse strand, counting down.
TTTCCCAGCACCAGGGTCTTTCCCAATGAGCCAGTTCTTCGTATCAGGTGGCCAAAATATTGGAGTTTCAGCTTCAACATCAGTCCTTCCAATGAATATTCAGGACTGATTATTATGATATGCAAATAGTAACTTGCACAGCCTGCCTATTCAGCTATTACCCTACTGTTGACCTACTAGTAAACCTTTACCCTGATGTCTCTTGCATATGTATCTGTCTAAAAATGCCTCTTTGCATATACATCTGTCTGCCTCAAACATTAAGCTTAAAGTAGGAAAAGAAACTTCTGCCTCTATTTCATGTTTTATAAAGGACCCATGGAAACATTTAGTAAATTCTTTTAATAATGCTTAAAGTAGGTTACACTTAGTCAACAGTGTAAGTCCCACCATTATTTGTCACTGGATTTGTGTGGCACTTTTTTCTCAAAGGGCTCTAGAAGCTAGGAACAAGTTGACGCAATCAAGACGGCCAATCCCCAGTGGCTCACAAAACGGCACAGAGGTGGCTGGAGCGCAGTTTGCAGAGAACCATGAGGACGGTTCTCATCTTGTCACTTATTAAAACAGACAGGATGAGAAGGGAAAAATGCTGCCAAGAGCTTCTAAAATGGCCTGAAAAGTAGACTGACTTATTTGAGTTGAAAATATTAGAGGTTATTTAAAGCATGGAGTAAACCCAGTTCTTGAGGAGAACAGTTACTGCTATTGTGGGCGGGGTGGGGGGGGGGTCATTACTCACAAAATAGATTCAGAAAACTAGGTCACCAAGCTCAGCCAGAAATATTACTGTAATTCTCTGGCTATGGGCCCATCCAAGAACTCCTTAAATATTAGTCCAAGTCACAAGATAAATACATTTTCATAAAAACCCCGAGGATAGTTTGAAATTTTATTCTACTTTGGGTTGACTCCAGCGTTGACAACCAGCGCTTGCTTGCTGAGTCACTGGTGTGGACACCTCACAGCTCACTGCCTACAAGTGTGAATGGGAGGAATGAGACCACGTAAGGAAAGAAGAGAAAGAACTGGCCAAAGAGAAGCTCTCTTACTGTGGTTTCGTCATCACTTCAAAGTTGAGAAATGTTTAGGGAGCACCTACTATGTGCAACACATGTTATAATATTCAAAAAAGGGGAGTATCTAATCTAAATCATGAACACTGTGCAAGGAAATGGCACCCCACTCCAGTGTTCTCGCCTGGAGAATCCCAGGGACGGGGGAGCCTGGTGGGCTGCCGTCTATGGGGTCGCACGGAGTCGGACACGACTGAAGCAGCTTAGCAGCAGCAGCATGCACTAGAACTAGTTTAACTTTCTGAGGTTACAAATATGGAAAAGATCTGCTTTCCTGTCTATCATTAGAATGCAGCTTCCTTTGGGGAAATCTCAAATCCTTGAGTAACTGGACCTTTCTCCACTGAAGTCCCCAGGACCTCATCAAACCTTTATGGTTCAGAACTAAAGGACTTGAAAAAAAGAGCCCCCAGTGTTCAGAGGGAGTTAAGCTGTGTGCCCTCAAGGCTTCTTTGACAAGATTAGGAAGTGGGAAACAGGGGTATTCAATCTTATAACCCACAGAGTAACAGTAAGGAGATCACTTCATAAACATACACAGGCTTCCCTTAATTGCTGTGTTTTTTTCTGCTTAAAACTCACCAAAGTCTCCCACTGTATTTAGAATAAAACTCAAACTCCTTATTGAGAAGTTAGAGACCCTGTGTGCCCTGGCCCTGCCTACCTATGGCTCTGAGTAAGTTCCCCAGTAACTTATGCCCCTGATCGCCCCCAAAATACACAGGGTGAGTGCTAAATTGCTTCAGTTGTGTCCAACTCTTTGCAACCCCATGGATGTAGCCCACCAGGCTCCTCTGTCCATAGGAGTCTCCAGGAAAGAATACTGGAGTGGGTTGCCATGCCCTCCTCCAGGGGATCTTCCCAACCCNCTGATGGCCCCCAAAATACACAGGGTGAGTGCTAAATTGCTTCAGTTGTGTCCAACTCTTTGCAACCCCATGGATGTAGCCCACCAGGCTCCTCTGTCCATAGGAGTCTCCAGGAAAGAATACTGGAGTGGGTTGCCATGCCCTCCTCCAGGGGATCTTCCCAACCCAGGGGCTGAACCTGCTTCTCTTACGTGTCATGCATTGGCAGGTGGGATCTTTACCACAGGTACACAAGACTCCTGCTAACCCTGTCTAGAACTTTCCCTCCCTGTTCTCCCCACGAGGCCTCCTGCCTGTCACTCAGGGCTTAACTCTGAGGTCACCGTCTCTCATCACACAGACCATTCATTCGTGCACCCTCCCCTCACCACCCCTTCTGTTATGGCTTTTTTCAAGTACTTGTGATCTGAAATCCTATGCTTGTGTATCGTTTGCTTGTTTATCGTTCCCTGTAGGAGCAAGCACTTTGTCTACTCACTGCCTGAAACAGTGCCTGCCCGGTAGCTGGTGGTCAAGACATATTTACTGAATAGGTGAATCCAGAAGTTATTTGTCCAGCAACTTTATCCATCCATAGCATCCCTTGTGGCTCAGCTGGTAAAGAATCCACCTGCAATGTGGGAGACCTGGTTTGAACCCTGGGTTGGGAAGATCCCCTGGAGAATGAAAGGCTCCCCACTCCAGTATTCTGGCCTGGAGAATTCCATGGACTATATAGTCTATGGGGTCATAAAGAGTCAGCTATGACTGAGAGACTTTCATTTTCACTTTCAGTGTGACTACGACAGTTTCATCTCTGAACACACAAAATTCAGAGGGAAAAAAAATCCTTTTTGAAACTTGCAAGATTTTCTGTCAGATAAGCCACTGAACCCTTCACATAGTCTTTTTACTTTTACTTTATGCAATTAACAAATGTGCCTTACAATTTAAACGTTTGCTGTCTAGTTTCCTGCCTCTGATGGATCAAAAGAAGTATAATAGCAGTGCTGTGCAATGTTTAGTCGCTCAGTCATGCCCAGCTCTTTGCCATGGACTGTAGCCCACCCGGCCCTTCTGTCCATGGGGATTCTCCAGGCAAGAATACTGGAGTGGATTGCCATGCCCTCCTCCAGGAGATCTTCCCAACCCAGAGTTCGAACCCAGGTCTCCCACATTGCAAGCGGATTCTTTACCCAAGAATACTGGAGTGGGTAGCCTAACCCTTATCCAAGAGATCTTCCCAACCTAAGAATCAAACCGGGGTCACCTGCGCTGCAGGCAGATTCTTTACCAGCTGAGCTATTAGGGAAGCCCTATATTAGAGGTAGACGCTAATAGCACCAAGAAGGGATAGGCCAGCATGGAAGAAACTGAAGCATTGCTAAAAAGCAAAGAGAACTCAGCCAGCAGATCTGGGGCATCATGTATAGAAGCAAATGATCTCACAGATCTGAAGTTGCCAGCAAGCAATACTGCTGTCATGGTGACTGCCCAAGTTATCAAGGAAATTAATTATGTTGTACACACGTACATGTGTCTAAGGAAATAGGAAGTATTAAGTGACCCTCGGAAAATTTTTGTCCAAAGTGCTATTTTTAAAGGCCAAGCAAAATTTGGTTTTCTAAGAGAACTGATTTCTGTGGAACACGGTAGAGGACCTCTTCCTCCCCGCTCCGTCCCCGTCCCTTCCCACAGTTATAACTGTGCGGCTGAGCAGCCAGAAAGGTTCTCTCTGGCGCTGTGGCATGCTCTTTTGGGATCTTTTCCTGATCTCGACCTGACCTTTTCTTCATCTTGCCACTTACTTACATTTTCCTGGAACGGATTCTTTATCACTCATTTAGCTTCACCAACAGTTTCATTTTGTATGCTCTAATTGTGGAAGTGAAAGTGATGGTCACTCAGTCGTGTCTGACTCTTGGTGACCCCATGGACTGTAGCCTCCAGACCCCTCTGTCCATGGGATTCTCCAGGAAAGAGTACTGGAGCGGGTCGCCATTCCCTTCTCCAGGGGATCTTCCAGACCCAGAGGTTGAGTCTGGGTCTCCTTCACTGCAGGCTGATTCTTCACCATGCCCTGGTTGTTGGGCACTGTAAATCCTTTACGGACAAAGATTAAGTGCGCTCTCTCTGCTTACAGCACGGGATGGCTGGGGTGATGTTTTAACTGTTACTTTGTCATACAATCAGATTGAGAACTCAGTGAAGGGTAACCAAGCTCCCTGCAGATAAAATGGAATTTTCAAATGACAGAACAGGGTAAGTGCTTGAATAGGGCCCTGGGGCTCTTTAGCTCATAATCTGCTGGAACTGGTAATTGAAAGGTTAATGCAAAATCACACATCCTGAAAATTGAAAGTTAGATTCTGAAAAGTTAAAATCGACTAAAAAATAGTCACAGGAAATGTGCACAACACGAAGGGCAGCCAGAAAGGAGTCACAGCTGCTGATTCCTTAGGGACCAAGGGAAGCAGCCTTCCTCGCCAGGCAGGCCTCAGCGCCCCAGGGCGGGGACCCTGGGGAGTGGGGGCTCTTCAGATCCAGTTCAGCTCAAGGGGCCATACTTCTCCCCACTGTCCTTGCTTCTCAGATCCTGTGGGCATCCAGGAGTCGGTGCAACGTTGAATCACACATGGAACCTGAAGGGCTAAGGAACCCTGCTAACCTCACCTAAGGAGGTTTCACCTGAGGACTAGGTTTGTGTGAATCTCATAGCATCTTACAGTCTCCAAAAACCTACAAGGAGGACATCTCTGGTGGTCCAGTGGTTAAGAAGCTGCCTGCCGATACTGGGAACACGGGTTCAGTTTCCTCTCCAGGAAGATTCCACGTGCCGCGGAGCAACTAAGCTTTCGAGCCACGACTACTGAGGCCGCACACCAACAGCCTGTGCTCCCACTGAAGAGCCCACCTCACTGAGACCCAGCACAGCTGGAAACTACACAACTGTGCACGTGAAGTACACAATTCTTTTAAAAAATCCAAAGGAAAAGGAAAAAAAGGGGGGGGGGGAGCCTTTGAAAGAGAAAACTTGCCATATTATGCCCAGTAGCATATATTTATAGATTTATAAATAGATTTATAAAGTTATAAATCTATTTATAAGCCATATCAAGTGGTAATCTGAATCTAATATATTGCTTCTTCAGGGATTCTTTTGCTTCCCAAGTGGCACGGTGGTAAAGAACCCACCTGCCAAGGCAGGATCTCCTGCAGGAGATGCAGGTTTGATCCCTGGGTCGGGAAGATCTCCTGGAGGAGGTCATGACAACCCACTCCAGTGTGCTTGCCTGGAGAATTCCACCGGCAGAGAAGCCTGGCAGGCTCCATGGGGTCGCAAAAGAGTTGGACACGACTGAGCAACTAACGATTTCACTTCAGGGTTTCTTTTTTAAAAATCTCTGTAAAAGCTAAGAACTGGCTTTCCTAACATCTGAGAGGGCTCAAGTAGGACATCCACGCAAAGCAGTGACTATAAGTTGTAGGTGAGACTCCCTGAGAGTGTCTGACACCCGCTGGGTTGGCTGGCCACAGCGGCCCCCTTCCCTGCAGGTCAGTTTCTAGGACCTTCCCTCCCGCAGGTTTACGGGGCTCTCAGTAGAGCTGGCCTCACCATGGGAGCTGCCTCGGGCCTGCCCCCACAGAGCAGGCTGGGTGGGCACCAACCCCCAACCTGCACTGGCCAGGGGGACAGGGAGGCAGGCCCGGGGACCCCAGTCTTTAAGGAGAGGAGACGCACACCTGGGAATGGCGGGCGACCGTGCTGCTCCCCGGGGCGCAGGGAGGAGAGGAAGCAGGCGTGCGGAAGGAGGAGCCAGTCAGAGAAGAGGGCAGGGAGGGCACAGGCCAGCCAGCGGGCGGGACGCAAAGACACCCGGCCCCTCCGGAGCCCTCGGGCGGGGGCTCTGAGGCCCCGCTGCCCCTCCACGCGGGTCCACCCGCCCGACGCTTGCAGGCAAGGACGCTTCCGCTCATGAATTCCCCCCTCGGGGATGAAGCGGCCTTGAGGGTTTCTATCGCACACAACCAAGGATCCTAGCTAATTCCCAAGCAATAGAGCACTTCTGTTCAAGGGCACACACCGTGGCAGTTACAGTGAGGCAACGGATCCCACCCGGCTGAGTGAGGACCAGCCTCTTTGTCATTTTGGGTCTCAATTTTGGAATCCATTTCCAGCATTCCCTTTGCTGAGTAATTGACTCATGGGACTAAAAACACCAAACAATCCCTTTCAGCAAATGTATTTCCCTTAAACATGGGAGGAAAACAAACCACAACCTCTGCTTCCCTGGGGGCTCAGACGGTAAAGCCTCTGCCTGCAGTGCAGGAGACCCGGGTTCGATCCCCAGGTCGGGAAGATCCCCTGGAGAAGGAAATGGCAATCTGCTCCAGTACTCTTGCCTAGAAAATTCCATGGATGGAGGAGCCTGGTGGGCTACAGTCCACGGGGTCACAAAGAGTCGGACATGACTGAGTGACTTCACTTTGGAAAAAAAAAAAAAAAACTCAATATTTTCTCCAAATACTCTCAGGCCAAAGCTAATACTTGATGAGTGCTACCAATATTTTATGAAAAAAAATTTAACACTTGAGATTGGAAAACAGGATATATGTTGGCGTACAATGTTTTAAAATGTGTTTTTAGCTCCTCTTTATCCTCTGGATACTGGGGAGGCATCTAATTTTACCCACAAAGGAATTTCCCAACAGTAGGGACTTCTAAACACGATAGACTTATAGAGATGTGTCATTAAAACCCATCCTTTGGTGGATTTTTCACAAACACGAGTGCAAACGGATTGGCAAGAATTTAGAATCCTGAGCTAGAGAGTAGGAAACTAGAGTCTCATCTCTTCAAGTTTCAGGAATTTAGACCCAGACTGAAGAGAGCACCTTTACTTAGCTAATGTGAGCCAAATCACTTCACTAATTTGAACCAGACCCTGGGCCCCAGCTCCCACTGCAAATCTTCCCTCCACATATTGGGGGGAGCCACGCCAAGTGGTCCACGTCCTCTCTGCCCTCTTGTCCCATCAAAGTGCAGAAGAGGGTGTGGTTCCACGAGAGGGGCCCCGCACACTGACCACAGGACGTCTGTGCGGACGTCAAAGGGGAGGGGTAAGGAGAGAAAAAGAGTGAGAGGAGGTTGTCATGGGAACGCGGAGGCAAACCACAAGATGAAACAGAGCTGAAACCCATTCTGCTATCTCAGGCTTTGTTTATCCAAGTAAGAAATCAAGACGTCTATGTCAACAGCCATGCAGGGTAAAACAGACTAAAGATAAGCTTTTGATTCCAATCAGTGCAGTCTTCTAAACACTAAAATCCCCCTTTAAAAGGGACCCCACTGCACATTTATCTACATCACTGTTCAAATTACTATATGGCATTTGTGTAAGCTCTCTCTTTGTTCTAGCTTCTTTTTAAAAAAATTCTAAATTGCCCACCAAGAATGATGCCTATAAAGACAGGGTTATCTGGACTTTTATCATTCTGTGTGCAGAACAGTTTCTAAACTCACAGCAGGCCAAAAAAGTCAAACAGGCTTGAGGAATTAAACATTAACTCCAGATGAGATCAATGACTCCTCCTGGGGGTGAGGTATACCTGGGGGTCAGTATTCAACTTCAGAAGGGAGTTTCATTCAACTTGCATCAGGTCAGAGAAAGAAACATTAGTCTTTAGAGGAGTGGCCTTAAATTTTGCGGGGGATTTGTGTTAATGATCAAAGAAGGTGCTGACTCTATCACTGGGTGTTAACCCTACTCCCAGGGTTCATTCATTCAGCTGATTGTGAACTGAGGATCCTGTAGAGAGGGTCCCAAGCCCTGGCTGAAATTCCACATTGCCCGAGACGTACAAACCCACTGCATGTAGCTTCCTGCCGTGAAGCCCTTTAACAAAATAATCTTTAAAGACGAGGTGAAGATTAGTTCCATCCTTTTACTTCATTCCCTTTCTGGATCTGACGATTCATACTTATCCTAGAAGGTCAGAGCTGGAAAGGCCTCAGGGGTCAGACAGGGTAGCCTCACTTTGCTTAGTGAGTCGTCAGGGTGCTTAGCTAGTTGGTTGGAAGAACCAGAGCTTTATTTCACTCTCCAAATCTCAGTGCCAGGGACCTTTGCTCTAAATAAGAACTCTCGATCAAAAATGTAATATACTTCACAGACATATTTCAGACCCCGGTTTTGTTTCAAGGAGAGACACAGAGGGTTAAAGCTATTCTTTCCAGCCTGCTGTGTATAAATGGAACCCCTCCCCCTTGCCCTCAGCACCTCAGGGAATGACTGTCCCCCGTTTCCCAGGCCCTGACCCCCAGCCCCAGGGGAGACCCTGTCCGTCCTGCTCACCCTCACCCTCACCCTCCCTTCTGAACCCCGAACACTCCTAGCGGCTGGTGAGGAAAACTCAAAAAGCTGATTGTTTTTGAGAGAGAGGAAGAGAAAGAGGAAAACCAAAATAAAGAGGTAAATTTCCTGGAAAATTTAAAGCTACAGATGGGGTTTGTAGGTGTGGGGTTTGACATTTGGGGGCAGATTTTTAATATTACTTACTACTAATTTTCTAATGTCATCTCCACACCAAAAGTCATTGTTATCTCAAAGCATAAAATAGATAAGATAGGAGGACTTAGTAAAACACAACAGCAGCATGGAAAATCCCCAAATGACTGTAGAGGAAGTTTTTGCCCCCTTTTTGTTAGAATTGTGTCTGTTTTCTGATTCTTTATATCGTTAGCCCCAGACTTGAGTGGCATGTCGGCGAGGCCAGGTCTGTAGACCTGAGGATCCTGAGGCCCCTTCCCCCAAGCCCCAGGAGGGAGTCCAGACCCCCTAGTCCCAGGGGCAGGGGGCTGTCTGCCAAGGAAGGCAAGGAGAGCAGGGCTCCAATCTCCGCAGGGACCCCAGGAACTCCGTCCCCATCACTGCTGTGTCCTGGCCTTGGGTCACTGACCATGCTCAAGCCTCTGTCTCCTCATCCATGAAGTGGGTACAGTGATAAAGTACAACCTCAGTGTTGTGAGGTTCTCATCAGAGGGGACCATGTTCTGGAAGCCCTCCGTGGGGCACAGAGCGCTGCAGTTGTTTTTACTGAAGCCCAGTCATGGTTTGAATGAAGAACTAAGTGATTTGGGTGCTGCCCCCACTCCTTTAGACACTTGAAAAGACGTAAGTCAGCAGGAATGGGAGGACGGGAGTCCCTCACTCTGGACTCAGGATGAGAATTCCTCACTCTGGACTCCATTTGTTTCAACAACGAAAGAATGCTTCCTAAGTCGCTTCAGTCGTGTCCGACTCTTTGCAGCCCTATGGACGACAGCATGCCAGGCTCCTCTGTCCATGGGATTCCCCAGGCAAGAATACGGGAGTGGGTTGCCATGCCCTCCTCCAGGGATCTTCCCAATCTAGGGATCGAACCCACACCTGTTATGTTTCCAGCATTGGCAGGCGGGTTCTTTATCACTAGTGCCACCAGGGAAGAACAGACTTGGCTATTTAGAGTGCAGTGAAGAAGAAACTTGACACTTAGGGTCTAGACTTGTCTGCTTGATACCAGGACCTCCATCCTATAATACACATGTAGGAAAAGATTTTTGCTACCATATAAGCAACATTTTGCTTTAATAAATGTAGTAAGTCTTTTTTTTTTTTTTTACTATGTCATGCAATATATAGGCATCTTAGTTCCCCAACCAGGGATCGAACCCATGTCCCCTGCACTGATAGCATAGAGACCTAACTACGGGATCACCAGGGAATTCCCAATAAATAGAGTAATTGGTCACATTTCTATGCGTGTATCGAGTGAAAGGCCTCTCAACTGATGGTTCACAAGAAGTCTGCTGCCACTTTGCTGTGACCTGAACAGCTAAATTCCAACACATTCAGACTGGGCAGTGCTCAGGCACTAATCTGTCAGATCCAAGGGTGTGTTCACGTGCCCAGGGCAGGGCAGGTGGAAACCTCGCTCTGCTGACTCTTCCCTTCTCTAACACCCAAGACCAGGCAGAGTCACTTGGCTGGTAACAGCCCCAAGCATCTGAAGAACTTGTGGTTCTGAAGGCTGACTTCTGGGCTTCCCTGGTTGTTCAGATGATAAATAATCTGCCTGTAATGCAGGAGATCCGGGTATGATCCCTGAGTTGGGAAGCTCCCCTGGAGGAGGAAATGGCAACCTACTCCAGTATTTGGGACTAGAGAATCCCATGAACTGGGGAGCCTGGTGGGCTACAGTCCATGGGGTCGCACAGAGTGGAGCACGACTGAGCAACTCACACTTCACGTCCTCCCTGGGGCAGAGAGCATTACACCATGTGTGAGCGACTCACACTTCACGTCTTCCCTGGGGCAGAGCATCACACCATGTGACCGGCTCGGTCGAGGCTAAGTTTAGCCCTGCTTTGTCCCCTGACCCTGGAGTCCCTCACTGACCCCTCTGACTCCACGCTTCCCGGTCCTACCCGGCCCCACGGACTCTGCTTCCCTTCTCTCCCCTAAGACAGAGAGACCCTCACTGGCCCCACAGCAACTGCCAGGCAGGTGGGTCCACAGTGTTTCCTGATGGGAAAACTGAGAGCTCTGGTGGTTTGCTCAAGGTTAGGACTTGAACCTGGGGTTTCCACGTTTTTAGCCAGGAATCTTGCCATCCTTGCTTTAGACAGACCAGATGTCTGGGGGCCCGTTAGCACGCGTGGCTAAATGGGGCAGACGAGGCAGAGCCCGACCCATCTGGACCAGCTCCCTCAGGGAGCTGGCAGCAGCTCTCGGGCTTTCTTACGCCCGGAAGATGGAGGAGAAAGGAGGGGAGGAGTTCTCAAGTCATCAGAGCGGCCTCCAAGGACACAAACAACTCCCTGTGACCCCGTGTCAGGGCCTGGGCTCTGACACAGGGTATGTCACTCCTCTTAAATCCCTGTAGGAAATGCGTGATACAAGCATCAGGATGGAATGTAAACCGTTTCCCAAGGAAGCACGCTAGCATCTCTCTTCTTCCGAGAGTTTCGCTCCAAAGAGAACCTGACCTCATACTCTCTCCCTGGTTTTCCACCATGACTCTACCGGCTGCCTGTTAAGAGGAGAGGGGCAAGGAGAAGCCCCTAGAGGCCCACGGGAGAGAGACAGGGGCTCCAGATGAAGGCCAAGTCTTGGGGGAGGTTCCCTCCTGATGTGACTTTCATGCATTTCTCCGTGACTTCCCCAGGAGCCCCCTCCATGGGGACCATCCGCACACTCCAACAGGAGAGCCCCTCCCCCACCCCACTCCCACCACCCCTTGCCCCGACACTCTTCTTCACCCTCACCCTCACCCTCACCGCCTGTACGTGTGCAAAGTATAGCAAGTCGTCCATGCTGTCAGGAAAGGAAATGCAAAAGCATACCCTTCAGTTCTGTCCACCCATTCTGGGATCGGGGCACCTGAGCTGGGTGGAGCCAGGAAGATGGGCTCAGACACCAGCTTGGTGGGGAGGCTGAGTGGAGATGCAGAGAATAAAATGCTAATAGCAAAGAGGGGGCCTGGCCAGGACTGGAGCTGGCAGAGATGCTGGAAACCACCTGGGCTACCCTTTCCTCCCAGTGGGAAGGAAAGCGGGGCTGGAGGCTGAAGCCCAGGGCGAACATCCACCTGTGGGCAGGGATGGAAGGTGGTCCAGTAGGTACAGGGGGCGCTTGGCACCTCCACCATTCCCCCCCTCGTCCCCGCTCCAGGCCCATTCTGGGGAATAGGTTTTGCTTCTGTCTTCCACTTCGGAAGGAAGAGGAGTACTTTTGCCTAGCCACTTCCCAATTCCTTCATCTGAAGTTGGGGATAGGAGCCTGCATTTTTCCAGGAGGTTAAGCAGCTAAGTGGATATAGGCAAAAACGCCCAGGAGAAGGCTGGCGCGGACCAGGGCTCAAGTGTCTGTGTGCCTCCTTCATCTTCTCGGTTCCCCATAAAGGCTGCCCATCCCTACCCAGCTCTCCTGCTCTTTCCCTGGCAGAATCTTGGGAAGAGCTATTCACTCTCCCCTTCCACACAGTAAGCTGCTGGTGCAGGCGGAGCAAAGGGGCCAGGCGCGCACAGCGAACAGGCACCCCAGCGCGAGGAGCTGGGGGCCCTGCGGGACATCGGCCGCCTCGCCCACTCTTGTCTTCTCTGGGAAGAGCGCGCGTCTCAGGGATTCGGCCGCACACACTTTCTTACCTTGAGAGGCAGGGCGGCAGGCGGGGCGGCGCAGCTCCTGCTGGTCTGGAGGGGCGCACGGTGCCTGCAGAGCCTGGCGCGGCTGGCCCGCGCGGGGGTGCCCGCGCCCTGAGTGCTCCGCGGGCGCGCGGGGCTGCGGGCCGGCGCCTCGGCTCCGCCCCGGGACCCCGGGCTCTGAGCGCCGTCGGCAGCCTGGGCCCGCGGAAGGGAGCACCCCGAGGCGTCCCGAGCCTGCGGGCCGGGACGGGCAGGACCGTCCGGCCAGGGAGTCCAGCCCGCCGAGGGGCTGCGGCCGCCGTCGCCCATGCCGGGAGCCGGGCTAGGGGGTCTGCATGGCCGGGGCTGCCGCCGTCCACGCGCGCCGGCGGCGGGGGCCGGGGAGCGCCTGCGACCGGGGGGTCCGCGAGCGCGCCCCCTCCGCGCATCCAGGGCCCGGGTTTTCTCCTCTCCCCGCGCGGGAGCCGAGCAGCAGGGGGCAGCTGGCGCCGCGGTCCCACGGCCCGGCCTCGGCGGGGGAGGGCCAGCCCGGGGAGGGGGCCCGAGGGCCCCGCCCGCCGAGGAGCCGGCCCCGGGGCCCGGGAAAGGGCGGGCCTCCTCCGGGCCCCCCGCGGCCGCGGGCCGGGCTGGAGCGGGGGCAGGGCGCACGCGCGCAGGGGGCGCCCGCAGCTGCACGAAGAGGAAGGATGTTTTCGTCTGCTGGTGCTGCTCGGCCATGGCCTCCGGGGGGCTGGGTCCCGCCGGGCCGGCTTCAGATCTCCAGGGATGCGAAGGTCGGCAGCGGTGGGCGGGCGTGGCCTGGCCTCATGGCTCCACGGCCTGACCCTGAGGAAGCAAAGGACACACCTTCAGCCCCGGGGGGTCTTCAGGGAGTGGGGAGGGGGCTGACCCAGCCGCGGGTCTGGGCTCTGCACTCAGTTCTCAGCATCGCAAGAACAGACGGGGCTGCGGGGAGCCCGGCTGGCAGAGGCGGTGGGGACTGGGCTGCCCTCTGCCTGGGGGGTCTGAGGGGTTCTGTCCTGGGATCCGGCCCCTTCCCCGTGTTTGAAATGAAGACACTAAAGTTACTGCTTTCCGTGTCTATCCTAACCTCCGTATTAAAGACACCTCTTGCTTGACGTCTGACCCTGGGGCCGGTGTGATGGAAAATTGACACTTAGAAGCTCACTTTCAATCCAGCTCTCTTGCATTGGTGACGCACAGTGGTAAACAACCTTGATGTCTGCAGCAAGTTCCTCTTTAAATCCCGTGCTTTTTCAGGAATTCCCCAGGGTAGCCCCAGAGTCCCACAGCGAAATACTAGGCATCCGTACACACATGCAAATAGTTAAAGATGGAAAAGAGAAAATAAAAAAGAAGTAAAAAAAAAAAAAGGAGAAAAAGATGAAATAAGAAAATCTATCCAGGTGACAAATCAGGCAGGAGGGTTGTTAAATTATTTTTTTTAATTAGTTTTCCCACACTCTGAGAACAATAGGAAATCACCTGAAAATTCATCCAGTAATTCAGATTAAGAGGGTTACTACAGGGAAGCCCAGCGTGCTGCAGTCCATGGGGTCACAGAGTCGGACACGACTGAGCGACTAAAATGAACAGGCTCAGTATCCCTCACAAAGGAAAGGCACGCTGGCCTTGACCCTGGGAAGAGGACTGCAGTGGCTGGAAAAGATCTTTGCTTTATCAGTTTGAGCTTGACTGGAAGGGAATCAGGAAGCCATCCTCCTAGACAAACTGGCAGGGGCCCGGAGAGCTGGCAGTGCCCGGGCCTGAGCCGCAGCCCCCTGACCCCCAGCCTGACATCACATGGGTGGCACGCCTGCAGTGGCCAGGGGCCCCCGCCCTGGCTGACTACCGATGCCTGGGCGGGGCTGCTTGGAAACTCTCAGAGGAGGTGGTAGGGAGTTTGTTCTCCTTAAACGTCTTTGCACAGTGTTTCCTCCCAAGTTTATGGAGGCTTCTCCTTGTTTCCAGACAAGCTGACAAATGAGTCCGTCTACATGTGCCCAGAGCTGTCTGGGCCAGGCTGTGCACTCTGTATAACAGACACTGTGACAGAGAGAGTTTCAGCCAAAGATGCCTCCATGTCTCAGATTCATCCATTGAAAGAATGATGTGTTGATCTGATCATACTTAATTTCAACACAAATCCCGTGTGAGTAATGTCTGGGTAACTCGCTCGCTCTCCTATAAAAGTGCTTGCTTGGACGTTGCAATCACTCAGCAAGTGCTAGTTGGTTAACTGATGTACTGCTGGTAAGGGGAGAAGCTCTATTTTCCCACAGAACAGAGATTTGGAAAGAAGAACCACTGTCTTGCTTTAGCTTTCAGGGGTGTGGGCATCACAGCAGGTGTTCTGCAGGGCTCGTCACTCACAGTTCAGGCCAATTCACTGCGCAGATGAGGAGGTGGAGTGCAGAGGAGTGCAAGTGTTCATCCCTCAGGCACATCAGACTCTCTGCGACCCTGTGGACTGCAGCCAGCCAGGCTCCTCTGTCTATGGAATTCTCCAGGCAAGAATACTGGAGTGGGTTGCCATTTCCTTCTCCAGGGGATCTTCTGGCCCCAGGGATTAAACTCTGGTCTCTTGCATTGCAGGCAGATTCTTTATCGTCTGAGCCACCAGGGAAGGGAAATATTTGCCTTTTTACCACAATTGCCCCAGATGGGCAGGGGCTTCAGGAACCATCAGATGAGAAGTCTCACTTCAACTCCAACCTGCAGAAAGAACAATGTTCCAAAGGACTGTGGTGGAGGTGATGACTTCGGCCACTTCTCTCTTCTGACTTTCTATTTGCAAGCCTTGCCACGGAGGTGATTACTGCCAATGTTTCATCACTAGGTAGTAGGGACAGGACTAGGAGAGTAAACAAATGGCAAACAAACAAAAAAATGCAAACAAATGGCAAAAAAAAGAAAAAGAGGAGAATAAACAAGAGTAACCTCTCAATGAAAGTGAAAGAGGAGAGTGAAAAAGCTGGCTTAAAACTCAACATTCAAAAAACGAAGATCATGGCATCTGGTTCCATCGCTTCATAACAATTAGATGGGGAAACAATGGAAACAGTGACAGACTCTTTTCTTGGGCTCCAAAATCACTGCAGATGGTGACTGCATAAAATTAAAAGATGCTTGCTGCTTGGAAGAAGCTCTATGACCAACCTAAACAGCTTATTAAAAAGCAGAAACATTACTTTGCCAACAAAGGTCCATCTAATCAAAGCTATGGTTTTTTCCAATCATCATGTATGGATGTGAGAGTTGGACCATAAAGAAAGCTGAGTGCTGAAGAATTGATGCTTTTGAACTGTGGTGTTGGAGAAGACTCTTGAGAGTCCCTTGGACTGCAAGGAGATCCAACCAGTCCATCCTAAAGGAAATCAGTCCTGAATATTCACTGGAAGAACTGATGGTGAAGCTGAAACTCCAATGCTTTGGCCACCTGATGAGAAGAACTGACTCACTGGAAAAGACCCTGATGCTGGGAAAGATTGAGGGCAGAAGGAGAAGGGGATGACAGAGGATGAGATGGTTGGATGGCATCACCGACTCGACAGACATGAGTTTGAGTAAACTCTAGGAGCTGGTGACGGACAGGGAAGCCTGGCGTGCTGCGGTCCATGGGCTCGCAAAGAGTCAGACACGACTGAGCAACTGAAACAAATGGCAGGGCTGCCACTGGGCAAGTGGCAAGAGAGCTGAGGGGTTTACCTGAGGACACGTATAAGACACCTCCTCAGTACTAGGGGTCCTCTAGGGAGCTGGGGTTGTGTGAGAAATAGGGGCCGGTGCCAGAAAAACATGGGTGTCTGCTCTGATGTAAAATAGCACAGGGACTGGGAACATGAGCTTTGGTGCCAGGCAGACGTTTCTCTGAGTCCGTGGTGTGGCTGTGTGACCTTAAGCAAGTCACTTAACCTCTCTGATAATGTGTCATCTTCTCTAAGACGAGTTAACAATACCCACTTCATAGAGTTGTTGAGAGGATTAAGTGGAAGTATCTGTCAACACCTTATCTAGCATACTATCTTGCATGGAAACGTTCCTTGATAAATGCTAGCAACTCTTAGAATTTATACACACACACTTTTGAGGTCTAAAAAAAAACCAGGTTGACCCAATGGAACAATCTGAGCTGTTGCGTGATATCTTTTTTTAACCTACAATGGCAATCCCATACAAGTTTGTTTGCTTCCTATCAGATGGGTAAGAACTGAAGAAGTCACTGGGATGAGGGAAGAGTCAGGAGCAAATCTGGGGTCTGGAGTCCTGATGTGGTCATTTACTAGGTGTGACTCACAGCAAGTTTCTGACCCTCAGTGGACTTACCTGAGCAAAATTAATTTCTGCCCTTCCTGCATTACAAAATTGTTTTTCAGGTCAAGTTGGATAATCTATGTAAATGTACTCTGTAAACACAAAATTTATACTTATTAAGTCTTTAAGTCAGGATGTGCTCTGCTTAGTCGCTCTGTATCCGACTCTTTGCGACCCCATGGATGTCAGCCTGCTTGTTATAATACAGTAGCATGAATAACAACTCTAAGCCATTGTCTCTGATTTCTGTGAAAACTCAGGACTGTTGTCTGAAAGGATTCTAAGTTGACTTCATATTTCTCCGCCACTACTGACCTTCAAGATTCATAAGGTGTGAATGCAAATAACAGACAGGTTAATCTGTACTCTCTTTCTGCTAATGACCTCTTCTTATCACCTGTAAACAGAAAGGAGAAGATTCTAGAACCTTAGTGCAGGCAGAGAGGGGTGTGGGCACTGGGGAGAGACGTAAGGACATCTCTGGCTCCAATCTCGTGATGGCCTCGTGGAGTCGGCAGCTGAGCCCCCTTCCAGAGATGCAGAAAGAGACAGGGGAGGTGGGGGGACTTGCTGAGAGCAAGTCTGGGGCTCAGGAGCAGCAAGAGGTGTCACCTGAGCCCGGCTCCCTGCTCTCCCCTCTAGACCAGTGGTCAGTGCACACAGCGGGTCCAGCCCCTCTGCTCCTCTCTCCAGACCTGGGCTCCCAGAGAGACCCTCTGCCCACGTGTGCTGCCTTTGCTGAAAAGAGTCAGAGTGGAACCGAGCAGAGCTCTGCGGGGTCCCCAAGTACAAAGGCCAAAGGCCCCTCCACGTCACCTGCCTCTTGTTTGAAGATCTCAAGTCTCCTAGATTTCCCTGAGTCATCAGAGAGCAGGCTCAAGCAGCTAACGGGGGCTTCCCAGGTGGCACCAGGGGTGAAGAACCTACCTGCCAATGCAGGAGATGCAAAAACACACGCTCAATGCCAGGGTCGGGAAGATCCCCTGGAGGAGGGCATGGCAACCCACTCCAGTGTTCTTGCCTGGTGAGTCTCATGGACAGAGGAGCCTGGCGGGCTATGGGCCATAAGCCTGCAAAAAGCCGGACACGACTGAAGCAACTTGGCACACACGCAAGTGGCTAGATTAGGACAATAGAGCCACAGACCTGTGTGTGTGTTGCACACCCCTGAGCTGGTCTACATGCGATGTAACTGCCGCCGGAAGGAAAAAGCCGGCTGCGTGATGGCCAGGCCACACCTGTGAATCCTGCTGCTCCGTCCTGAACAGGCTGAGCCTGTGACCAGCACAGCTCCAAGAACTGGCCTCCAGAGAATGGGATTAACACTGTCGCTCGCTATCATCTACATCTTTGCGGGCATCAAAGTAATTGTTGCTCGCTCTGCGCATATACATAAGCAGGCAACTAAAATTGTCAGCAAAGAGATGCCACAGACCCATGTCAAAATCTTTCACTTTAAGACCCCAATACCCTTTCTCAGCACGAAGAAGTTACAAAAGATGCACCTTTGTCCCTAATCCCTTTGAAATGAAATATTATCTAACGGGCAATTTGTAAGCAGCTCTTTATAGGAACCTGTCCTCAGCAAGAAACCCCCTTTCTTGTCATTTTAGCAAAGCTTCATTGTAGCTAACTTTCAACCAGATGCCCCCAAGCTCTGCTCATCTCCAGGTCAAGCACACTTTCCAGATCTTCTGATCACACAATACTTTGCCTAATTTGTTGATCCTTTCTGTAGATCAAAGAAGTAGAAATGAAGAATAAATAGTTAGCAGGTGGCCAGGTCTCTTGCCTAGCTTCCCCTTCAGTAACCTCATGAACAGACTGTGTGAACAAGATGGTATCTAAGGAAAATCACATGAAGTGGACAAGCCTGCACGTGGTGTGGGATGGTGACAAAGCTGACCCCCCATCTCAATGATTAACTGAGATCCTGCCCCCCTTTTCTCCTTTAAAAACTGTCAAGGCTGAGCAGAATCTTCAGAGTTGGTCTTGGGACATGAGTCCACCTTATCTCCAGGTTGCTGGCTTTCCTGATTAAACCATTTTCCCTTTCTACCAGCAACTACTTCTCGCTGGGTTTTGACTTTTGAGCTGTGAGCCACCAGACGGGAAGCAATGCCGGGAATCTGCACCAAGCCTTCCTGCTCGGGCCACAGAAATAAGGCTTTGGGACTTTCCAGGACATTCTGTCTACTGGTTAGAAATGCAGCTGCATTGTCATAGCTTGGTTCCCTCCATTATTGTAAAGACGTTTGCCTAAAAGTGAGCCTGATGGCAGTGACAATGAGGGTTATCATTTATGGAATGTCTCTTATATGTCTGACATGGCCAAGGCAATTTATACATGCGACTTCACATCCTCAGCTGCTGCTAAGTCGCTTCAGTCGTGTCCGACCCTGTGTGACCCCAGAGACGGCAGCCCACCAGACTCCACCATCCCTGGGATTCTCCAGGCAAGAACACTAGAGTGGGTTGCCATTTCCTTCTCCAGTGCAGGAAAGTGAAAAGTGAAAGAAGTCACTCAGTCATGTCCGACTCTTTGCAACCCCATGGACTGCAGCCCACCAGGCTCCTCCGTCCATGGGGTTTTCCAGGCAAGAGTACTGGAGTGGGGTGCCATTGCCTTCTCCATCACATCCTCAGAATAAGGCAAATATTAGACTCTGTCTCAAAGATAGGGATGTGAAATCTGCAGAAGTTAAATGACTTTCCCAAAGCAACACAGCAACAATGGACCCAGGTCTTTCAGGCCCATGCCTGTTTCAAGATGCTTTCCAACTAGTATATTTAGAGGACAACATTATCTTCCACTTTACAAAGACTTGAGATCTGGAGAAGTAAAAAATGAAAACTTTTCTCGTCTCCTCCCTGAGTTCCATGGTCCCCTCAACTCCTCCACCCCTTACTTCCTCCAAACCCTCTCCTCTGTGCCTATTTGTTTCTCTCTTCCAGAAGCAAGCCAAGCTCGTTTTTGTTTTTTTTTGTTTTTTTTTTACAGGAGATGACACCATGTCAGCATCCCCTTGTGATGACTATTTATGGAGGAACCAGATGGGACACTTGGGAAATGCTCCGATTAGAAAGAGTCTTTCATTCCAGCCTGCTTCTGTTTCCTTTCCTGCCTGCCACCAGGCCCCAGACACACGGGGGGTGTGTTCTGTGCAGTTCTTTGTATGTTAAGTTGCTGTATGTCTACCCTGGCATCTAATCACACAGGCTGATACTTCTGAAGTAAAGGAAAAAGTTCATGAACAGATCAGAGCCCCGGACTGAGAAACTTGATCGCTCTGTCCTGTGCCGAGCCCAGACAGCTGTCTCCCGCATCGTGGTCCTGAGGTTCTTCCTGCCACGGAGTGCTGGGCTGTTAGAGGGGGGCCTTGCAGGGGGGCAGGGCCTCTCCCCCGATGGGCTGGGCTGCATGGAAGGGGAAGCTGGGGGAGGAGTGGGTTTGGGGTCTGTGTTCGCTGGGGCCTGGGTCAGAGCTGGAGGCTGGACGGACTTCACCCGGTCTCTCTGATGGTCCCTCGGGGAAGCCGTCCTCACTGGGAACAGCCTTCACAGACACTTGATCTGCTGAGCAAGGGTGGCGTCAAGTGCACATTTTGTAAGATCCTGTTGATCCTGGGGCCCCGGGTGCCCAATGCCTCCCATCTGCTCTCCTGCTTACCCCTGGGGATGCAGAGCTCAGGCCCAGGGAGACGGGTCACCTTGTCTGCTGTTGCTGACCAGAGGCAAAACCGGTCCTCAGCCCTTCAGTTCTACCTACACCCTGGGCCCCGAGGGCACCAGTGCCTCCCAGACACACCCAGGCTGCCCTCCCAGCTACCCCATCATGTCCTGGAGACCTGTCTCTTATACACATCTAGATGTGTATAAGAGACAGGATCACACCATCGTGATTATCTGGGTCATGAAGATCTTTTTTTGTACAGTTCTTCTGTGTATTCTTGCTAACTCTTCTTAATATCTTCTGCTTCTGTTAGGTCCATACCATTTCTGTCCTTTATTGAGCCCATCTTTGAATGAAATGTTCCCTTGGTATCTCTAATTTTCTTGAAGAGATCTCTAGTCTTTCCCATTCTATTTTTTCCCTCTATTATACAGTTTTATTGATGAACAATAACAGATCTATTTTCTCCAAAGGTAGGAATTAAATCGACAAACTTTTAGCAAGGCCAAACAAGAAAAAAAAGAAAAGAAAAGAAAGCATAAATATGCAATAGTAAGAAGTAAATACAAAAAGCTGAGAAAACAAGAGAAGCTAAAGGCAAAGGAGAAAAGTAAAGATATACCCATCTGAATGCAGAGCTCCAAAGAATAGCAAGGTGAGATAAGAAAGCCTTCCTCAGAGATCAATGCAAAGAAATAGGGGAAAACAATAGAATGGAATAGACTAGAGATCTCTTTAGTCTCATCCAGCCATCTCATCATCTGCTGTCCCTTTTCCTCCTGCCCCCAATCCCTCCCAGCATCAGAGTCTTTTCTAATGAGTCAACTCTTCACATGAGGTGGCCAAAGTACTAGAGTTTCAGCTTTAGCATCATTCCTTCCAAAGAACACCCAGGGCTGATCTCGTTTAGAATGGACTGGCTGGATCTCCTTGCAGTCCAAGGGACTCTCAAGAGTCTTCTCCAACACCACAGTTCAAAAGCATCAATTCTTCAGCGCTCAGCTTTCTTCACAGTCCAACTCTCACATCCATACAAGCCATTTCAGTATTCTTGCTTTGAGAACCTCATGCACAGTATGAAAAGGCAAAATGACAAGATCACTCATCTAGAGCCAGACTTACTGGATGCAAAGTCAAGTGGGTCTTAGGAAGCATCACTACAAGCAAAGCTAGTGGAGGTGATGGAACTCCAGTTGAGCTATTTCAAATCCTAAAAGATGATGGTGTAAAAGTGCTGCACTCAATATGCCAACAAATTTGGAGAACTCAGCAGTGGCCACAGGACTGGAAAAGGTCAGTTTTCATTCCAATCCCAAAGAAAGGCAATGCCAAAGAATGTTCAAACTACCACACAATTGCACTCATCTCACATGCTAGCAAAGTAATGCTCAAAATTCTCCAAGCTATGCTTCAACAGTATATGAACCATGAACTTCCAGACATTCAAGCTGGATTTAGAAAAGGCAGACGAACCAGAGATCAAATTGCCAACATCTGTTGGAACATCAAAAAAGCAAGAGAGTTCCAGAAAAACATCTACTTTTACTTTATTGACTGTGCCAAAGGCTTTGACTGTGTGTATCACCACAAACTGTGGAAAATTCTGAAGGAGATGGGAATACCAGGCCACCTGACCTGCCTCCTGAGAAATCTGTATGCAAGTCAGGAAGCAACAGTTAGAACTGCACATGGAACAACAGACTGGTTCCAAATAGGGAAAGGAGTACATCAAGGGTGTATATTGTCACCCTGCTTATTTAACTTATATGCTGAGTACATCATGCGAAATGCTGGTCTGGATGTAGCACAAGCTAGAATCAATATTGCTGGGAGAAATATCAGAAGGCTCAGATATGCATATGATTCCACCCTTATGACAAAAAGTGAAGAGGAACTAAAGAGCCTCTTGATGAAAATGAAAGAAGAAAGTGAAAAAGCTAGCTTAAAACTCAACATTCAAAAAACTAAGATCATGGCATCTGGTCCCGTCACTTCGTGGCAAATAGATGGGGAAACAATGGAAATAGAGACGGACTTTATTTTCTTGGGATTCAAAATCACTGCAGATGCTGAAAATATGCTTGCTCCTTGTAAGAAAAGCTATGACCAACCTAGACAGCATATTAAAAAGCAGAGACATTACTTTGCCAACAAAGGTCCATCTAGTCAAAGCTACGGTCTTTCCAGTAGTCATGTATGGATGAGAGAGTTGGACTGTAAAGAAAGCTGAGTGCCGAAAAATGGATACTATTGAACTGTGGTGTTGAAGAAGACTCTTGAGAGTCCCTTGGACTGCAAGGAGATCTAACCAGTCCATCCTAAAGGAGATCAGTCCTGGGTGTTCTTTGGAAGAACTGATGTTGAAGCTGAAACTCCAATACTTTGACCACCTGATGTGAAGAACCGACTCAATTGAAAAGACCCTGATTTTGGGAAACATTGAAGGCAGGAGGAAAAGGGAACGACAGAGGATGAGATGGTTGGATGGCATCACCAACTCTATGCACATGTGTCTGAGCAAGTCTGGCAGTTGGTGATGGACACGGAAGCCTGGTTTGCTCCAGTCCATGGGGTCACAAAGAGTCAAACACGAATGAGCTACTGAACTGATGAACTGACTGAGGAAATAAATAAATGGTATAACTAGAGATAGAAATTCACTTTTAAAAAAGTATAAAAAATCTGTAAATCTCAGCATAATGCATGAATATTTGGGGCAATATTAATTATTAAAATCAGCCCAAGCAGAGGTAGAAAATGATTATAATTGAGACTTATCAAAGAAAACACCTTGTAAAAGCCACCTGTCAAGACAATTTCATTCTACGTTATTTAAAAACTTCCAAGTGAGAGATTGTAGAGATAGAAAGAAAGCTTTTACAAATTATTTTACAAAGCTAGTATAAACCTGTTGCCAAAATTTGACGGCACAAATTTTGACAGCTGTTCAACACCAGTTGTAAATATTGGTGTACAAATCTTAAATGACAAAGCAAATTGAATCTAGTGATATATTCAAAGATTAATATTTGCTGATTAAGTAAATGTTATACCGTTAACACAGATGGCTCAATATTAAGAAACTAATACTAGTTCAAAATAAATCAATGGAGAAAGATATTTCAACAGATGTTTAAATATCTTTTGAAGGGAAGAACCCAACAGACATTCCTAAAGAAAACCCCTGGTAAAATATAAATAGAGAATTTCTTCACATGATGAAAAAACTAATGCAAGTTAAAACTAGCATCATACTTAATGAGGAAATACCAAAAGCATTCCTGTTAAAATTCAAAACAAATGGGATTGTTTACCATCTCTATTGTTTAACATAATATGGATATGTTTGTCCATGAGTTTCTTAAATACGAATATACAAATCAAATATAAATAAAAAATCCAAAATTTATTATTCATAAGTGGTGCAATTCTCTATCTGTATCTCCCAGAAAATGAAGTACAAAGCTATGATATTAATATACTAAAACCAAAATGTTTCAATATTTTAATACTAATTCATTTGATAATAAAATTTAAAAATCGCTATATTAACAAAAATAATAATAAAGTTTTCAAAAACATGTACACCACCAGATTAAGACAGCTACAAAGCTCAACTAAAGACATGAAAGAACACTGTAGTAAATGGAGGAACATATTATGGAAAGTGTATTTTAATGGAGAGATCCATCTATTCATGCAACACACTCTTAATCAAAACCACTTCACAGTATTTATTATTTATTTAGTATCTATGTGTGTGGGGAGAGAGATGTTACATGACCAGAGCATTTTTGAGTTCATATGAAAGAATAAACATGAGAAGATATTCAGGTAAATTCTGATAAGGAAGAATAATGGAATGGGAAGAGATGACTNCATCTATTCATGCAACACACTCTTAATCAAAACCACTTCACAGTATTTATTATTTATTTAGTATCTATGTGTGTGGGGAGAGAGATGTTACATGACCAGAGCATTTTTGAGTTCATATGAAAGAATAAACATGAGAAGATATTCAGGTAAATTCTGATAAGGAAGAATAATGGAATGGGAAGAGATGACTTGTCTACTAGATATAAAAGTATAGTATAGAGGGGCAAAAATTGAAATGGGGTGATGTTAGTGCCAAAGTTGAAGGATGAATGGAACAGACACACATGGCATTTCAAATCAGTGGAAAAGGCATAATTATTCAATATATAACTGTAAACAACTGGATAACCATTTGCCTAAGAATAAATTCAAGATTAATTTGAAGAATGGAATCTACCACATAGAATGGAATCTATCCCAATGTATATGAGAAGATAATCTATAACAAAGATGGTATTTCAAATTCAGTGGGAAAAGGATGAAATACTTGATATATGGTTCTGGGACAACTGGCTATCTATATGGAAGAAAATAATATTAGACTCCAATTTCAAAACATATTTTAAAAAAAGCACCAGAGAAACAGATTGGTGAGTTAAATACTATGTGTAAGCAAACACAATAAAAATCACAGAAGCAAAATAAAGTGACTATATTTACAGCTTGGGAATAGAAGAGACATTGGCAAGGCAGGAGAATCAAAAGTTATTTTTAAAAGTGTACGTATTGACCATATAAAAATGAAACTATTTGGTATGAGAAAAAGTCCAGTAAGTCAATAGATAAATTACAGATTTGGGAAAGTTCTAGTACTGATGATAACAAAGAGTTAAATCTATCATATATATATGAACAGTTGTAAAATGACAAAAAAAAAGAAAAAAGAAAATAGCCCAGTAGAAAAATGAAGGAGATAAAAAAAAAAACAAATCACAGAAGACTAAATCCTCCTCCTACTAAGCTCAGTGGCAATCAGGGGAAATTTTTTTAATCAGAATAGTGGGTTACAATATTGTATTAGTTCAAACACATTTTTTTTTTCTGTCAGATTTTCATTTCTAAAGTTGGAACGTACCTTAGAATTGATGACATTCTACAGTCACTGTGGGCTGTGTAACAGTCAAGCTATAGTTACCCACCCTGGAGGAAGGCATGGCAGCCCACTCCAGTATTCTTGCCTGGAGAATCCTCGGGGACAGAGGAGCCTGGAGGGCTGCAGTTCATGGGGTTGCAAAGAGTCGGACAACTGAACGACTAAGCATAGCACAGCACATAGTTGCCCCCATTGCATATGCACGGAAACGGCTGTGGCTCCCAGAAGCATGGTGCTGCTGCTGCGAAGTCGCTTCCGTCGTGTCCGACTCTGTGCGACCCCATAGAAGGCAGCCCACCAGGCTCCCCCGTCCCTGGGTCCCTGGGATTCTCCAGGCAAGAACACTGTCCGACGCCGTGCAGCTTGTGGGATCTTAGTTCCCCAACCAGGGCTTGCACCCAGGCCCTTGGCAGTGAAAGCACTGAGTTCTAACCACTGGACAACCAGGGAATTCCCCTGACTGTTTTTTGAAAACTTTGTATTAACACTTTCTGATATGATCAAGATGACTGCAGCGTCAAGAATTGCAGAATGCGTGTACATGGCTTCAAATAAAATCCCAGTGATGATAGTGAAGCCCTTCTTAAAGAAATGACTCACCACCAATGCTCTTGATGACACAGGAAAAAATGGGTATAAATCCATGGGTTATGATAACTCTGACTTGAGAGTGTGCAGAAGAATTGGACTCCTGAGAAAGTTTTTTGAAAAGAATACTGTAACTAATTTAGTTCTTTTATAGTTTTTTAAACAAACATATGCATAAGAATAATATATCATAAAATTCTATGTGTAAGTATGTCTCAAATAAATCTTTCAATAAGAATGAAGACTAAATGAGAAGAAAACATTGTGTCATATTTAACTGGTAACACTTTTTCTTTCTTTGCAAAAAGTGAAAGTTGCTCAGTTGTGTCTATTTGCAACGCTATGGACCATAGCCTGCCAGGCTCCTCTGTCCATGGGATTCTCCAGGCAAGAATACTGGAGTGGGGTGCCATTCTCATCTCCAGGAGATCTTCCTGACACTGGGATCAAACCCACATCTCCCACACTGTTGGCAAATCCTTTACCANTGGACCATAGCCTGCCAGGCTCCTCTGTCCATGGGATTCTCCAGGCAAGAATACTGGAGTGGGGTGCCATTCTCATCTCCAGGAGATCTTCCTGACACTGGGATCAAACCCACATCTCCCACACTGTTGGCAAATCCTTTACCATCTGATCCACCTGGGAAGCCCAGCTTTTCTTTCTTAGTGGTGCACAAAGTAATAATGCATCTCTCAATCAAGTGCATTTAAAGACTTAATGAAATACATTGTTATGTCTCACCTATCAGGAAAACGTGATCCTCCTTCCAAAAGGATCTGTATATTATAATACCATCTTTGTAAAACAAATGATGACCCCCATACTCTCATATATAATGACATTTAAAATATATATAGCACCTCTCCTTTGGGCGTCCTTGGTGGCTCAGTGGTAAAGAATCTGCCTGCCAATGCAGAAGACATAGGTTCAATTTCTGAGTCTGAAAGATCCCTTGAAGAAAGGAACGGCAACCCCTCCAGTATTCTTCCCTGGGAAATCCCATGGACAGAGCAGCCTGGCAGGCTACCAGTCCATGCAGTCACAAAAAGTCAGATACAACTTAGCAACTAAACAAACAATATATGTACTACACTTACAATGTGTAAGAAATCTTCTAAGGAATTTACATGTATGAATTAGGTGTGAGTGCCTTGGACATAGGCTTGGTTTCCTTTTCTTCCACACCTGTACCAGTGGGCTTACACTCTGCTGAAGCTTAGGGCAGAGTATCCACCCTCCTCTCACTAGAAAATACAAAACCTAAAGCAAACAAATAAGCAAAATGTTATCCAAAACAAGTATTTTTTCTTTTGGCTGAAAGTGGGCTGGTCAATACAATGACTTGGTTGAAAATAAATAATGTAATTGGGTTATTCTGCTCTTGCAAGGTATGGTCAAGGCCCATAAAATGGTTGCTCTCTTGCTCTCTGGCCCTGCCTCCACTTTCTGTGCATGATTGCCTCGTTCTCCTATGCTGACAACTTCATCAGTAGTTGTCTGTGTGATGGGCTTGGCCCTCAGCTAGTGATTGTTCTAGCCCTGGGACTAGAAAGGCCTCAACAGGAAAAGAGCAGTCCTTGCCTTGGCTGCCCCCACAATGAAGGAGCTCTCTGACCTCATGCTCTGTCTAACTTACAGCCCCTCCTCCTGTTCGCTGTGTAGCAAAGATTGCTGCTGTGTCCTGCCTGCCCTTGGCTGTACACCCATATGCAGTGGGGTGTGGGGTGTTGCTCCAGGACTTTTGCTTCGGGCTTGTGTGATAGCCAGTTCAACAAGTCATCAATGTCTCTACCACTGCCTCTGAGTTCTTCCTTTGCGCAGCTGGGCAGGTGCAGGACTGTGGGGCACAGCACAACAGGCTGCCATAACAAAATCTCACAGGCTGGGTGTCTTAAACAACAGTAAGTTACTTTTCACAGTTCTAGAAGGTAGAAGTCCAGGATTAAGATGTCAGCATGTTTGATGTTTCCTGAGACCTCTCTCCTTGGCTTGTGGCTGGCCATCTTCTTGCTATGTCCTCACGTGGCCTGTGTGTGTGTGTGTGTGTGTGTGTGCATCCATAGCCCAGGTGTCTCCTTCCTTTTCTTCTAAGGATGCCAGTCAGATTGGATTAGGGCCTCACACTTGGGATCTTCTTAAAGGCCCGATCTCCAAATGCAATCACAGTGGGGGTTAGAGCTTTAATACATGAATCTGGGGGAGACACAAATCAATCCATAACAATCACTCTCATTACTTTTTCGAGGATGGGCCATTTGCATGACATTTTCTTTTATTTTATATGAGATGGGATATTACTATGTTTGCTATATACCTGTTACACAGTATTTAAGTAACCATCAACTATTTAGACATTTAGGTCAAACACTACCATTACTACTGCTACTAGTAATAATATCAATACCATTAGTAACTGACTCCCAGGGTTGATGTAAGGATGCAATAAAATGTAGATTGCAGAAATAGATTCACCACAATTCCTGCCCCACCTTTAAGTGGCTTATGAATGCTAGTATAATTTTCAAAAATGTTTTTTATATCTCAGACCCGTGTTGCCAGTATCTCCTCTCATTTTTCTCCCACTGCTCCTACAGCTTTCACAATAAGATACAAACCAGTGAACATATCATGCAAGGAAGTTTCTGATTTTGTGTCTGCCAAATCTATCTTCTTTCAAGGACACTTTCCTGACTGCTCTAAGATGAAGTTACATTGCATTTTCTGAGCATCTGTAGCATCTTTGATTCCTCCATTAGCATCACAACTTATTCTTAATGCTTGTTTAATTGTCTTCTCTGCTAGATCAAAAACAGTCTGATTATGCAGCTTGTTCATTACATCATAAGTATCTACTACTGTACCTGACATACAGTTGACACTTCCTCTGCTGGGCTTCTAGTAGGGGCATGTCTTCTCTTCCTTTACAAGGGGCTTACTAACTGCTCCCCGTATTGCCAGGATTGTTAAGAGGATCAGAGGAGACAATGCATGTGAAATAATATAAGGGAAAGTCGCTCAGTTGTGTCCAACTCTTGCAATCCCATGGACCATAGCCCACCAGGCTCCTCTGTCCATGAAGTTCTCCAGGCAAGAGTAGGTTGTCATTCTCTTCTCAAGGGGATCTTCCCCACCCAGGGATTGAACTTGGGTCTCCCATATTGCAGGCAGATTCTATAACATCTGAGGCACCAGGGAAGCCCAAATGTAAAGTACGTCACAAATAAAAAGCATTTGAATAGCTTGTATATAACTTTGCACAAGGTTAATAAATATTAATAATTCAGGAAATTGTATTTGAGTGTTAATGGGCAAATGTTATTTGCATTCTCTACCAACATTTAGTAATTATATTTTTTAAAATATAAAAGACATTTCTAGCAGTCAAGAGCTTTATAGTGTATTTCAACACATGATAAATTCATGAACATTCCTTATCTCCTGGAACAGTTGTATATCTTAAAATCTCATCATCATGAGCATTCTCTGGATTTTCACAGAATTAATCCTGAATAATTAATGAATATAAAAGAGTTGGACAAGTACTGTAGCATGCTAATCATTTGTTTCAATGTCAATTAGAGAAAAATAACTATTTTGGCCTATAAACTTAGAATATGTACTGTAAAGTTAACTTTTAATTTACAAATATGAAATGAATTATTAATGAATGTATTGATATAGAGATAAATGTCATTGGAATGTTATAGTCTGTAGAAAGAAATAAAAACACTGGGATTTAACAGAATTATTAACTGTATTGAGAAGTTCTTACAAACATGTGTAGTTTATAGGTCAATATTTATATAATGTTTAAATATTTCCTCAAAAATGGTATGATATCTTAAGCACTAATGACTTAGGAAGTATATCAAATCCAAGTCTTAATAATTTTAGTCAGAATAAATGTAAATTTAATGCAAGCAAAATTGAAGGAGCAGGTAACATTCATTTATACTTGCAGGTCTCTCAAATGCATATGTCTTGATTATTCTGCTTCTAAGGATCTTGTTCATCTCAGTCATGATTTATTGGCACTCATTCAAAGTTTCAGCCATAAAGTAAAGGTGAAAGTTGATGTAACACTAAATGAAAATTCTTAAAGTATATAGAGTGTTTCTGTGAATTAATTAAGAAGAGCAACTTCTAGGTTTAAGGATGACAAAAATAATTTAACTCTCTGGCCTTAAGCTAAGATTTAACTTCACTTGTATGGAGGGAAAACCTCTTTTTGTTAGAAGGTAAAATTCCCTTATTAGATAGTTGAAGTGTTGTTCATTTAGACTTGGATAGTATTTTCTAAGCATTGCTATGAACTCATCATGGAGGAATTCCTCTGTGTGTAGGCTTCCCAAGTGGTACAGTGGTAAGGAATCCACCTGCCAATGCCAGAGACACAAGAGACAAGGAGGTTGGACTTCTGAGTCAGGAAGATCCCCTGGAGAAGGAAATGGCAACCCGCTCTGGTACTCTTGCCTGGGAAATCCCATGGTCAGAAAAGCTGGCAGGCCACAGTCCAGGGAGTCCCAAAGAGCCGAGCACTACTGAGTACACATGCAGATATAGAATTTTTTGATTGACGAACTTGAACTGAAAGTTGCGAAACTTATATTTTTTCATGGATTATCTGCACCCATGGCATAGAGTTGTAAGGGTTGCTTTTTTTCTTATGACGATGCTAGTAGTGATTTCTGCAATGATGAGAACAATGTAAATTATAAACAGTGTAAAAAGTACTGGACTGTAAGTCAGATGACTGAATTTAAGACTTATTTGCCCCTGATTTATTCTGTGAACTTAGGACGATGTATATTCTAAATGGGGCTTCCGTGGTGCCTCAGTGGTAAAGAACCTGCAGGTTTGTTCTCTGGGTTGGGAAGATCCCCTGGAGAAGGAAATGGCAACCCACTCCAGTATTCTTGCCTGGGAAATCTCATGGACAGAGGAACCTGGCAGGCTACAGTCCATGGGGTCGCAAAAGGGTTGGACATGACTTAGTGACTAAATAACAACAATATTCTAAATGAGTCTTTAATCTGTAAAATGNTTGGGAAGATCCCCTGGAGAAGGAAATGGCAACCCACTCCAGTATTCTTGCCTGGGAAATCTCATGGACAGAGGAACCTGGCAGGCTACAGTCCATGGGGTCGCAAAAGGGTTGGACATGACTTAGTGACTAAATAACAACAATATTCTAAATGAGTCTTTAATCTGTAAAATGGTGGTAATGTTTACCTCATAGGGCTGTTGAAAGGATTAAATAAGATGTTGGGTGTGTAAGTACTTTATAAACTGTGGGATATTATACAAATAATTTTTAGTAGAAGAGTAATAATTTTGTTTCACTAATAAATTAAAATCCTGGTTCAGTTTGTTTTTGTAGAAATAGATCTTGCTTTGTATTTCAGCTTATTCATTTGTAAAGGCACTGAACTAATTTTAATGGACTAGTTATTTTCATAAAAGTCCAGTGCCTTAGGTAAAATGTGCTATTTATGTACATGCAAAAACAACAAGTTAATACTCAGTGAATTTCAGATGACCTCGATGTTTATCTGCTAAGAGAAGAATAGCACATTCTTGTGATTTTAAGTTTAGTGTTTTTTCATATTTGCAATGCATTTCTATGCTTCCTTTTGGTTAGTATTGGGTAATTTAGACAAGCTTTAAGTATATATGTATTTACGGAAGTGTGTGCATGCCTGCTCAGTCGCTCAGTTGTGACCAGCTCTTGTGACTCCATGGACTGCAGCCCACCAGCCTCCTTTGTCCATGGGATTTCCCAGGCAAGTATGCTCGAGTGGGTTGCCATTTCCCTCTCCACTATAAGAAAGTATGTTAATACCTAAACTATGTCTTTAGCAAATGTAAATTTACTGTTCCTTTGTAAGATATAAAATACTGCTTTCATCATAATCCTGCCCTCAAAGCTGTGGTGTCCAGGGTCATTGATTTGTTCTTTCTGAAATCAAATCCATTGTTCTGGCTAGTTAAGCATGGAGCCATGAATGGAGCTGTTGTTAAAGAATTGTGAAGTCACAAACTTGGCCCAAGCTTATCCACTTATTTGTGCCAGAGTTTGGACTCCGCCTTCATTGTCACAGACACACGTTGGAGTTCAAAGGCATCAGGGCACCTAAGACAAGGCTCCTGAGTAAATTCTGTCTCTACGGTCTGATTCAGCCAGGTGCCCTCAACAGCTTTCCTGCATGAGGCTGGACTTTGGCCGCCACAAGGCAGCTCAAGATTAGGTGGAGGTGGTTGGGAAACCAGCTAGGAGTGAATTTCCTTTGGTGGTTCTTTTTTCAAAGCAAGGATACAATTTATTGGCTAACCAGTTGAAGTTACCCCTTGAGGAAAAAAACAAGTGTCATTGGCAAGATGTGCTCTCCTGTTTCATAATGTTAATGGGACAATCTATCAAAAGCCTCACACCCTTTCCCCCCAAAAGTCTACAGCAGAGCAGTCTTCCATATGGTTACTAATTTCTCAAATAAAATGTGTGGGGCTACATTGCCTTCATCTTTTTGCCCTGTGAAGTTCCTGAAAGGAAATATCACAGTTGTTAAATACAAATGCATAATTTCATACAATAAAAATGTAATAGCTATTTCCCATAAGGGCAAACTAAGCAGCAGATTATTTGGATCAAATCCTTTGGCTGAAAACAACTGAATAAATCACCTTACAAGCACTGAGAATTTTCAGGGATTCTGTGGTTGCCTAGTGGTTAGAATTCTGGGTTTTTACTGCCATGACTGTGGTTCAGTCCCTTGTCAGGAAACTGAGATCCTGCAAACCACTTGGTGTGGCCAGAAATAAATAAATTTGCATAGGAAACTTACCCTAAACAAACAAAAAAAAACTGCTGAGGAGTTGAAAAGATAATGCTGTCCTAGCAGGCCCATTCTGAGGGGAAGCATCCATCGGCTTCGCTGTAGGCTCAGATGGTAAAGAATTCGCCTACAATACAGGACATGTAAGAGATGCAGGTTTGATCCCTCGGTCTGGAAAAACTCCTGGAGAAGGAAATGGCAACCCACTCCAGTGTTTTTGCCTGGAGAATTCTATGGACAGAGGAGCCTGGTGGGTTATAGCCCATGGGATCACAAAAGACTTGGACACGACTGAGAGACTAACACTTTGACCAAAGAGGCTAGCAGATTATTTGAGTGTCAGAGTTGCTTTTGCCTTGAAGACATTGGAGGGGTAAGGGTGACAGAATTCAAGGCACAGAGCACATTCAATGTAAAGACTTCTACATGATACATTTACCTACATTAACTGGATCCCCAAGGGGTATACACTATCAAGATTAGGATAAATCAGAACTAATTGGTCACATCCTGATCGTCCAACCTAAACAGAGCAAAAGAAGGGAAAGGAAGGGGGATAAAATACTCCTGGGAAGATCTGTACCCTAGGAATATATGGCAGATTTGTACCCTAGGAATATATAGCATAGATAGTCAAAGAATTTGGCTTGATGTGATCCCCAACTTGTAGAGCCCCCAAAACACAGCCAGAAGAAGGAAAGTACACTTATTACAAGTCTTGGAGAATCTCCACAAACAATTGTTTTTGATTTAATAAAGTTTTATTTTTCAAAATGTATAGTTGGTGAGACCTGTTCATACATCTTCACCAGCAGTCGAGGCATCTCCACTCTTGGTGTTTCTGGTGTAAGTTAGTTTGAGCTTTGTGCTTTGAAACCAGTTTTAAAAGTCCTTTACTAAGGAGCTCCGGAAGGGCTGTCCTGCCCATGGAACTACAAATCTTGTTTCTCAGAGACCACAGCTGCGGGTTTAAGCTTGCAGCTGGGAACTTCCTTATAGAGTTTGTCATATGTTGCTCTGTCAAACAAATTGAGGTTATTGAGCTTATCTCCAAATTTGCCTTTGGATCGCCTCTCCTTTTTGGCCAAGTTTGTTCCCTGGGTCTTTGTCTTTCTTAGCTAGCTTTCTGGCATCTTTATTCTTCTTGTCATCCTTGAGTGGCGTAGTGAAGCTTAGAGAGTGCTGCTGCCACTGTTACCTTGCTAAGACATTGGACCCAAAGTCCACAAACAGTTTTTTAAGGGTGATAACTGGTAAAACAGTTGAAGATAATCAAACACATAGGAAATTTTTTAAAAAGAGAATTGGACAACATAAATTATATTAATCAGTAACTTTGATGAATATTATGACTAAATCAGACTAATTCATTATGGGGTCCTCTCTCTGAATGCACAAATTGTGTTATGATGTAAATATCATGACCATTATCTTTACATTCCTCAAAATAAGTAACAAATAAATGTTTTTAATAATTAAATATCACAGAAGTACTTGCGTGTTGTATGCTTTTTAGTGGAGTATTGAATATTAGTTACCAGAATTCCTTTGTTTAATTATATGGAACAATGGTCTGCTTTAGTACAAAATCTGATGCTTCTAAACAGACATCATTGATTAGTATATAAACAGTTCCAGTAATAGTCATACAGAATCATTGTCTGAATTGTCTTTGCACACCAGAATGTTCAGAGAATAGTAAAAGATAAATCTATTTTCCCTTTTTTTTAACTCCAATGTAGATAGACTAGAAAACAGAATCAAACAATTAAAGTGTCAATAATGAAGCTTTCACTTAAATCCAACGTGGTTACTATAGTAACTTAAAACTGGAACATTATAATAAAAGTAGAATGAAAAGATAATTTCAGATTCTATATTAATCTTTTGAAATATAGAGAGGGAGTTGCTGTTTGATATTTGAAAGAGACTAGATTGCTGTTGAAGCTTCTAAGAAGACTGATTTTGTCTTGTCTGCTTTCTTTTTTATATTAATGTAAAAAAAACTCTGACTGAAGGCATTCACTTGGAGAGAATGGAATTGTTAGTTTTTCTCACAGTAATCTAAGACTGATGACAATAACTTTTTACGAGTAACTTGTAATTATTCATGGGAATGGAGGGCAGATTGAGTGAAAAGTGCTTTACACATGACCTAAAGGATCAAATTTTTTATGTTTCTTTTCTACTTTCTCCATCATCAAGATAGAGATGCAGACACAGATGCAGGTATAACACAAAAGATTTAACTAAATAGGGAAGGAGTTGGGATGAGTATGGAACTGCATTCAGCAGGCCCCATATTGAAACCAACTGAGGTTGTACTGTATTGAAAAAGTGCTTTACACATGACCTAAAGGATCAAATTTTTTATGTTTCTTTTCTACTTTCTCCATCATCAAGATAGAGATGCAGACACAGATGCAGGTATAACACAAAAGATTTAACTAAATAGGGAAGGAGTTGGGATGAGTATGGAACTGCATTCAGCAGGCCCCATATTGAAACCAACTGAGGTTGTACTGTATTGAGGTCACTTTAAAGTTAGTGCTAGCACAGCTTCCTGGTTCGGAAACAGATTCTGTTCTGAGAGCACATTTGTAAGTTTTCTTTGTTCATAAGTCCAACAGAGTAAGTTTAGGTACCCAACTAACACAGTCAGCTATATAGTACTGTACTGTAATAGGTTTATAAAACTTTTCACACAAATAATGCATAAAAACCAAATACAAAAATAAAAAAATTAATCTTACAGTCCAGTACCTTGAAAAGTACAGTAGTGCAGTACAACATACACACACACACACACACACACACACACACACACACACACACACGGGAATACTACTCAGCCATAAAAAAGAATGAAATAATGCCATTTGCAGCAACATGGATGTAAACAGAGATTATCATACTAAGCCAGTCAGAAAGAGAAAGACAAATACCATATATCACTTATATATAGAATCTAAAATATGCCACAAATGAACTTATCTACAGAACAGAAGCAGACTCACAGATATAGAGAACAGACTTGTGGTTNACACACACACACACACACACACACACACACACACACACGGGAATACTACTCAGCCATAAAAAAGAATGAAATAATGCCATTTGCAGCAACATGGATGTAAACAGAGATTATCATACTAAGTCAGTCAGAAAGAGAAAGACAAATACCATATATCACTTATATATAGAATCTAAAATATGCCACAAATGACCTTATCTACAGAACAGAAGCAGACTCACAGATATAGAGAACAGACTTGTGGTTGCCAAGTGGGGTAGTGGCAAAAGGAAGAATTGGAAGTTAGGGCTTAGCAGATGAAAGCTATTATGTATAGAAGGGATAGACAACAAAGCCCTACTGTATAGCACAGGGAACTACACTGAATATTCTGTGATAAACCATAATGGAAAAGAATATTTTAAAAAGCATACATAAATGTGTATAACTGAGTCACTTTGCTCTACAGCAGAGATTGGCCCAGCGTTGTAAATCAACTATTGTGCTCAGTCACTTCAGTCATGTCTGACTCTTTGGGACCCTATGGAGTGTAACCCACGAAACTCTTCTGTCCATGAGATTTTCCAGGCAAGAATATTGGAATGAGTTTCCATGCCCCTCTCCAGGGGATCTTCTCCATGTAAAGATTGAGCTCACGTCTCCTGCATCTCCTGCATCTCCTGCATTACAGGCAGATTCTTTACCCTTTGAACCACCATAAAAGTTATAAAAAGAAAAGGGGTTGTGAAGAAACTGAGAATAAATAACTTTGATGAAAAGAGAAACCTCAAAAATTAGTGCCTCTGACTCCCATAAACAAGGATAAGTCGCTCTCTTCTTAACGCACATTCAATCTTCTTGTCTGCTTGCCTTCCTTCCTTCCTTTCTCCCTCCTTCCCTTCTTCTTCATCTTCCTTTCTCTTTTTCTTCTCTCTTCCTTCTGTAAATGTTCACTGAGCAACTCTATATTCCAGGCTCTGTGCTGTCCATGGGGAATATACTACTGAATAATACTGATGTAATCCTGTCTTCATCATACTAGAGCCTAGTCTAGTGGGAGATACAGACAATAAGCAATTACATGGATAATTATTTAATTACAATGAGATTTGGGTGTCAACTGAAAAATAAAAGATATAACATGAGGGCTGTGAGTTCAGGTTTATTTGGGGTTTACTAAGGGCTTTAGCCCAGGAGACAGACTCTCAGATAGCTCTGAGGAACTGCTCTGAAGAGGTAGAGGGAGAGGTCAGTATATAAGAGATTTTGGAGAAGGGGATACGTGTGATCAATCACACATCTTGGTAGAAGTTTGGTGCTAATCACAAGGAGCAGATGTGTTTCCATTAATAATTTTAGAGTTTTCTAGGTATGAGAAGATGAAAGAAATATGTTTCATAAAATTTTATCCTGAAAATATGTGTGAAGTCCTTTTATGCCTGTTTTTCACAAAGCACAGAGTGCTTCTTCCCCGAATTCCACCCTGAACTCCTTTTACGGGGTATTGAAGGTCAGAGACTGCAATGGCTTGTGATTTCATTCTTGTAGAACCAGATGGGGAGTGACATTCTTTAGCATGCAAGGGCTAAAATTTAAAAGTACGGGGAAGGGGGATGGGCACTGAGAGCATGTAACAGGAAGAAAAACTCATCTGAGGAGATAGTTAAGGTTTTTGTGAGGAAATGATATTCATATTGATTACTGTAGGGTGAATAGGATTTAACCAGCAGGTGAATGTAGGGGCAAACAATGCAGGAAGAGCAAACAAGTGCAAGGGCCTGAGATGAAAAGGAACTTAGTGTATTTGAAATAAAGAGAAAACCGGTGAGGCAGGAACATAGTAACCAAGATGAGATTAGAAAGGTAAGCAAAGGTCATGAAAACTATAGTATGGTGGTTGTTTGTTTGATACTAACATTTCTTTATTATTTTTTTAATTTTTATATTGGAGTATAGTTGATTGAGCTTCCCAGGTGATGCTAGAGGTAAAGAACCTGCCTGCCAATTCAGGAGATGTGAGAGACATGAGTTCAGTCCCTGGGTTGGGAAGATCCCCTGGAGGAGGGAAAGGCAACTCACTCCAGTATTCTTCCCTGGAGAATCCCATGGACAGAAGAGCCTGGCGGGCTCTGGTCCTTACGGTCAGAAAGAGTTGGACACAACTGAAGCAACTTAGGATGCACGCAGAGTTGATTAATAATGTTGTGTTAGTCCCAGGTGTTGTGTTAGTTTTAGATTTCTAATGATTCAGTTATACATATACATGTATCTATTCTTTTTCAAATTCTTTTCCCATTGAAGTTATCATAGTATATTGGGCAGAGTTCCTTGTGCCATAGGATGGTGTTTGAATGCTTTTGTTTACCATGTTCTGTTGCAAGTATTTACATAAATGATCATGTAAACTTTTTCCCTCTTCATTTTTGTATCCTTAATATCAAGTATATCGATACGGGTCAACCAGGAGAAGTTTCAGCATTGTCCACCCACACCCGAGGCCACGGCCAGCAGCCGGGAGGAGCAACCCGAGGAGCAGGGGCTGCGCAGGCACAGGAGGGCCTAGAGGAGCTGTCCCACGCTGAAGGTCAGGAACTGCGGCGGTAAGGAGATGCCCCTCGTCCAAGGTAAGGAGCAGCCGTGAAGAGACAACCCACGCCCAAGGTAAGAGAAACCCAAGTAAGATGGTAGGTGTTGCAAGAGGGCATCAGAGGGCAGACACACTGAAACCATACTCGCAGAAAACTAGTCAATCTAATCACACTAGGACCAGGGCCTTGTCTAACTCAATGAAACCAAGCCATGCCTGCAGGGCAACCCAAGGCGGGCAGGTCAAGGTGGGGAGATCTGACAGAACCTGGTCCACTGGAGAAGGGAATGGCAAGCCACTTTAGTATTCTTGCCTTGAGAACCCCATGAACAGTATGAAAAGGCAAAATGATAGGATATCAAAAGAGAATCTCCCCAGGTCGTTAGGTGCCCAATATGCTACTGGAGATCAGTGGAGAAATAACTCCAGAAAGAATGAAGGGATGGAGCCAAAGCAAAAACAATACCCAGTTGTGCATGTGACTGGTGATAGAAGCAAGATCCGATGCTGTAAAGAACAATATTGCATAGGAACCTGGAATGTCAGGTCCATGAATCAAGGCAAATTGGAAGTGGTCAAACAAGAGATGGCAAGGGTGAACGTCGACATTCTAGGAATCAGCGAACTAAAATGGACTGGAATGGGTGAATTTAACTCAGATGACCATTATATCTACTACTGCGGGCAGGAATCCCTCAGAAGAAATGGAGTAGCCATCATGGTCAACAAAAGAGTCCGAAATGCAGTACTTGGATGCAATCTCAAAAACGACAGAATGATCTCTGTTCGTTTCCAAGGCAAACCATTCAATATCACAGTTATCCAAGTCTATGCCCCAACCAGTAATGCTGAAGAAGCTGAAGTTGAACGGTTTTATGAAGACCTACAAGACCTTGTAGAACTAACACCCAAAAAAGATGTCCTTTTCATTATAGGGGACTGGAATGCTAAAGTAGGAAGTCAAGAAACACCTGGAGTAACAGGCAAATTTGGCCTTGGAATGCGGAATGAAGCAGGGCAAAGACTAATAGAGTTTTGCCAAGAAAATGCACTGGTCATAGCAAACACCCTCTTCCAGCAACACAAGAGAAGACTCTACACATGGACATCACCAGATGGTCAACACCGAAATCAGATTGATTATATTCTTTGCAGCCAAAGATGGAGAAGCTCTATACAGTCAACAAAAACAAGACCAGGAGCTGACTGTGGCTCAGATCATGAACTCCTTATTTCCAAATTCAGACTTAAATTGAAGAAAGTAGGGAAAACCGCTAGACCATTCAGGTATGACCTAAATCAAATCCCTTATGATTATACAGTGGAAGTGAGAAATAGATTTAAGGGCCTAGATCTGATAGACAGAGTTCCTGATGAACTATGGAATGAGGTTCGTGACATTGTACAGGAGACAGGGATCAAGACCATCCCCATGGAAAAGAAATGCAAAAAAGCAAAATGGCTGTCTGGAGAAGCCTTACAAATAGCACTGAAAAGAAGAGAGGCGAAAAGCAAAGGAGAAAAGAAAAGATATAAGCATCTGAATGCAGAGTTCCAAAGAATAGCAAGAAGAGATAAGAAAGCCTTCTTCAGCAATCAATGCAAAGAGATAGAGGAAAACAACAGAATGGGAAAGACTAGAGATCTCTTCAAGAGAATTGGAGATACCAAGGGAACATTTCATGCAAAGATGGGCTCGATAAAGGATAGAAATGGTATGGACCTAACAGAAGCAGAAGATATTAAGAAGAGGTGGCAAGAATACACAGAAGAACTGTACAGAAAAGATCTTCACGACCCAGATAATCATGAGGATGTGATCACTAATCTAGAGCCAGACATCTTGGAATGTGAAGTCAAGTGGGCCTTAGAAAGCATCACTAAGAACAAAGCTAGTGGAGGTGATGGAATTCCAGTTGAGCTGTTTCAAATCCTGGAAGATGATGCTGTGAAAGTGCTGCACTCAATATGCCAGCAAATTTGGAAAACTCAGCAGTGGCCACAGGACTGGAAAAGGTCAGTTTTCATTCCAATTCCAAAGAAAGGCAATGCCAAAGAATGCTCAAACTACCGCACAATTGCACTCATCTCACACGCTAGTAAAGTAATGCTCAAAATTCTCCAAGCCAGGCTTCAGCAATATGTGAACCGTGAACTCCCTGATGTTCAAGCTGGTTTTAGAACAGGCAGAGGAACCAGAGATCAAATTGCCAACATCCGCTGGATCATGGAAAAAGCAAGAGAGTTCCAGAAAAACATCTATTTCTGCTTTATTGACTATGCCAAAGCCTTTGACTGTGTGGATCACAATAAACTGTGGAAAATTCTGAAAGAGATGGGAATACCAGACCACCTAACCTGCCTCTTGAGAAATCTGTATGCAGGTCAGGAAGCAACAGTTAGAACTGGACATGGAACAACAGACTGGTTCCAAATAGGAAAAGGAGTACGTCAAGGCTGTATATTGTCTCCCTGCTTATTTAACTTATATGCAGAGTACATCATGAGAAACGCTGGACTGGAAGAAACACAAGCTGGAATCAAGATTGCCGGGAGAAATATCAATAACCTCAGATATGCTGATGACACCACCCTTATGGCAGAAAGTGAGGAGGAGCTAAAAAGCCTCTTGATGAAAGTGAAGGAGGAGAGCGAAAAAGTTGGCTTAAAGCTCAACATTCAGAAAACGAAGATCATGGCATCCGGTCCCATCACTTCATGGGAAATAGATGGGGAAACAGTGGAAACAGTGTCAGACTTTATTTTTTGGGGCTCCAAAATCACTGCAGATGGTGACTGCAGCCATGAAATTAAAAGACGCTTACTCCTTGGAAGAAAAGTTATGACCAACCTGGATAGTATATTCAAAAGCAGAGACATTACTTTGCCGACTAAGGTCCGCCTAGTCAAGGCTATGGTTTTTCCTGTGGTCATGTATGGATGTGAAAGTTGGACTGTGAAGAAAGCTGAGCGCCGAAGAATCGATGCTTTTGAACTGTGGTGTTGGAGAAGACTCTTGAGAGTCCCTTGGACTGCAAGGAGATCCAACCAGTCCATTCTGAAGGAGATCAACCCTGGGATTTCTTTGGAAGGAATGATGCTAAAGCTGAAACTCCAGTACTTTGGCCACCTCATGCGAAGAGTTGACTCATTGGAAAAGACTCTGATGCTGGGAGGGATTGGGGGCAGGAGGAGAAGGGGACGACCGAGGATGAGATGGCTGGATGGCATCACGGACTCGATGGACGTGAGTCTGAGTGAACTCCGGGAGATGGTGATGGATAGGAAGGCCTGGCATGCTGCGATTCATGGGGCCACAAAGAGTCAGACACGACTGAGCGACTGAACTGAACTGAAGTGAATATCAAGTATAGTGCCAGGTGCAATATAAATGCTCCATAAATGCTTGTTGAATTAGTGAAGCAATTCGCTGATGACTGGAAGAGTACAAGAGCACAATCATTTCAGAAAAACAAGGATAAGAATGTATATGGTTATTATTTTTCTTACTGTATCTTTCAAGCCATATTTATTTAAACAACAGGCAGATTTTCCCATATAAGCAAAAATGTTGTCAAACTCATTTGTGTGACTGATATATGATGAGGCCAAACAAACCCAAATTTCAGAGTCTGGAGCAGAGAACAGTTTATTGCATGGCCAAGCAAGGAGAATGGGTGATTTATGCTCAAAAGGCCCAAATTTCTCAATGGTTTTTATAGGAAAAATCTGGGGAGGAGGGCTGTAGGGGGTTGTGATTTTCTTCTGGTTGATTGGTGGTGAGGTAACAGGGTGGTGTTCCAGGAATCTCAATTATCAGCCTTCTGGTTCCAACCAGCCTGGGACCCATGACTTATGCTCAGCGTACAGTTACTGTCCTCCACCTGGGTGGGGGCCTTAGTTCCTGTAGAAGAACTCAGAAGATATGTATCAGATAATTATGCACATCCCCCAGGAGGATACAGGACCCTACTCCATTGCTGCACTATTTTTGTTTCTTATTGCATTCCCTCACTTCTCTAATTATGACTGCCATTTGGAACTCAGGGAAGGTCTAGGATGCCGAAAGCCTTTTTCCCATAAACAATGGTTGAGGAATATAAAAATACTTTTGTGCATGGAGGGTTCACATTGTCCTGCTTGTTTTCAAAGAGACTGAGAGGGGCTGATTAGTGAAACAATGACTTGTTGAACAAAACTAAGAGAAAACTAGTTAAAAAAAAATGCTGTGGGGGAAGGCAAACAATTTCCGCTCTACCCTTCTTGGTTGTTGGTTGAGACACCCCTGTAAAAGAAAAAAAGATTAACAGGAGAAAAACAAACAGAAGTCTAATAACAGATATACCTCCTGTGTACATATGAGAGACCCAGGAAAACTGAGTAACTCCCCAAAATGACCAAAGCCATCACCTTAAATGCCATCTGCAGCTAAAGGAAAAGAAGATTTTGGAGGTGGTGAGTCAGTTATGGGAGGTGTCCAGGAAAAGCACAGTAAACGAGAATAAAGTTGTTATGAAGATTTAAGGCCTTGCCTTCTCCATTGATGAATTTCTAAGGGTTTAGTCATCCTTCTTTTCCTGGTACAGAAAGGAAGACACCCTTGCAAAACATTTCCATTATAAATGTAAACCTCCTTTACAAAATAGTAACTTGTACTCAGTTCTCAGAGCATTTCCTGTGTATGCTGTTACTTAAAAATAACAAGCTCAAGGCAGTCTTTGTGCCACAAAGAATAGAGAAAAAAAGATGTGCAGCTGTTAAGAAGTTAAGACTATATGATATTCAGGTATTTCAATGTCTTTAAATTTTGCTATATGGTATAGTTATATATGGTATGAAACCACTGCAATTGATATAATTAACCATCCCAGGGTGGGAACAATCATCAATACACTGCTGCTGCTGCTGCTAAGTTGCTTCAGTTGTGTCCAACTCTTAGTGAGCTCATGGACTGCAGCCTATCAGGCTCCACCATCCATGGGATTTTCCAGACTAGAGTACTAGAGTGGGTTGCCATTGCCTTCTGTGCATCAATACACTACACTCTAACAAATAGCATCTCACATCAAATTGCAGCTAAATGGCCTAGCATTAAAAAAAAAAAAGAACTTTAGAAATTCTAACCTTGTGAGGCCATATGTACAGAGGACTCTCAGGCTCTCCTCTGCATTCTTATAGCTGTTATTGGCTTGTTGCAGAAACCAGTAATAGAGAAACCAAGCAGCACACTCAGAGAGTTGAAGAACTCAGGTTTATTACGCCGGCAGGTCCACAGGAATTAATACTCCAAGCTCTGAGCCCTGAACAAAGGGGTTACAGAGTTTTATAGACAGACTATAGTGGGCAACACTAGCTGTTAATAGGCTGGTTTAAACTAAGGGGTTTTGCACACGCAGTAACAGCAGTCAAGATGGGGAGGGGGATGCCTGATCTTTACACAGACAGGCATGATTAAGCAGGTTTTCAGGGGCTGAGCAATTGCAAAGAGCAGGACAAGGGTGAGTGAGATAAGCTCCCGTTCCTAGTAAGTCCCCACTTTCTAAGACTACATGATCTATGTGATCCAGGCTTTGCAAGGAGCAAGCTGAGTTACAGAGGCAGAAGGAGCAAGAGGTTATGTAAAATTTAACTTTTCCTTTTCATTCCCCCATCCTGATACTCATTGTAGAAAGCATCATCTCATGTTTTGGTAGGGCATTCAGAGCTCCCCATCGTTTAGGGGGCTGTATTGAGCTATTACCATTTGTAACTTTATGGATTGCATCTGAGAGGTTGTGAACTGGGCAATTGCATTGAGAATACAAGGGCCAAATAAGATTGCCACAAAGAACATGAAGAGAGGACCTGTTAAAGGGAGAAGCCACGATGCCCAGCTCCAGATATTGTTCCAGTCACCCCAGGAATTAGCTAGTTTCTCTCTCCTTTTCATGATTTGTTCCCTTAGCTGTTGGGCCATGTCCCTGACTATTTCTGATTGGTTTACATAAAAGCAGCTTTCTTCATTCAAGAAGAGGCAGAGTTCTCCTTTTTCAGCTGTCAGTAGGTCTAGCCCTCTCCTATTCTGTAAAACCAACTCAGCCA
Organism: Oreotragus oreotragus; assembly: GCA_006410675.1. NCBI lineage: Eukaryota > Metazoa > Chordata > Mammalia > Artiodactyla > Bovidae > Oreotragus > Oreotragus oreotragus. Next base: position 27,357 of record SJYX01007058.1, on the reverse strand, counting down.
GGGAGTCTAGTTGGTCCTGTGAGCACAGCAATAATGCCTATTAAGGACAGAGGCCAGGGTGGACAATGAAAATCCATCGATACTTTGATGGCCAGATCTTCAAGCTTCCACTGTGCATTTACCAGCCCGCTGCCAGAATGTGGCTGGAGCAAGGCTGAAGAATCCTTAACGTTCTGCTGTGCATTGACTAGTCAGCTTCCAGAGTGACTAGAGCAGGGCTCAGCGTCCTTTGTAGTTGAGGGCTGTTGACTTTGGAACCGGACCTTGAGGAGGTTTTTGGGGTCCCAAACTGCTTTCCAGGTGTCCTCATCACAGGAAGTAGTTGCCTTCTTGACTCTAGTGTGGATGATACAAGAGATGACACCTATAACTTTAACAGCAGTAGGGGTTGCCAGGATGACCATGTGAGGGCCTGTCCAAACTGGCTGAATTTTTTTTTTTCCAAATCTTTAACTCATACATCATCTCCTGGCTGATAGGGATGAATCCAATTGCTGAAAGGAATGGGTGTCCTTTCTAAGGTTTCCTGGGTGATACGGCAGAAGACTTTTCCAGGGCCTGGAGGTGTTGGGACATCTCCAGGTCAGCTAGTTGTTGCTGGTCTCCCTTGAGTTTTTTTTTTTTTTTAATCACTGGTGGTGGTCTCCTGTATAAGATCTCAAAGGGAGAATAGACTGAGGGCCTCAGGGTGCATTTACGAAGGGAGATGAGAGTCCACAGAATGATAAGGCAGCTTCTTCTAGCATTGTCTATGTGTTGCCTGGGGGATGGTCTTGTCATACTACTACTTGGAGAAACAAACTTAACAAGAAAGTTAAAGATATATGGCCCAAAGATTAACAGACATAGGACAGCTGCTGAGGGGCCAGCCAGGAGAACCAGGTCCAGACAGCGATTCGTGACATTAGTGTTTCTCTAGGTATGAGAAGATGCAGGAATTTGGACTCATAAAAAATCTTTACTTGAAAACATCTGACTATCTGAAGGCTTTTTTTTTCCCCCCAGAGCACAGAGTACCTGATTTTTTGTCTCCATTCTGAACTCCTTTCAAGGGGCTGTTGAAGGTCAGCATCTTGTAGTGCTCATGATTTAATCTTTGTAGAGGCAGCTGGCAAGTGCCAACTTTCAGTCAGCAGAGCCCCTTCATAGCCACATATTTGGCTACGTTTTGGGGGCATTTCATGGTTACTGTGTCCCACAGTGTTGGGAAGGCTCATTCCCAGGTCTAACAAAGATTCCATTGACAGGCCACTCCATGTGTTGTCACTAGACCAGGCCATAAAAGTAGCAAAAATCTCGGGAACATACCTGTCTTACTAGCCTCTTGGTCAAGGTAAATATTTCTTTTTGTTGCTTCTTCCCATATCTAGAGTTCAGTTCAGTTCAGTTCAGTTCAGTCGCTCAGTCCTGTCCGACTTTTTGCGACCCCATGAATTGCAGCATGCCAGGCCTCCCTGTCCATAACCAACTCCCGGAGTTCACTCAACTCACGTCCATTGAGTCAACGATGCCATCCAGCCATCTCATCCTCGGTCGTCCCCTTCTCCTCCTACCCCCAATCCCTCCCAGCATCAGAGTCTTTTCCAGTGAGTCAACTCTTCGCATGAGGTGGCCAAAGTACTGGAGTTTCAGCTTCAGCATCATTCCTTCCAAAGAAATCCCAGGGCTGATTTCCTTTAGAATGGACTGGTTGGATCTTCTTGCAGTCCAAGGGACTCTCAAGAGTCTTTTCCAACACCACAGTTCAAAAGCATCAATTCTTCGGCACTCAGCTTTCTTCATAGACCAACTCTTGCATCCATACATGACCACTGGAAAAACTCTAGTCTTGACTAGATGGACCTTTGTTGGCAAAGTAACGTCTCTGCTTCTGAATATGTTATCTAGGTTGGTCATAACTTTTCTTCCAAAGAGTAAGCGTCTTTTAATTTAATGGCTGCAATCACCATCTGCTGTGATTTTGGAGCCCCCCAAAATAAAGTCTGACACTGTTTCCAATGTTTTCCCATCTATTTCCCATGAAATGATGGGACCAGATGCCATGATCTTCGTTTTCTGAATGTTGAGCTTTAAGCCAACTTTTTCACTTTCCATCTTCACTTTCATCAAGAGGCTTTTTAGTTCCTCTTCACTTTTTGCCATAAGGGTGGTGTCATCTGCATATCTGAGGTTATTGTTATCTAGAGTTACATTATTACAATTATTGATCTCATATGGAACTGCATATCAGCATTTTATCACAGCCTCAGTCACACATTTGGTAATGTAAGAAATAATCTTCTGAAACCAGCTACACAGAAAATAATATAGCTAGAAGTTATTAGTAAGGTCACAAAGAAGGATTTAAGTCAAGAACTTTCACTGGGTATAGCCTGGTATACCCCAGGTCATCCGACTCAGTTAAATGATTATGGCCAAGTGTTAATCTCCTGGTTGTACATCATGAAGCATCTGACCTTTATCCAAGACTGGTTACTGAGATAAGCTTTAGAAACAATCTTAGAGTGTCCTTTTTAATAACTTAATTAAACCTTTTAGCAATATAACATAACAAGGAACTATCTCAGAAATGAGTCTTAGTAAGCCCAGACTTTAATTAGCAAGACTGGAACTTAATATTCAGTGAAACATAATTTTTTCTTCTTTTGAGAACTCATTGTGAGTGCATTAACACTGTAGCCAGGGAAGGCTTTAACCCATCAAATAAAAATGAGGTCTGTCAGAGAGCCAGGAAAAGCCAAGGGGCCATCTTGGATTTCCCATAGCCCTGGCTCTTTGATTTTCAGCTGTTATTTATCCATTTTTAATTTCCTGATTTAGGAGCAGATGATTGCCATGTTTTAAGGACATCAGGAGAGCAAAAGTCTAACTGTGAAGAGTTATTTTATATAGAAGCAGAATGAGATTTGTCTACATGTTACCATAACCTTAAATAAGGTTTATTTACTTTACCAAAGTAGCAAAAAAGTTTTAAAAACAAATGTAAATCACTTAAGGCAAAGAAATTCATAATCTGTTATTGAAAGCTTCATTCTAAGAAAACTTTGCTCTCTAAACAAAGACCACATTTCAGTCTGGTACCAGCTTACTGTTAATAACAAAATGTGTTTCTCTGCTTAATCTTAGAAAGTCTTTTCGTAAATCTTGAAGAACTAGCAGTATTCTTCTAAAGGCACGAGAGTAAAACCATAGAAGGCATGTTTAACATCGGATTCTATTGCAACTGACAAAGAACCCTGTTCCTAACACTCTAATATGATAACTAGAATTATAATTGCCATATTTTATCAGCACATATCAGATCTATATGAATTTCACATAATTTTAGGATATCTATATTAGTAACGTCAAGCATACCTGAACAGATTTGTCACCCCTTCGACAGTACTTCTCATGTAATTTAACATGTCCAGTGAAACCAGGTAGCTTAATAGCTCACTGGGATGTCTCAGGGCCCTCAGAAGCATCCCAAAGTTAGCTAGAAGTCAAGTTATTTAGAAAGTTTTGTTGATAAATATCAAAAGGGTTTATAACACTCAATCAGGTAGGATCATATAAGTCACTGTGAAATAATAGTTATTTACTTAGCCAAAGGTAACAAAAGATTTCAAAGGTAAATACAGAACAGATCAATTAAGAGGTGAAGAAACTTAAATCTATTATTAAAAGTAGTACAACATCTGAAGAAAGATGCTCTTAACAGAGAGAATGGCTGAATTCAAGTTTTGCACCAGCTTGCTTTAAACTCATTTAGGTAAACTTAATTAAAAATTTATTTTAAACTTAGCCCTAATTATGCACAAAACTGGAGAAGGAAATGACAACCCACTCTAGTACTCTTGCCTGGAAAATCCCATGGATAGAGGAGCCTGGTGGGCTACAGTCCATGGGGTCGGGAGGAGTCGGACACAACTGAGCGACTTCACTTTCACTTTTCACTTTCATGCATTGGAAAAGGAAATGGCAACCCACTCCAGTATTCTTGCCTGGAGAATCCCAGGGATAGAGGAGCCTGGTGGGCTGCCGTCTATGGGGCCGCACAGAGTCGGACAAAACAGACGCGACTTAGCAGCTGCAGCAGCATGCAGAAAACTTTTTTTCAGGGTCCACTTTCCACAAACTTTTTAATCACTTTCTGTAAGCCAGCTGTAAGTCAGACCTATTTTCTTTTCCCTTTATAAAATGTAATTTTATTTTTATATCTTCTTTATTAAAAATATACATCCTACTTCCTTATTAGATTAGCAAATAAACATTAATACTAGATATTTAATATTGAATATTTACCAGTTTACATGAATCTGAAATTTATTTAGGTTAATTTTTCTTGTACTTGAAATTGTTTGATTTGTTTTCTTAGGCCAATTAAGTTAGAACTCATTTACAACTTTAACAATATTATCAGAAAAAAATAAAAGACATACACTGAGATATACGTAAATCCAGACAGACAGACAGACAGACAGAGATCTTGTAGTTTTCTGTTTGAGATTTAAAATATCTCTTTGATCCCCTCTTTTTTTGTCTTCGCTTGAAGTTCTAATTTGCTCAAGCATGAGGTCTCGGGCAAAGTGGGCTGTATATTTCAAGGACATGGAAATGGTTCAGTTCAGTTCAGTCGCACAGCTGTGTCCAGCTCTTTGCGACTCCACGGACAACAGCACTCCAGGCCTCTTTGTCCATCACCGACTTCCAGAGTTTACCCAGATTCGTGTCCATTGAGTTGGTGATGTCATCCAACCATCTCATCCTCTGTCATCCGCTTCTCCTCCTCCAATCTTTCCCAGCATTATGGCCTTTCCAAATGAGTCAGCTCTTCACATCAGGTGGCCAAAGTATTGGAGTTTCAGCTTCAACTTCAGTCCTTCCAGTGAACACCCAGAATTGATCTCCTTTAGAATTGACTGATTGGCTCTCCTTGCAGTCCAAGGGACTCTCAAGAGTCTTCTCCAACACCACAGTTCAAAAGCATCAATTCTTCGGTGCTCAGCTTTCTTTATAGTCCAACTCTCACATCCATACATGACCACAGGAAAAACCATAGCCTTGACTAGACACACCTTTGTTGGCAAAGTAATATCTCTGCTTTTTAATACGCTATCTAGATGGGTCATAATTTTTCAACCAAGGAGTAAGCGTATTTTAATTTCATGGCTACAATAACCATCTGCCATGATTTTGGAGCCTCCCAGAATAAAGTCAGCCACTGTTTTCACTGTTTCCCCATCTATTNCGTTGAGTTGGTTATGCCATCCAACCATCTCATCCTTTGTTGTCCCCTTTTCATTTGCCTTCAATCTTTTCCCAGCATCAGGGTCTTCTCCAGAGTTGGCTCTTCGCATCAGGTGGCCAAAGTATTGGAGTTTCAGTTCCATCATCAACCCTTTCAATGAATATTCAGGGTTGATTTCCTTTAGGATTGACTGATTGGATCTCCTTGCAATCCAAGGGGCTCTCAAGAGTCTTCTCCAGCACCACAATTCAAAAGCAGAAATTCTTCAGAGCTCAGCCTTCTTTGTGGTCCTATTCTCACATGGCTAATGGAAAACCATAGCTCTGACTATCCAGACCTTTGTCAGCAAAGCGCTTTTTAGCATGCTATCTAGGTTTGTCATAGCTTTCCTTCCAAGGAGCAAGTGTCTTAATTTCATGGCTACAATCACTGATCTCAGTAATTTGGGAACCCAAAAAAATAAAATCTGTCACTGTTTCTAATTTTTCCTCATCTATTTGCTATGAAGTGATGAGACTGGATGCCATGATCTTAGTTTTTTGAATGTTGAGTTTCAAGCCAGCTTTTTCACTCTCCTCTTTCACCCTCATCAAGGGGCTCTTTAGATCCTCATCGCCTTTTGCCATTAGGGTGTTGTCATCAGCATACCTGAGGTTGTTGATATGCCTCCTGGCAATCTTGATTCCAGCTTGTGCTTCATCCAGCTCAGCATTTTGCAAGATGTATTTTGCATGTAAGTTAAATATGTAGTGACTATATATAGCCTTGTCTTACTCCTTTCCCAATTTTGAACCAGTCAGTTGCTCCATGTCCTATTCTCTTGCTTCTTGACCTGCATACAGGTTTCTCAGGAGACAGGTAAGGGAATCTGCTACTCCCATCTCTTTAGGAATTTACCACAGTTTGTTGTGATCCATGCAATCAAAGGCTTTAGTGTAGCCAGTGAAATAGCAGTAGATGTTTTTCTGGAACTCCCTTGCTTTCTCCACGATCCACTGAATGTTGGCAATTTGATATCTAGTTCCTCTTCTTTTTCTAAACCCAGCTTGTACAGCTGAAAGTTCTTGGTTCACATACTGCTGAGCTTGAAGCCTAGCTTGATTTTGAGCATAACCTTGCTAGCATGTGAAATGAGCATAGCTGTACAGTAGTTTGAATATTCTTAAGGTAGCCAGCTGTTTTAGTTCCCATTTCTATAAGTGAGCTTCCCTTGTGGCTTAGCTGGTAAAGAATCCACCTGCAATGTGGAAGAACTGGGTTTGATCCCTGGGTTGGGAAGATCCCCTGGAGAAGGGAAAGGCTACCCACTCCAGTATTCTGGCCTGGATAATACCACGAACTGTATAGTCCAGGGAGTCACAAAGAGATGCACATGAAGGAGTGCCTTTCACTTTTTTCTACAAGTAGATTATAAAATGGTTAAGTAACTTCCAGGTAGTGAACACTGGAGCCGCTATTCAAACTTCAGTGTGCTTGACCCAAAAGCCCATACTGTTCCATATAAAAAATCTGAAAAATTAAATTGAGATATCATGTTATTGAATGGTTTGCCTTGGAGATGAACAGAGATCATTCTGTCGTTTTTGAGATTGCATCCAAGTACTGCATTTGGGACTCTTTTGTTGACCATGATGGCTACTCCATTTCTTCTAAGGGATTTCTGCCCGCAGTAGTAGATATAATTGTCATCTGAGTTAAATTCACCCATTCCAGTCCATTTTAGTTCACTGATTCCTAGAATGTTGACGTCCACTCTTGCCATCTCTTGTTTGACCACTTCCAATTTGCCTTGATTCATGGACCTGACATTCCAGGTTCCTATGCAATACTGCTCTTTATAGCATCGGATCTTGCTCCTATCACCAGTCACATCCACAACTGGGTATTGTTTTTGCTTTGGCTCCATCCCTTTATTCTTTCTGGAGTTATTTCTCCACTGATCTCCAATAGCATATTGGGCACCTACTGACCTGGGGAGTTCCTCTTTCAGTATCCTATCATTTTGCCTTTTCATACTGTTGATGGGGTTCTCAAGGCAAGAATACCGAAGTGGTTTGCCATTCCCTTCTCCAGTGGGCCCCATTCTGTCAGAGCTCTCCACCATGACCTGCCCGTCTTGGGTGGCCTCACATGGCATGGCTTAGTTTCATTGAGTTAGACAAGGCTGTGGTCTGTGTGACCAGATTGACTAGTTTTCTGTGATTATGGTTTGTATGTCTGCCCTCTGATGCTCCAAGTCTATGCCATAACCAGTGACATTGAAGAAGCTGAGGTTGAACGGTTCCGTGAAGACTTACAAGACCTTTTAGAAGTAACACCCAAAAAAGATGTCCTTTTCATTATAGGGGACTGGAATGCAAAAGTAGGAAGTCAAGAAACACCTGGGGTAACAGGCAAATTTGACCTTGGAATATGGAATGAACTGGGCAAAGGCTAATAGAGTTTTGCTAAGAGAACGCACTGGTCATAGCAAACACCCTCTTCCAACAACACAAGAGAAGACTCTACACATGGACATCACCAGATGGTCAACACTGAAATCAGATTGATTATATACTTTGCAGACAAAGATGGAGAAGCTCTATACAGTCAGCAAAAACAAGACCAGGAGCTGACTGTGGCTCAGATCATGAACTCCTTATTGCCAAATTCAGACTTAAATTGAAGAAAGTNATTTTTTTCTTCCTCCAAGGCTCTCCTAGTGTTTAAATTTGATAACAGTGTGGTTTTTAAATTTGATAACAGTGTGGTTTTGATCATCTCAAAATGGAAAGGTTAAATATAAGGCACATACCTTCATATATAAATACAATTGACCCTTCAATGACATGGGTTTGAACTGTGTGGGTTCACTTGTTGTAGGAAGGAGGGCCCTTTCCAGGACCCCAAGAGTGGTCTCTTGTCTAACACTTGGAAAAGAATTGTCCAAGGACACATGTGCTGACAAGCGAGAGACTTTATTTGAAGAAGGCATCCAGGCAGAGAGCAACAGAGTAAGGGAACCCAGCAGAACTGCTCAGCCACATGGCTCGCAGTCTTGGGTTTTATGTTGATAGTATTAGTTTCTGGGTTGTCTTTGGCCAATTGTTCTGACTGAGAGTCCCTCCTGATGGTGGACGCATTGCTCAGCCAAGATGGATGCCAGCGAGAGGGATTCTGGGAGGTGGACAGACACGCAGTGTCTCCCTTTGACTTTTTCCAAACTTTTCTGATTGGTGGTGGCTTATTAGTTCCGTGTTCCTTACCAGGACCTCCTGTCATAAAACAAATCATGCAAATGGTTACTAGAGAGCCTGGCCAGGGTGGGCAGTTTCAGTCAGTGTGCTTCTGCTAACACACTGATATGCAGAGTTTTTTCACTGAACATGTACTACAGTACCATAGTGTCCACTGTTGATTGGATCCCCAGAAGTAGAGCCTCGAATACAGAGGGCCAACTATACAGTTATACATGGATTTTCAAATTGCATGGAGGGTCAGTGCTCCAACCCTGACACTGTTTAAAAGTTGACTATATTAAAGTTTTGTATGTTATCAATGTTTTCATTTATAGTCTCTGAAAAACTGCCACAGTTGAATTGTATTGGAAAACAAAAGCCATGGAAATGTAACACTTGTAATCTGTTTACTGAATTTTAGAGTTTTGTTTTTTTTTTTTTAACCTGAATTTTCAAGGAAATCACATTTGGTACTGTATTCAAGGCTTGCCATAGGTTATTTCACCACACTACAAGGTCATCTTACTTTTTCTATAAAAAAAAATAGAGTGAATTCTGTTTTGCATATTTCCTGATGAATAAATGCAGCCACTTATTTGAAACAATGTGAAAGAAATAAATGTTGTAAAGTGACACAAAAATGATTTCAATTAGAATCACAATGTTCAGTTTGTTGGCACTATCATGACATTTAGATGCTAGAATTAAACATTGTAATCCACGAACAATTAAGCATTAACACTCTCACTGCCATTTTCTTTGGTCTCTTTAGTATAAATGCTATCCAAACCTCAAAGAACTAGAGATAATTCTCTGCCCTCCATTGTGTGTCAAATCACTGCTGCTGCTGCTAAGTCGCTTCAGCCATGTCTTACTCTGTGCAACCCCATAGATGGCAGCCCACCAGGCTCCCCCATCCCTGGGATTCTCCAGGCAAGAACACTGGAATGGGTTGCCATTTCCTTCTCCAATGCAGGAAAGGGAAAAGTGAAAGTGAAGTCACTCAATCGTGTCCAACTCTTAGCAACCCCATGGACTACAGCCTACCAGGGTCCTCTGTCCATGGGATTTTCAAGGCAAGAGTACCGGAGTAGGGTGCCATTGCCTTCTCCACTAGACCACTGGTTTAACAAAAGAAACATTTGTGATCTGCTGATTGGATTTTTACCATCTCTTCAGTCTTCTAAATCTTACAGGAATTTTTAGATCCTCCAAATTTACATGACAAAGTAGAATTTGTATTTACAGACAAGGCGTTCATGGAGCCATGGAATTTGCTAATAGCTTTGCAATTATCCCTTGCACTTGAGAGGGAGGGAGAATAGGAGTAGGTGGCATCTGTGGTTCCTTTAAATTCTAATAGTTTAATAATTCCAATGGTTATAGGAAATAGTTGAGCTGCTGTTAGTGATGACCATAGTCAAGTGGCAGGATCCCTCCCCACTAAGTATCCACACATGTGCATGTCCTAAGTCACTTCAGTCGTGTCCCTGTTTCTGACTCAACTCTCTTGGGACAAACTGCTTCTCTAGACTGACACAATAATAATGCGAAGGAAGAGTTTCTAAATACAACTATGGAAAAGAGTAGAATTGCTGCTCATTTTACTCATTTAAGATTCCTATTCCAGAAATTAGGTCATGGGAAATATTTCAAAGCTGTCTGACCACATGTAGTGTGAGACTTGTTTAGCATTATTCCAGTACCTAGGAGAAGGCAATGGCACCCCACTCCAGTACTCTTGCCTGGAAAATCCCATGGATGGAGGAGCCTGGTGGGCTGCAGTCCATGGGGTTGCGAACAGTCAGATACGACTGAGCGACTTCACTTTCACTTTTCACTTTCATGCATTGGAGAAGGAAATGGCAACCCACTCCAGTGTTCTTGCCTGGAGAACCCCAGGGATGGGGGAGCCTGGTGGGCTGCCGTCTATGGGGTTGCACAGAGTCGGACACGACTGAAGTGACTCAGCAGCAGCAGCAGCAGCAGAGAAGTACAGCCCTCATGGACCAGTTGGGAAAAAGTCACAGGATATTGAGGAGTGAACTATGTCTGGCTCTACACAAGAAGAGACTCAACTGAAAAAGGTAATCTTTTTGCCTTAAGAAGTGAATGCCAGACTTAGAGAACAAATTCATGGTTACTGGTGGTGAGGGTGGAAGGAAAGGTATAGTTAGGAAATTTGGGATTGACAAGTACACACTGCAGCATTTAAAATGGATAACCAGAGGCTTCCCTTGTGGTCCAGTGCTTAAAACTTTGTGCTTCTACTATAGGAGGTGTGTGTTTGAACTCTGGTTCAGGAACTAAGATCCTGCATGCCACATGGTGCAGCCAAAAAAATAAAATAGGTAACCAACAGGGACTTACTGTACAGCATAAGGAACTCTGCTCAATATTATGTAACAATTAAATGGAAAAAGAGTTTGAAAAAGAATGGATACATACACATGTATAACTCAATCACTTTGCTATACACCTGAAACTAATACAACATTATTAATCAACTGTACTTCAGTATAAAATAAAAAAGGTTTTAAAAAGTGATGTAAAACATAAAGTTTCAAAAAGAAATGAAAGCATGGATGTTTTTAATTTGAAAGAGTAGTCAAGAATATATTATATTGAATGTGTCAGGAAACAGATAACAGAAAACCTAATTAAGAGAGGACAAAGCAAACAAGTGTTCATTTTCCTCACAAAAGTCTAACTATAGTTCACAAAGTGTGGCCCAGAAATCTCTGTGGGTTCCTGAGACCTTTCAGGTTTCTGCAAGATCAAAACAATTTTACTAATAATTCTAAGATATTATTTGCCCTTTTCACTCTGCTGACATTTGCACTGTTGGTGCTAGGGCAACAAAAGCTAAAACTGCTGACTTCTTAGCACAAATCAACAGAGGGGCACCAAAGTAGTAGCCATTGTATTCTTCATTGCCATGCACTTGAAGGGAAAAAGAGCATTTCACTTTAGAGTGCTCTTGAAGAAGCAATAAAAACATGAGTTTATTGACTCTCAACTCTTGAGTATTCATCTTAATATTCTACGGAATGAAATGGAGAGTTTGCATGTAGTCCTTCTGCTACACACTGGAGTTGAATGGTTATCTCTAGAGAAAGAGTTTGTACAATTGAATAATAAGCTGAGTTGGCTTTTTTTTTTTTTAAAAGAAGCATCATTAAGAAGCAATAAAAACATGAGTTTATTGACTCTCAACTCTTGAGTATTCATCTTAATATTCTACGGAATGAAATGGAGAGTTTGCATGTAGTCCTTCTGCTACACACTGGAGTTGAATGGTTATCTCTAGAGAAAGAGTTTGTACAATTGAATAATAAGCTGAGTTGGCTTTTTTTTTTTTTTAAAAGAAGCATCATTTATACTTGAAAAAATGACTGACAAGTAAACTACAGTTATACAAACTTGGGTATTTGGCAGATATTTTCCTGAAAATGAACAAAGTGAGGGTATCATTTTAAGGAAAACAACTCAAAGTATTTGTTACCAATAATAACATTTGTGCTTTCAAGTGAAAATTAGAGTTCTGGAAAAGTTATATCTGCCATCATGAGCTTGTCAGCTTCCCAACTTAAAGATGTATTTGATGAGCTCAATAGTGGTATTAACAAAAAAAAGTATGTTTTTCCATATTCTATAATAAAATGTATCACCAATTGGAAATCTTGTATAAAACTCAGTGAACCAGTATTTTCCAAGTGACAAATGAATACATCATGTTACAAAATCATGAGTGGGAAAGAGAGCTTTTAAAATGCAAGATACACAAATAGATTTTAATGTGCTGGTGCATGAAGAGTACATTGATATGGTTTTTGATTCCGTGTTGCAACTAGTTTTTTTTTTTTTTTTTGAACTACCATTTCTTGAATTTCAGTGAAATATCAAAGAGAAATGTTTACAATTATATAGACAGGCCACTGAAATACTTTCTTTTTTCAAACAAAATACCTGTGTGAGCCTAGATATTCTTCATATAATCAAACCAGAACAATATATCATAACAGATTGGATGCAGGAGAGATTATAGCTGTCTTCTGTCATGCTGGACATTCAGGAAATTTGTAGACATGTAAAACATTGCTACTCTTCTCACTAAATTTCCTTTCATGTTGGAGAATATAAAATTCATGAAAATGTTATTTATATCAATGTGCAATAGGTATTTTTTGTTGTTGTTCAGTCGCTCAGTCATGTCCAAGTCTTTATGACTCCATGGACTGCACCAGGCCAGGCTTCCCTGTCTTTCACTATCTCCTGGGGTTTGCCGAAATTCATGTCCAGTGAGTCAGTGATGCCATTCAACCATCTCATCCTCTGTCGCCCCCTTCTCCTGTCCTCAATCTTTCTCAGCATCAGAGTCTTTTCCAATGAGTCAGCTCTTTGCATCGGTGACCAAAGTATTGGAGCTTCAGCTTCAGCATTAGTCCTTCCAATGAGTATTCAGGACTGATTTCCCTTAGGTTTGACTGGTTTGATCTCCTTGCTGTCCAAGGGATTCTCAAGAGTCTTCTTCAACACCACAGTTTGAAAGCATCAGTTCTTCAGTGCTCAGTCTTCTTTATGGTCCAACTCACACATCCATACCTAACTACTGGAAAAACCATACATATGACTACATGGACCTTTGTGGGCAGTGTGCTGTCTCTGCTTTTTAATACACTAGATTTGTTAGAGCTTTTCTACCAAGGAGCAAGCATCTTTTAATTTCATGGCTGCAGTCACCATCTGCAAAGATTTTGGAGTCCCCCAAAATAAAGTCTATCACTGTTTCCATTTTTCCCCCATCTATTTGCCATGAAATTATGGGACCAGATGCAATGATCTTAGTTTTTTGAATGTTGAGTTTTAAGTCAGATTTTTCTCTCTCCTCTTTTACTTTCATCAAGATGCCTTTTAGTTCCTCTTCACTTTCTACCATTAGAGTGGAATGATATCATCTGCATATCTCAGGTTATTGACATTTCTCCCAGCAATCTTGATTCCAGATTGTGATTCATCCAGTCTGGCATTTTGCATCATGTACTATGCATATAAGTTAAATAAGCAGGGTGACAATACACAGCCTTGATTTACTCCTTTCCCAATTTGGAATCAGTCCCTTGTTCTATGTCTGGTTCTAATTGTTGCTTCTTGACCTGCATACGGGTTTCTCAGGAAGCAGGTAAGGTGGTCTGATATTTCTATCTTTTGAAGAAATTTCCACCACAGTTTGTTGTGATCCATACAGTCAAAGACTTTCAAATAATTGATGAAACAGAGTAGATGTTTTTCTCAAATTCTCTTGGTTTTTCTATAATCCAACAGATGTTGGTAATTTAATCTCTGGTTCATCTGCATTTTCTCAATCCAGGTTTTACATTTGGAAGTTCTTGATTCATGTACTGTTGAAGCCTAGCTTGAAGGTTTTTGAGCATTACCTTGCTAGCATGTAAAATGAGCACAACTGTGCAATAGTTTGAACATTCTTTAGGGTTGTCCTTCTTTGGTTATTATTTTTAGTATTAAAAATTAATAATTAAAATTTGTTTTTTAAATTCTTTTTTATTTATTGCATGGTAAATATTAATAGATAAATTTCATATAAATGAAAACTTTTGGGAGACCAATAATTTTTTTAACCTTTTACTTTGAAATAGTTTTAGATTTAGAGAAGAGTTGCAGAGATAAAAGAGTTCCTGTATACCCTCCATCTGGCTTCCCCTAATGCTAACATCTTATATAACCACAGCACATTCATCAAAACTAAGAAATTAACATTCCTCAATAGTGAGTATAATTGGAAAGTATTCTGAGACCAGTAGTTTGAGATCTGCTGATCCACAGGTAAGCAGTTGCCACTATTGGTTCAGCTGCACAACAAAGACCCAGATTCTGTTTTGTTGTTGGGATATAGGCCTTCAACATGTTGATTTGATCCATTTACACTGCTATACGATTGCCATTCTTTTGTGTCAGATATTATTTCTTTTAGTGTTGGGAACAATTAGAATCCAGTCTTTTAGCAAGTTTAATGTTTATAGTATAGTTCTGTTGTCTGTCATCCCTGTACTGTGTGTTAGATCTTTAAGACTTATTTATCTATGATCTGCAAGTGAGTATCCTTGAACAATATCCCTTCCAGTCCCCTATCCCCCAGCTTCTGATAACTACCATTTCACTCTGTGTTTTAATGAGTTCAATTTTTAAAAAATTCTACATGTAAGAGAGAATATGTAATATTTGTCTTTTTCTGCCAAACAGTCTTTTCATTCCTGTTCTATTGGCTTTTTATCTTCCTGATTGTCATCTCATGGCTATAAGATGGCTGACAGAGCTACAGTCTTGTCTTTTTAGTTTAAGACTGGAAGAAGAGGGAACAGACAGTGTCAGCCCCTTTTACCTTATGATATGTAAGTGTTATGTCCTCCCTTTTAGCTTATGATATGTAAAAGTGTTAAATCCAGATGTGAATTTTGTGGTTGCTGCTTATTATCACAAGGGACAGTCTTGTCAGCTTCATCACTGTATAACAGGAGACATTCATGGCAGCACTGCCCACCCCACCTGAAGGCAGAATTCATATACTTGCCTTTGTGATTCCAATGTATTAAGGGATATGATTACTTAACCCAATACTCCACATTTATCCTGAAATCAGAATGTATCTTTTTTTTTTTTTAATCTTATTGGGAGGCACTTCCTTGTATAGATTACTCCCTCAAAAGAGAAGAATTGCCCACAGTAGTAACAGACCACTCTCAAAGCAGTCAATTAACTTGTATGGTGCCAATTTCTCTTGTCCTTCTCTCTGTATCCTTAGCAAGATCCCAGGGTATTTTTATCCCTGGGCCACGGGAGCTCTTGATACCTATTCTGGAATTCTGTGCTAACAATGACTGATGATTGCAAAACTGGGACCAACTTAAGGACATAGCCTTAATTTGTTATGTTATACAGTAAAACAGCACCTTTCCTTTTTTTACTTTTGTCATTACCCAGTATTCTTCCCAGTACTTCCCTTGAGGCTGTCTTACAGTGCTGTCCATCCAAGATCACAGTAGGTCTGTGTTTCACAGTGCTAGAAAGGATCCACCCCAGCCTTGGAATCAGAATATTCTTTAAGCAACAGACAAGAGACAGGGAAGTGTCTGTCCTTTTGCTATGCTTAGGAGGAAGACTGCATTTAATGGTGCAACTGTGCATTACTTTAAGGCTTTCTAACCAAAATTTAAGCTGATTCTGTTAACCACACCCTCACATGCTCCCAGCGAGGCTCTGTGGAGAAGTCCGTGAAATTAAATGAATTCATAAGAGTAAGTGAGTGGTGAGGAGAAAGAGACATTCCCCACAGTCTTGATATTCCCCTCAGCTTTCAGAGGGGAAAAATGAAAAGGAAGAAATATTAGATAATAAGAACAAAGAAGACAGGAGTCCTCCACCCTGATGCTTTGCAGTGTCAATGAGTGATACGTAATGACTCCAGAGAGGAAGCAGCTATGGTTGTGCTGTCTAATATGAGACCATAAGCTACCTCATAAATTATACTCATGCTCCAAATGTGGCATAAGTGCAATAGAAAGATTACCGTGACCTAAATAGTCACTGAACAGCAGCTTTCTTCTGGACCCCCATGGGCTACAATGGGCCACCAGACAGGGACAGTAGCAGCTAACACTGGCAACCTATGTGAACTGATGGGCAAGATCAGATGGCTCTACCCCTTTCTTTTCCCCATGCCTTGCTATTGAGTTAGAAAACACCCTGATGCTGGGAAAGATAGAAGGCAGGGGGAGAAGGGGATGACAGAGTATGAGATGGTTGGATGGCATCACCAACTCAATGGACATGAGTTTGAGCAAGCTCCAGGAGATGGTGAAGTACAAGGAAGCCTGTTGTACTGCAGTCCATGGAACTGAAAAGAGCTGGACATGATTGAGGGACTGAACAACAACAACCTGAAAGAATGTCAANATGAGATGGTTGGATGGCATCACCAACTCAATGGACATGAGTTTGAGCAAGCTCCAGGAGATGGTGAAGTACAAGGAAGCCTGTTGTACTGCAGTCCATGGAACTGAAAAGAGCTGGACATGATTGAGGGACTGAACAACAACAACCTGAAAGAATGTCAATTTCTCCAACTTTCTAAGAAGGGCTCATTATTGGGTAAAGTTAAGGCTCTTGCAATAGTTAAGGCAAGTTGTATTCAGGAGTAACAGAGATGGGAAGAATATAGCAAGAATGTCTTGAACATTTTCAGTTGTTGGGATTCAACAATGAGGCAAGGGATCCATTTATATCATGCTAAATGCTAACGATTCTTCTAGGAAATAATTATACGGTGAGAAGAATCAAGAAGAACGAGTTCAACTCTGGAAATACGCCAGTGTTTGAAGACAGAGTGGAAATAGATTTGAAGTATAACATGGTGGATATCAGATAGTATTTGAGGCCAGGCCCAGAAGTCTTAAGTCTGAATCCTTTAGAAAGGAGGCTAGAGTTAAAAAATAATTTTCTTGAGACATTCAAAGTCAAAGAATCAACAGTATTGATGCCAACAGTTTTGGCAGTAATACGATGTCTTATCTCTGGTGTGGCTTTCTAGGGTTACCATAACAAATTACCACAAACCTGGTGGCTCTTTCCGCTTCCACTGTCCCCTAATGCTTACTCACTTTTGATAGTACAACTCCAATCTCTGCTTCCATCTTCACATGCCTTTTCCTTTGTGTTTTCTTTTCTATCTCTTATAAAGATAAATTCATTGAATTTAGAGCCCACTTCAATCTCACTATGATCTCATCTCAATGCATAATTTAGTTACATCCTCAAGCATCCTATTTAAATATAAGATCACATTCTGATGTCCTGTGGATACAAACTTGGGAAGAATATTATTCAACCTATTACAGTCAGTAATCTCAGTGTAGGCATCTGTGGCACTGTTTGTCACAAGAAGGGACCCAGCATCTATTACAGACTTTATGCATTGTGTTCTTGGTGAAAGTGTTAGCACCCTGAAGCCATCTGCGGAGAGCAGCAGTAGACGTGTTAACAGTAGTTGGGGACAAGAAATGGGTGAGATCTTAGAGAAGGAGATTGTTATAAGGGCTACAAGCTGGGTAAATGCTCAAGAAGCTCATATTAAGATCCTGACTAGCTGATCCCACAGGCTTCCCATGTGGTTCAGCTGGTAAAGAATCTGCCTGCAATGTGGGAGACCTGGGTTCGATCCTTGGGTTGGGAAGATCCCCTGGAGAAGGGAACAGCTGCCCACTCCAGTATTCTGACCTGGAGAATTCCATGATCTGTACAGTCCATGGGATCACAAACAGTTGGACATGACTGAGCAACTTTCTCTTTCACTTTTCACTCTCTTTCTCTTTCACTTTTCAGCTTTTTTTTTTAGCTGATCCCAGTGCACCCCAACTACATTTCATCATATCAGTTAGGGCAAACAAAAATAGGACAAAGATGATAAAATGAGTTTTGACTGGACAATTTCAAGGAAGGGCACCAAGAAAGAAGGATGGACTTTTAGAGACAAAAAGAGCAAAGAGAGGTTATTTAGAAGTAACAAAACCTCATATGGGATTCTAAAGTTGACCACACAATTTCTTGAGATTTATGGATGGCACTTGTGTATCTAGCTTTAAAGGAATTGAGGCCACCACCATGTGGAGATAAACATTAGCTCCATTCATTGCCCCTTAACAATTAGCAGAGGACAGTAATCAAGAAAGCATCAGTTCAGTTCAGTTC
>SJYX01007057.1:247445-261965 GCA_006410675.1 Oreotragus oreotragus | reverse complement strand
AGTAAATGAGATTCACTAGTAATAGTTAATCATGTATTAATTTGAATCTAAAGACTTGCCAGTAAGACTAATAGAGCTATAGCTGTGTTAACGGCTTCATGGTTATTTTGAAATATTACAAAAAATTCACAAGACTTGAAACGGACTACTGCAGAAATTTTCAACACTGTATTTGGTAATGCAAGAAAACTAACAAAATGATAGTATTTAGGACATACAACTTAAAGAGACAAAAATTGCTTGAAATCTGGTCAATTAAGCAAAGAGTTCTGTCAAGTGGACAAAGAGTGATGAATTCTTTCTGCCGTTTGCTACCATTTAGTGAGTGAGCCACATTGACTGTGATAAGAATGTAGACTTATCTTTTAAAAATCTTGATTATAAACTGTATAAAACCATTTCAAACGCAAAATCTAAGATTCAAAAGTTATATTTAGGGAAGCAAACTCAAATATCTCATTTTTAAAAAAGAATTTTAATTGCAAATTTTATACAAATTCATTATGTATTATTGCATCTGAGAAGCAGATGAGATGTGCAAAAAATTTCTTGGGGAGAAAAACGTCTCTGAAGGATACAGAAGGAGATGAAGCAGGAGTAGGTGAAGAGAGCCTCAGACCTCGAGCAGTTGACAGCTGTGAAAGAGGGGCAAAGGAAGAATCCGAACTTCTATCCGCCTGCAGTGCTGTCAGGAGAGTCTTGGCAGGGTCAGTGGGGAGTCGCTAAGCAAAAGTTATCTGCCAGAGAGGACTCCATCAGACCAGCACAGCGAAGCTCTAGGGCCCCCAGGGAGTTTGGTCACTAGCTGGGAGCAGCCCAGGAGAATGGGCCTCTGCCCAGCACTGCTGACCTATCTAACGGGCACCCCAGGTGGAGGCTGCCAGTTAATCGCTCTTCACAGCAGGTTCTCTTGAAGTGGATCCAAACGGCACAATTCCAAGGCTGCCACAGCCATCTTCCCCAAAGCTTTTGTATTTTATTTGGTAAAACATAAATAAAGAAACTGCAAAACATTTCTTCACCAAGTCTGAGTCAAACGCACTCAAATTCTCTCCCGTTTACCACAGCATACCACAGAATGCTGTATTTTCTATATGTATCATCACATGTGAAAACGTGAGGAAACAACCCCTTCAAGCATTTACAATCTAGATGAAACTGCCAGAGATATCAGAGCTCAGCCAGCCAGTCTTACAATACAGTAAACCTTAAAAATCAAACTATGCACAGAAGAATAATATACCCAGCTGTAACGTAATGAACAAAGCTTAGTTTTCTGAATATATCTTAACTGGCTCTCAAATTACTTCTCTGGGCTAAATATACTTTTGAATATAAATGACCATAGCAGAAAGTCTGATTTATGGACGACTCTCAAAATAAACCTTGTGTCCTACACCTAAAGGAAATTCTTTCACTTCTTTCCTTACCCACCTTAACTCCCTTCTGAGCACCTGTAATGTGAGTGGTATGCCAAGGATAGAGCAGGGAACAGACATGTGTACTTTCGTAGTCAGGCAAGGCACACACTAAACACGTCCACTGGATGGAGAGTATAGCTAAATCACTTTACCACTCTATAAATAATAACACAATTAGAAGGCAGGTGTCAAATCCACAAACAAATTCAAAAATTTAGGTTATACGGTAAGAAAGGCTATGCATAAAATGCCATGTTTCCTTTTTTGCTATGTGACTAATAAAACTTATCAATATTCATTAAAACCAAGTCCTTTTTACTTTTCTGAAGCCTTGAAATACTGATACAAAATCTAGGTAAAGTGGGTAAGCTAAAAAAAAATTTTTTTAAGTGGGTAAACTAAACTTTGAATGGTCTGTGGGTCTCTGCTAGAGAACTCAAAAAGAACGTTAGCAGTAGATAGTTCAAATAAGAACATGGTGAAATACTGTCACTCAGAAAAGGTGACTATTAATTGAACATTTTACTTTATTTCATTTTTATTTAAGTTGAAAATTCAGTACTGGCAGAGAAACATAGCCCTGTTGGGAAAAAGGATGTCTCAGTTCAGGAACTCAGTATGTCAAGTTTGAGGAACAGTTATATATTCTTATAAGAGAAACATGCCCTGGGTTATCCTGACAAATGCCATTAGGCTATGATCATGCGATGACTTCAAGGCTGTCAAGAAAGTGGTGGCCATGACAGGGCTCCTAATCTATTTTTTCAGATACAGAAAATACAACAGTTAGGCCAACTTGACTACTTAGCCTCCCTAATGTTTCTCACTAACGTTAATAAAACTAGCATAACGCTGATCTATTTCAGTTTCTTGAGAGTTTAGTGACAGGAACAACCCAGGTCTGGTTAAGTCTAGGACACTGATCAAGTAATTTCTGAAATGACAAAACTAAAGCCCAGATTCTGAGGACGCTGTCAGGGATGTCACTCAGTAAAAATGAGAACTACAGTTATCAGGGCTTCCCTCGATGATACTCCTCTGGTGGTGGTGGTCTAGTCACTAAGTCCTGTCCGACTCTTGCGACCCCATGGACTGTATGTAGCCTGCCAGGCTCCTCTGTCCATGGGATTTTCCAGGCCAAGAATACTGGAGTGGATTGCCATTTCCTTTATATACAAATGTACAGCTACATGCTTCACTCTACTTTTGACAATAAGAAGACACCAGAGAAAGGCAGCACAAACTTGGAAAAAGTAAATAAATCACATACCATACGATCTATCTGTTCAAATGGTACAATCCAATGGCTTTTAGTATATTCACAGAATTATACAACCATTACCCCAATCAACTTTAGAACATTTTCATCACCATCAAAAGAAGTCCTTTATCCATTACCAGTCACTTTCCATTTTTTCCAAACTTCTCCATCCCTAGACCACCACAAACCTCCTTTGTCTCTTTAGCTCTGCCTGCTCTGGACACATCATACAAATGGAATGGTATAGCATGTGATCTCTTATGGCGAGCTTGGGGTTCAACCATGTTGCAGCACGTACCAGCACTTCTTTTTAATTGCAGAATGATAGTCCATTGTACGAGTATGCCAAACTTACTTATCCATTCATCAGATGATGGACGTTTGGGTTGTTTCCACTTTCCGGCTATATGAAAAATGAGAAGTTAACCAGGAAGGGCCATGCCACCTCACCAGGCTACTGAGCAAGAATGTACTCCAGGGCTGAAGAAGGTCGGAGCAGAAAAGCTATACACCAAAAACAATCACTTCCTCAGAGAACTGATTGGTACAGGAAGAAAATGCCTTTGATGAAACACATATCCAAAAGCGGGGAAAGGGTTCTAGTGTTAAAGAAACTGCTGATTTTCAATGCAGCAGGCTTTACAATTGAGCTAATCCTGCGCTACACCTCTTTTTCAAACCTCTAGGGCACTAAAAAAATAATAACAATAACAACTTCTTGACCATCTACTGGGAACCCAATATAAAAAAGAGCACGGGTCATGGGTAAATTTAAGGGTAAACTTCATAATAATGTTTTGCTATAGTGCTACTATGCAGAAAGTTCTGGGAAGACAAACAATGAAAATCATCTAGAGAGAGCTAGATTTTAAACACTTTAGACACCTAGCAATCCCACCAAGTGATTTACCAAAGCCTTAGTATTTTCATTTTTGAAATGGGTTTTACTGATGCAGCATACTCTGAAAATTATCTAAACGACTAGGTAAAAGAATCTGTGTAAAATGTAAAACAGCATATACATTCACAGATTTATTCATACTCCCACTGTCCTAATTCGCACCTCCTGTCTTCTCAAACCATCACCTCCTCCCCATCCCCACTCCTGACCATTGTCCTTGCATTCAGCTTTATTTGGCGGGGGTGGGGGAGATCTGAAAGAAACTTCCACATTCTCACCACCACATCTACTAGCCCACTTGCATCTGTCAGTACTTTTATCTAAGGCACCCATGCTCACTCACTGAAGTACCTCATTCCACCAATTTCCCAGTCTCTCTCATCACCAATCTCTCCCTTCCTTCTTCCCTCCCTCCCTCTCCCCACTCCCCCAACATAAAGATATGACTATTCCATATCTCCCATTTTGAGAAAAAAGAAAAAAGTTCTTGTTTACATAACCTCCTTCAGCCATCATCCGTTTCTCTCTTCCCCCTTAAACCAGGCCTTCTTAAAAGCATTGTTAAGAAAAGCTGCCTCAATTCTGCCCCTGTCTTGAACTCAACTCTGATCAGGCTTTTTATTACCCCATCATTCCACCAAAATAGCTCTTGTCAAAGTCACCATCAGCCCCTGCATTGCCACATCCTTGATTTATTTGGCTTGCAGCATCTGACACAGTTGACTGTGCTCTCCTGCATTAAACAGTCTGCAGTTGACTGCCAGGACACCACTCTGCTCTCTTTACCTCACCAGCACTCCCTCCTCAGATTCCTTTCCAGTTCCATCTCATTTCCATAATCTTTAAATTCTGGGGTGTCCCAAGGCTGTCTTTAGATATCTGTCTTCTCTACCTACATTCACTTCCCTTAGGTGATCTCATACAATCACATGGTTTTAAATATCACCTTTATTCTTAAACCCAAATGTGCATCTCCAAACCTGACCTCTCTCCCCGAACTTTAGACTTCCCTATCCAACTGTCTACTCAATATCTCTTACTGTCAATTATTAGATATCTCACACTGAACACGTTCAAAACATCTTCACAATTCCCTCCAACCCACTCTTCCTCCAGCCTTCGCGATCTCAGGAAATGACAACCGGTGTGAGAATCAAATCTAACTCTCACTTTTCACAACTATCAGCAAATTCCATTGACTTTATCTTCAAAACAGATTCAGAATTTGACCATTTTGCCCCACCTTTACTGCTAAAATGACAATCCAAGGCACCAGCATCTCTTGCTGCAAGCTTCCTAACTGTTCTTGCTTCCGCCCTGTCCTCTACCATCTAGTCTCAACTTAGCAGCCAGAGTGATCCACTTAGTACACAAGTCATACCACATCTCTCTTCACCTCAAACCTCCTAGCAGCTTCTTCTTGCCTTACAGTAAGGCCAAATTCTTCACAATAGTCTATACAAGGTCAGACGTGATTCTGCTCTCAGGAAATCTATTTAACATTTCCTACCATTATCCCATTTGCTTGCTCTGATCCACCTGTACGGGCCTCCTTAATGCTTCTAATCATAGTTGCTGTCTCAAAACCTTTACATTTATTAGGAGAAGGTTCCTGGCAGAGGGGAAAGCAGGACACGATCCCTGCATTCTTACTCTGTGTTTCTGTTCAAAGACCTGATAGGGAGGCTTTCCTTTACCACCCTAAACAGAAGGGTAAGCCCCTGCCAGCACATATACTTTCTTCTCCTCCTTTACCTTGCTTTACTGTTGTCTATAGCACCTGCCACCAACTGATATGCTTCCTTATGATATTTTCCCCTCCCCCACTAGAATATAAAACCATGAGAGAAAGAACTTTAATTTTTTCAGTGCTATATTCCCAGCACTGAGAATACTGCCGGCATACAGTATGTATTCACTCATCCGTTTCTTCAGTGATTTAATTGATCAAACAGTAGAAGCTGTTAGCATTGTTATAAATATCTTTATTAAATACATGAGCCAAACAGGTATCAACCAAGAGACTCTGACATGCTAGCCACTTCACATTAGGGACAACTGAAATGTTTTGACTATAAAATAAAAGTCAACACCACTTACTGAGCTTTAACAGCAGCCAACATCACAGAAATAATTTTTAACACTTTATCTCACTTAAAGAAGATGTTCTAAAACTAGATTTCTGCCTTGTTCCTCTGTTTTGAGATCAAAAATGTGGTAAACAAAATGTTCCACGTAAAACAAAAGAACCCCTCAACTGAGTACAGTCAGTCCACAGACTCATGAGAAATAATAAATCGGTTTTGAAGCAATTAAGCTTTGGAG
Organism: Oreotragus oreotragus; assembly: GCA_006410675.1. Lineage (NCBI taxonomy): Eukaryota > Metazoa > Chordata > Mammalia > Artiodactyla > Bovidae > Oreotragus > Oreotragus oreotragus. The sequence goes on along the minus strand of SJYX01007057.1, from coordinate 256,057 downwards.
CTGTCACCCAGAAACAGATAACCGATACAGTACTCAAAGTTACCCAGAAAGTGAGGGAACTGAGACTTCAAATGTCTTATTCCAAAAACCTTTCTCTATACTATACCATCTCAATAAGATTTTGTGACGGAAAGAAACACAGACAGCCGAACAAACAGGAAACCTAGAAACAGACACCAAAGTTACTTTTAACAATTATGTTCTAGCTTTATTTTCCACAGAATAAGAAGATACTAGGGTTCCCTGGTGGCTCAGAAGGTAAAAGGTCTGCCTGCTATTCAGGACACCCGGGTTCAATCCCTGGGTTAGGAGTATCGCCTGGAGAAGGAAATGGGAAACCACTCCAGTACTCTTGCCTGGAAAATCCCATGGATGGAGGAGCCTGGCAGACTAAGTCTATGGAGTTCAAAAAGTCAGACACAATTGAATGGCTTCGTTTTCTTTCTAAGAATATACTAACTGACCTATGTTTTCTAATAGTTCTATGCCTTTTTTGATTAGTCTTTCGCTTTCTAGGACAATCAAATTTAAGAAGTATGATGCTGCCATTTTCTAAACCCAGTTTTCATTCAGTATAAATCCTTTAAACAGTGTAAATCCTTTAAAATACATAGAAGGACAGCAATAACATCAACGAAAAACAGTCAACAAAAACAAGACTGGGAGTTGACTGTGGCTCAGATCATCAACTCCTTATTGCCTAATTCAGACTTCAATTGAACAAAGTAGGGAAAACAACTAGACCATTCAGGTATGACCTAAATCAAGTCCTTTATGATTATACAGTGGAAGTGACAAATCGATTCAAGGGATTAGATCTGATAGAGAGTGCCTGAAGAACTATNATTGCCTAATTCAGACTTCAATTGAACAAAGTAGGGAAAACAACTAGACCATTCAGGTATGACCTAAATCAAGTCCTTTATGATTATACAGTGGAAGTGACAAATCGATTCAAGGGATTAGATCTGATAGAGAGTGCCTGAAGAACTATGGATGGAGGTTCATGGTCTTGTACAGGAGGCAGTGATCAACACCATCCTGAAGGAAGAGAAATGCAAAAAGACAAAATGATTGTCTGAGGAGGCCTTACAAAAAGCTATGAAAAGAAAAGAAGCGAAAGGCAAAGGAGAAAAGGAAAGATATACCCATATTGGGTATATCTTGGTATACCTAGTATACTAACTAGTATAGTCATTGTGTCCGACTCTTTGTGACCCCCCCGGACTACAGCAAGCCAGGCCTCCCTGTCCATCACCAACTCCTGAAGTTTATTTAAACTCATGTCCATTGAGTCAGTGATGCCATCCAACCATCTCATTCTCTGCTGTCCACTTCTCCTCCCACCTTCAATCTTTCCCAGCATCAGAGTCTTTTCCAGTGAGTCAGTTCTTCGCATCAGGTGAATGCAGAGTTCCCATTTGAATGCAGAGTTCCCAAGAATAGCAAGGAGAGGTAAGAAAGCCTTCCTCAGTGATCAATGCAAAGAAATAGAGGAAAACAAAAGAATGGGAGACTAGAGATCTCTTCAAGAAAATTAGAGATACCAAGGGAACATTTCATGCAAAGATGGGCTCGATAAAGGACAGAAATTGTTTGGCCTAACATGGACGGAGGAGCCTGGTAGGCTGCAGTCCACGGGGTCGATAAGAGTCAGGCACGACTGAGCGACTTCACTTTCACTTTTCACTTTCATGCATTGGAGAAGGAAATGGCAACCCACTCCAGTGTTGTTGCCTGGAGAATCTGAGGGACGGGGGTGTCTGGTGGGCTGCCGTCTATGGGGTCGCACAGAGTCGGACATGACTGAAGAGACTTAGCAGCAGCAACAGAAGCAGAAGGAAGGTATTAAGAAGAGGTGGCAAGAATACACAGAAGAACTATACAAAAAAGATCTTCACGACTCAGATAATCATGATGGTGTGATCACTCACCTAGAGCCAGACATCCTGGAGTGAGAAGTCAAGTGAGCTTTAGGAAGCGTCACCATGAACAAAGCTAGTGGAGGTGATGGAATTCCAGTTGCGCTATTTTAAATCCTAAAAGGTGATTCTGTGAAAGTGCTGCAGTCAATACGCCAGCAAATTTGGAATACTCAGCAGTGGCCACAGGAATGGAAAAGGTCAGTCTTCATTTCAATCCCAAAGAAAGGCAATGCCAAAGAATGATCAGACTACCACACCATTGCTCTCATCTCACACGCTAGCAAAGTAATGCTCAGAATTCTTCAAGCCAGGCTTCAACAGTACGTGAACCATGAACTTCCAGATGTTCAAGCTGGATTTAGAAAAGGCAGAAGAACCAAAGATCTAATTGGCAACATCCGTTCGATCATCGAAAAATCGAAAAACATCTACTTCTGCTTTATTGACTATGCCAAAGCCTTTGACTATGTGGATCACAATAAACTGTGGAAAATTGTTAAAGAGATGGGAATACCAAACTACCTGATCTGCCTCCTGAGAAATCTGTATGCAGGTCAGGAAGCAACAGTTAGAACTTGACATGGAACAACAGACTGGTTCCAAATAGGAAAAGGGGTACGTCAAGGCTGTATATTGTCACCCTGCTTATTTAACTTCTATGCAGAGTACATCATGAGAAACGCTGGGCTGGAAGAAGCATAAGCTGGAATCAAGATTGTCGGGAGAAATATCAATAACCTCAGATATGCAGATGACACCACCCTTATGGCAAAAAGTGAAGAAGAAATAAAGAGCCTCTTGATGAAAGTGAAAGAGAAAGGTGAAAAAGTTGGCTCAAAGCTCAACATTCAAAAAAACTAAGATCATGGCATCCGGTCCCATCACTTCATGGCAAATAGATGGGGAAACAGTGGCAGACTTTGTCTTTTTGGGCTCCAAAATCAGTGCAGATGGTGACTGCAGCCATGAAATTAGAAGGCACTTGCTCCTTTGAAGAAAAGTTATGACCAACCTAGACAGCATATGAAAAAGCAGAGACATTACTTTGCCAACAAAGGTCTGTCTAGTCAAAGCTTTGGTCTTACCAGTAGTCATGAATGGATGTGAGAGTTGGATTATAAAGAAAGCTGAAGAATTGATGCTTTTGAACTGTGGTGTTGAGAGTTCCTTGAGAGTCCCTTGAGCAGCAAGGAGATTCAATGAACCATCCTAAAGGAAATCAGTCCTGAATATTCATTGAAAGGACTGATGCTGAAGCTGAAACTCCAATACTTTGGCCACCTGATGTGAAGAACTGACTCAGTGGAAAAGACCCTGATGCTGGGAAAGATTCAAGGTGGGAGGAGAAGGGGACGACATAGGATGAGATGGTTGGATGGCATCACTGACTCAGTGGACATGAGTTTGAGTAAACTCCAGGAGTTGGTGAAGGACAGGGAAGCCTGGCATGCTGCAGTCCATGGGGTCACAAAGAATTGGACACGACTGAGAGACTAAACTGACTGAACATCAAACAGGTACTCAGCACTAAGAACCAGGCAATACTCTAAGCACTTCATAAGTATTAGCTCATCTGATGGTCATGCCAATCCTTTTAACAAAGAAAAGGATGCAAGCATAAGGAACTTGCCTAAGGATCATACAGCTATTTTGAAGTATAGCCAGAATTCAAAGCCAGGTTTTATGGCTTCAGGATCCATAAGTGCTGCATGTTAAAATAAATAATCTCCAAGATTACTAAAACTATCAGACTTTTATCGTGCTCGAAGTCTTCCCACTCAGATGCTATACTTATCATTAATGTGTTCTTTTTTCTCTTTCAACATGTCACCTTTGATTTTTAGACTAACTGGGAAATGTGAGATATATACTTATGTGAAAAGAACTACAGTTGACATTTTACTAAGTCCTCTTCCTGATCTTTAAGCATTTGCTCATCTTATCCATAAATAATCTTTCATGTTAAATACATAGATATCTGCTGGACACTTCTCAGTTAAAATAAGCCTCTTATTTTGGCAGGTGCTATGTTCCAAAAGATGACTGAAACAATCTTTCACCAAAGCTATTAGGAAATGAGCTCAGTAGTGTTATAGATGTGACCATCCAGTAGGTGTGACTACTAATAAATACAGCATCATGACTCAACAGGCAAAGTCTTATACTTAGCAAAAGACAGCAAAGACCTAAAGTGGTTACAAAATACCGGTACTAATAAACATGTATTTATACAAACACAACAAATCAAGCAAAGGATACACACCCACGTTTTAACAGCGGTTATCTTTCACGAATTAACCTGGAAAGGAGACCGAAGCACACATTTCCACAACACTGGTTTCAAAAACAAGCATCTCCTACTATACAATAAAAGACTAATGTTTAAAAATTGCCAGTCAGCTAAATTTTATAGGAATTTCATGTTTTCTTCTAACATTACTACCATCAAAGTAGACCACATAATCAGTGTTAAGCCAGTTTATTTCCTTTTATTATCAGGAATAACTTCCAAGTGTGACTCTCTGAAGCTAAGAACGCAGAGTCTCGGGAGGGAGGAACACTGGAGATGGCCCTGAGAGGCTCTATACCGTCTGCAGGGGACACCATGGAGAAGAAGCCTCTAAGTACAACAGGGGAACTGGAAGATCTCCAAGAATCTTTCAAATCATAACGCAACTAAAATTTATGAAAATATGAAAGAACATTTGTACAACCAGACCTTTAACAAAAGAAGACTTAAAATGTATTAGGGAGCTTGTTTCTAGCTTCATCAGCACTTGATTCAATATTTTGCAGAATGGTGCTTTTTAAAAAGAAAAACCACCAACAAAACCTCAACACTGACAGAAAGGCAAATAAGTTTGAAAAGAACCAATCAATCACTTCTAGAAATATTTTCTTTTTGAAGTCACGAATGTTTACCATGGTAAGAAACTTGTTGCTATAGGCAATAACAAGGCTAGAGAATCTTGGATATTCACACAGATTGCTTTCATGATTGTAACTACAACTATTCAATAACATGATGAAATGTAATCAAAGTACAAGCTCTTAGAATAGACACTCATTCAAATGTAGCTTGAGTCGTAGGCTAAAAATACCACAATTAGAAATGTCCTTATTGCAAGGGCACCTAATCTTTTAAGTATGCTGCACAATGCTCCAGATCAAAGCGCCAAGTACAAAGGGCTGCAGTGATAATAAGTATCTTCAAAATATACTAAATGCAAAACCTCAGAGGTAGAGGATAGGAGACAGCAAAGATTTAATAGCCATTACCAATATGCCAAATATATCACTTAGACCCCTAAACATTAACATTTTATCACACTTGTATTATCTTTTATATACACATACAAATATGATTTTTATAAATCATTTGACAGTTAAGATGCAAACACTCAATCCCTTTACCCTTAAATGCTTCATTCAGTGTTTACCTCCTAAAAACAAGGGGAGTCTCTTACATAGTTACAGCATGTAATTCCTGTCAAAACCAGGAAATTAATATTAATGTGATACTACTATTCAGATTTTGCCAACTGTCTCAATAATGCCTTCTTTCACAATGAACAATTTTTAAAAATAAATCCTAGACCCATGTCTCTTTAGTTCCCTTTACCCGGGATAGTTTCTCAGCATTTGTGTGGTCCTTATGAAACTGTCATTTTTTAAGACTACAAACTAGTTATTTTGTAGACTGTTCCACAATTTGTGTTCAGGTCAGTCCTGGGTGTTCTTTGGAGGCAATGATGCTAAAGCTGAAACTCCAGTACTTTGGCCATCTCATGTGAAGAGCTGACTCACTGGAAAAGACTGAGTCCCTTGGACTGCAAGGAGATCCAACCATTCCATCTTGAAGGAGATCAGCCCTGGGATTTCTTTGGAAGGAATGATGCTAAAGCTGAAACTCCAGTACTTTGGCCACCTCATGCGAAGAGCTGACTCATTGGAAAAGACCCTGATGCTGGGAGGGATTGGGGGCAGGAGGAGAAGAGGGTGACAGAGGATTAGATGGCTGGATGGCATCACTGACTCGATGGACATGAGTCTAGGTGAACTCTGGGAGTTGGTGATGGACAGGGAGGCCTGGTGTGCTGCAATTCATGGCGTCTCCAAGAGTCGGACACGACTGAGCGACTGAACTGAATCAACTAAATATTCAATTCAATAGTAGTATAAGTTTAATAATATTTAATAAATCAACTTAATATTAACTTAATAGTGTTGATATTAAATTAGACTTTCCAGTATATGGCCTTTCTTAGCATGATTTTTTTTCTAGAGAATCAAAAAAAAGCAATATTTGTGAAGGAAAACACCTGGAAAAAGAATCTTCAGAGCCTAGTGTTTGTGATTCTGTTTAATTTTTAAACATGCATTCAGAACACCATTGACACTTTTTTTTTCCTTCTTCTTTCCTGCTCTCATGATTGATTATAGATTAGGAGAATTACCAGTCTAAGAATTTAAAATTCCATTTCTCCATTTCTGAGCTGTTTCTATCCTACAATACATATGATGGATCTTGGTTATAGTCCATATATTTTTCTACTAATTCTAACACCACCCCCTTGGAGAAACTTCTAATTCTATCCCTTATGGGAAGGATAACCTTGAATCCAGGCTCACTGAAGTCAACATCCAAGTTAATTCTAATGGGACATTGCAAACAAGAACAAAGTGTTCTTATTTTGGAGAACAGCAGCTTAGTGGCCAAAAGAAACAGACCCACATTCTGTTTTCCTGTAGTGTCTTCACCCATTGTGATCTATTCATTCCCTCATCTTTAAAATAGTTTGCTCAATTGTTACTATTATAGATAGAGTATTTTAACCACACTACTTAAAATAACTTTCCCTAGTACTTCCTATCTTACAGACTTATCTCTTTTTCATCATTCAGTACACTCTGTATTTATTAAATTGTTCTGCTTATCTTTTTTCACCTTCATTAAAAGACAGATTTTCATCCGTTTTCTTGAGTGCTATTTCCTTGGCCCCAGGAGAGTATATATTAATAGCTTGTAATAGGCGCTCAACACATGGAGAATATAAATAAATGAAAATTACCATTATTCCTCTTTTTATACCTGAAAGAAAAACAGCAGCACTTGGAAAGGACAAATAATTTGCTGGTAGTATGGTTAGGGAAAGATGAAGCGACTCTGAAGCCCCAGTCTGTCTGCTTTCAAGCACATGCCTCACTGATTACACTACATTGTTTTACAAGCACTTTTCTGACTATAATCATCCTACTTGATAGATGAGCATTTTGTTTGTTTGTAAATAAGATCTATTCTCTGGGCTTTTGGTTCTCTATCATTTCCTTATTAGTGGCCTAACTGACAAAACCAGCTGTGTTCTAGGTTCATATATTGTGGGGGGGAAAAAAAACTATTTTGTGGGTTTTTTTTCATGTTAGGTTCACAAAGTGCAAGCCAAATATATTTTGCATTATTTTGGAAACCCTTGCATAATCCATAGGGAAACAAAATACAAATGTTCTGGTTATTTTACATGGGGTTTCAATAATAGCTGATGACTAGCAAGTCCGTAGGGCTTTCTAAAAAATAAGCTATGGGAAGTTGGGCTGAGTTAAGAGAAAGAGTTGCAGCCCCTCCCCCACAATGCTCAATCACAACAAGCTGCCTAATAAAACTTCTATGAAAAATTTTTAAAAATGGTGACTCCTTTTAGAAATCTAATAAACATTAAAAATATTTTAAAATAAAAAGATCTAAATCTATAAAACAAACTACTATTCCACCTATCCATGGGTGGGGGAGGAGGGATACTTTTCTTGGAGGACAGTCATTCATCAAAAATAGCCCCTCTTTATCCTGCTCATATCTTGAAAGTTCCTCAAGAGCCAGTCTTGATATGAAATGACAAAATGCCAAGTGCCTAGCATCTTCATTTCTAGAGTCAAGGAGCTCACCTCTAACACATCTTTGAAACCACAAGATCCATCTCACGTCCTGTAACAATAAAAAGATCCTATGAAATATTTTCTAATTTTGTTTTTTATGACTTCTTAGATATACTCATCATTTAAAAGTGGATATTTAATTTCCAAATGCATGGAGTTTTTGAGTATCTTTTATATGAATTTCTCATTTTGATATTAACTTCTCATTTAAATGCTTTCTTCTCTGCAATCACCCTCTGAGTTTTTTCAATCTTCTAACTTTAATGACACTTTTAATGTCTAACCCAAAGATCTCTCTTGGTAAATGTCACATTGCACTTGAAAATATGTGGGTTGTTTTCAAATAGCTTTTGATATTTATTACTAAACATAATTTCACAGTGATAAGAGAACAGACTCTGTATAATTTCAATGCCTTCAGACCATGAAATGTTTGCACCTTGTTTTATGGTCCTAGATATATTCCAGTTTCTCCTAGTTTATACTCTATAGGAACTTGAATAGAATTTATATCCTACTGCTGTGTGAAAATTGCATAAATCTTAATTATGTTGAATTGGTTCACAATGCTTTCAAGTCTACTATATCCTTCTATTTTTCTGTAAGTTCATTCTATTAATTCTTGGGAGTTTGATACTGAAACTACAACTAAAAATCTTAATTTATTGACTTAAAAAATAATTGCAATATACAGTGAAACTATATGTAACTTTGTTCTATATTTTCCAAGTGTTATCTTTTAAATGCATTATCATA
>SJYX01007057.1:232018-243120 GCA_006410675.1 Oreotragus oreotragus | reverse complement strand
GTACTTATATGTACTCTGCATATAAGTTAAATAGCAGGGTGACAATATACAGCCTCGATGTCCTCCTTTTCCTATTTGGAACCAGTCTGTTGTTCCATGTCCAGTTCTAACTGTTGCTTCCTGACCTGCACACAGGTTTCTCAAGAGGCAGGTCAGGTGGTCTGGTATTCTCATCTCTTTCAGAATTTTCCACAGTTTATTGTGATCCACACAGTCATGTGATCCATATGTCATGCATATGCTGCCTTAAAAATTGTTTTTTCAATATGATTAAAAATGAAACATGAAACACTGAAATATGATAAGGTTTTTTTTTTTTTTTTTTTCCTAATCAAGGTTCTTTCTAAATTCAGGACCAGTAAATTACTGCAAGTTTCCCACTATGGTTAGCTGTGAATAACCTTCACAGTAAAATCTCAGGAACTGACAAAGTTTAGGCAACTGATACATGATCCAGTCCTCCTGGCTTTATCTCCCATTTGGATCTATTCAAATTTTTTTCAAAGTCACTCATCATGAGACTGACAAAGAGCCCAGTCCTCTCAAATTCCCAGTGTTTACTATAAACACAGGAAGTTCATAGTTCTCAGCAGTAAGCCTCCCATGGTCTTCTGTGGGGTGAATTCTGTAATTTTGCAAACAACCCAAGTGAAAAATACTTGAAGGAACATGCATACTGATGAATATCTTACTGATTCAGGCACCATTAATTTAGAATCTGGAGGCATTCAAACATTCTGTGTGACAGGTATCTTTTTATCTGCCTGTGAAGAAAAATCTGATAAGCAAATCTGTAGTGCAAATAAGAGTTCTCATGAGATATCTGACATACAAGAAGTGACCTACTGTTTTCAAGTCCCTTTCCAACAACTGTGTTGTTAATTGGTGTTTTGTTATTTTAAGATAATTGTCATGACATGCTCCATGGTTATTATCTGTGAGTAATCTGAAAGCTTTTGAAAGGCAAAACAATGCGAGTATTTATTGCTCCATATCATACTGATATTAACTTGTAGAGCATCAAATCTTAGTGGAAATACCACAAATGGAAGCCTGAGGGGCCAAAAGGTAGGGGAATGGTTGGGGAAGATCTTCCCCTAGACAATGAAGAGCCTGAAAATAAAGTTATTTGTTTGACTCACTTTCTGTCTGAATTTCTGTGGCTTGCATTGAGGTAGAGGTCATAGAGACTTCTTCAGAAAGAGAAGATATAAATGCTATGAGCTACTTGTATGCCTTCATATATGTTATTTTATTTATAATCCTCCAATAAATGCATGAAGTATGTTCAGTTATTGCCACAAAATATTTGTTAAGCAAACACCCAATGTTGAATAACTAGTAAGTGAGGAAACCCATCTATGAATCCCCTCTGTGGTCTCCAAAAATTGTATGCTTTCTACACTCCATCAACAACAACCCACTCCAGTATTCTTGCCAGGATAATCCTGTGGACAGAGGAGCCTGGCAGGCTATGGTCCATGGGGTCACAAAGGGTTAGACACAACTGAGTATGCACGCCTGCAGCAGCAGCACACTGCATCCAGGATACTATCATTCACCTAATAGGCGCAGCTAGGCAATGATTCTTCATTCAGTCCTTCAGTAAAGCACTTAGCACATTTTAACATAGTGATTTGTGTATCCATTTCCTGCACTAAAATACAACTTCTTTATGGGCCACAGACCTTGTCTTCTTCTAGTTGATAGCCAGAGAAATCAGCACATATCTTGTCCCCTAGTGTTGTTAAATAGATTTTTGTCTAAATTAATATATTCAGAATTAGAGGAACTAACCCAGAAGCCAGTCCTTCTAGGAGTGATGTGGTACAGGAAAACAGGTTACATATTGTCATGTTTACTTAATCAAAAGAGCAAACTCTATGGGCAGTATTTAATGCTGCTGATACTTCTTGCATTCATCAGAAGATGCCCTTTGAATCTCACACACAGTGTGACAGGAAGAATTCCAGAAGGGGTTCTCCAGAAATGGCTTAATCCCTGGAACACATTAAATGTAAGATATCTTTTTGGTTACTATGTTATATTCTACAGCAGAGTCAAGTTTATGATAAAAGCAAGCCTAATCTAATCTTGTGAGACACTTTATCAACTGTTTGTTTGTTTTTTTTAATTCAGCTGCACCAGGTCTTACTTGTGGCATGTGAGCTCGGTTGCAACATGCAGGATCAAGTGCCCTGACCAAGGATCGGACCCATGCCCACTGCATTGGGATCACAGGGTCTTAACCACAGGACCACTAGGGAAGTTCCAACAGGAATCACTTTAAAAGCAGAGAGTTTTCTCTGGCCAGTGGTAGAAAGAGGAAGTCACAGAGATTCAAAGCTTGAGAAGCATCTGACTGACTGTTTCTGGTGTGAAGATGGAGGGAATCACTGGAGAAGAATGATGAGAGCTTTAACAAGCTGAGAGAGGCCCCTAGCAGAAGCTGGTAAGGAAACTGAATTCTGTCGACAGCAGGAGTGACTTGGAAGAGGACCCCAAGCTCCAGACATGGTTCAGTCAGCAAACACCCTGGCATCAGCTTTGTGAGATCCCAAGCAGATAACCCTACAGAACTCTGAGCTAATAAATGGGGTCGCTTCAAACCCCTCAAATTTGTGCTAACAGTAGGAAACCAATATTCAGGATGATACATACTTTTTCAAACAGCCCAAGTCCAAAATAAATGCCACTCACTATCCTCTTAGCTTCCCTTATGGCTCAGTTGGTAAAGAATCTGCCTGCAATGCAGGAGATCCAGGTTCAATTCCTGGGTTGGAAAGATCCCCTGGAGAAGGAAATGGCAACCCACTCCAGTATTCTTGCCTGGAGAACTCCAAGGACAGAGGAGCCTGGCGGGCTATAGTCCATGGACTAACCTAGAGGCTAAACCACCACCATCCTCTTAAATGAAACTGTAATGAAACGTTTAAAATGAAAAGTTAGTCCAGGGAACAATTCCCATCTGTTTCAAGGGTTTCATCAGGAAAGAGCTTCATTATCCAATTATAAATTCACGTTATGCAGCTATAGTTGCTTTCTACCACATGACAATGAATGTATGTTCTAAGAGCTTAATGTATTCTATGAGCTTCTGAGTGGCATCCATATTAAAAATGAAAAGTTAGTCCAGGGAACAATTCCCATCTGTTTCAAGGGTTTCATCAGGAAAGAGCTTCATTATCCAATTATAAATTCACGTTATGCAGCTATAGTTGCTTTCTACCACATGACAATGAATGTATGTTCTAAGAGCTTAATGTATTCTATGAGCTTCTGAGTGGCATCCATATTAAAGAGGCAAAAATCCTTTTCTGGGGGGATGGGGCTATTTTAATGATCTTTGAAAGAAGCTAAAGCCTTTTTTGTGGCCCTACTCAACTTCCCCCAAGACTTGCCTCAGACTCTGTCACACTGAGGAAATACACGTAATTTTCTTTTATTCTTTCATGTGTTTTGAGTTTAATAACATATGCTGTTTATATTTGGCTTCTATAGAGAGTTCCTTTTTGTCTTGTAAACAGTTGCAAAGTTTTACCTAGAGCTGAGTGGGTTTTCTCTTTCTTTCTTTATCCTCCCACCTCCCCCCTTGGAAAATCTGAATAGTTCTAAGGATTAGCAGCAGCTTAACTTTAGTCATGATTTGTAATAGATAATGCAGTTATTGTTCCATTTCGGCTCTTTGGGATAGTCTGAAATTAACCAGTTGTCTTATTCTTTTCTTCACAGTCTACATCTTAATAGTCACTCCTATTCGAGTTTCATTGACTTGTCAGAAGGTACTCGTAAATGAATCTTCAATATGAAACGAGGCCCAAAGTTCATGTTATTATTCCAAATGAGTTAGATGTTTCTGGGAAAGGTAATCAATTCCTTTCTCTTGAGAGCTTAATATATGACAGATACTGAACTTGTCCAACAATACACAGTATTTTTTGTGTGTGTTTATTAATATCCCCATTTTTCAAGTTATGGCACTGACACTCAAAGAGATTGTAAGATTTATCAAAAAATCTATAGATATTCAGGATCTGTATAGAGTTTAATCCAAGATGGCCGTATACTGCTGTCACTTAGATAAAGGCTAGTGCTCATAAAATACCACAGGACTGTACACTTGCTGTCTTCTAGGTAATATTCTGTCCTTGACTCTGACACTTAGAAGTCTACTGTGAGACAACACGATAGCTCCCTTGAACTCAACATGGAGTGAAAGTGAAAGTGTTTGTCAGTGACGTCCAACTCTTTGCGACCCCATGGACCATAGCCTGCCAGGCTCTTCTGTCCGTGGAATTCTCCAGGGAAGAATACTGGAATGGGTTGCCATTCCCTTCTCCAGGGGATCTTCCTGACCCAGGGGTTGAACCCAGATCTCCTGCATTTTGGGCAGATTCTTTACCATCTGAGCCGCCAGGGAAGCCTTTGTTAGTGATAAAATAATATAGTCATCTGAACGCATTTACATTTTCACCTTAGATTCCTCTTAGAAATACTATGCTCTATTATCCCTTCATGCTGTAGGTCTGTGCTGTTTAGAGTTTTGTTAAAACTTTTGAAAGTTAAATTAAAATGTAGCTGTTTAGTCACATTAGCCACTTTTTGAGGATTCAACAGCCACATGTGGCCAGCAGATACCATACTGGATAATGCAGATTTATAGAACACTTCCATCCTGGCAACAACTTCTGGACAACACTTTTCTAGAGCCACACTAGTTAAATTTAACTAGTGACACTAGTTAAATTCTGGGCGAATTGCTGGGTATGCTCTGGAAATTTACTTATTTATTTGTTTACATGTTTATTTTTTCTTGGAGTATAACTGCTTTATAATATTGCATACAATAAAGCGAATCATTTATATGGGTGATTCCGTCTCTCTTGTCCTCCTTCCCACCCTACCCCTATTCCACCCTTCTAGGTCATCACAGAGTACCGAGCTCTCTGGGCTATGTAGCAACTTCTCACTAGTTATCTATTTTACACATGCTAGTCTGTATATATCAATGCTATTCTCCCAGTTCAGCCCACCCCACCCTTCCCTGGCTATGTCCACATGTCTGATTGCTACATCTGCATCTCTACCCCTGCCCTGCAAATAGGTTCATCTGTATCATTTTTATAGATTCCACATATATATGTTAACATATGATATTTGCTTTTCTATTTCTGACTTACTGTATGACAGAGGCGAGGTCCATCCACATCACTACAAATGACTTGATTTTGTTATGGCCTGGGAATTTAAAAAGAAATAAAACATATCTTACTGAGCCTACTATAGTGTTTCAAAGTTGATAGTTTCTTAATGCTGCTAAACATCAAAAAGTGATCTTTATTTTCAGAGTTTCTTGTAGCAGGCCCTACTCAGTTCTATTATAGAAAGACATAGGTGAGAATTTGCATTTCCTTTTATCACAGCTTCAACATCCATGCAGGTTTTAATCATAAACTTTCTTAACTGCCACCATGAATAGTGCTCATTGTTTTAAATTTCCTTCTTAAAATCAGCTTATCAAGTGTTCTGCTGCTGCTAAGTTGCTTCAGTCGTGTCTGACTCTGTGCGACCCCATAGACGGCAGCCCACCAGGCTCCCCCGTCCCTGGGATTCTCCAGGCAAGAACACTGGAGCGGGTTGCCATTTCCTTCTCCAATGCATGAAAGGGAAAAGTGAAAGGGAAGTCGCTCAGTCATGCCCAACTCTTAGCGACCCCATGGACTGCAGCGTACCAGGCTCTTCCATCCATGGGATTTTCCAGGCAAGAGTACTGGAGTGGGTTGCCATTGCCTTCTCCTATCAAGTGTTCACTGAACCTAAATGTTTCAGGCACTGAACTAAGGATGCTTGAAATATAAAGATTCCTTAGATAATATCCCCTAACCAATCTTTACCTTTGCTCCTTATTGTCGTTGTTCAGTTGCTAAGTTGTGCCTAACTTTTTGAGACCCATGGACTGCAGCACGCTAGGCTCCCTGTCCTTCACTACGTGCCTGTGCATGTGGGCTAAGTCGCTTCAGTCGTGTCCAACTCTTTGGAACCCTATGGACCATAGCCCGCCAAGCTCCTCTCTCCATGGGATTCTCCAGGCAAGAACACTGGAGAGGGTTGCCATTTCCTTCTCCAAGGGATCTTCCTGACCCAAGGATGGAACCCGGGTCTCCTGCACCGCAGGCAGATTCTTTACCGACTGAGCACAGGAAAGCATTAGGTACCCTATCTACCCATCACACTATCATTTCTAAAAAGTTAAAAAACATGATTTTAGTTACCTTGAGCAAAATGCTGTCTTAGTCATGTCTTCTAATGTAGGAAAAAAACCAGCAACAACACCACCACCACCAAACATAATGAAGCATTTTTCCAGAAAATGTAAAGCAGCAGGAGCTAGCAGGAATAGCAGGCTAAAAAGGGCATTGGAAACAAAAGATCCAATTTAGGCCTTTTTTTTTTGGCTACTGCCAAATTTGCTCTGTGACCTTCATTCCATCAGTAGAGCTTTCTTTCCTAGGATACTCATCTATAAAATGAGTATTAGTATCTACCCCACAGGGTTTCCAAAAGAATTAAATAGTGCAGGATGAGTGTCAAATACACAATAGAATGCTCAACAAACATCAGTGTTTTACCTGTTTTTGTATATTTAGGAATTGATACTGCCAAATTTGCTCTGTGACCTTCATTCCATCAGTAGAGCTTTCTTTCCTAGGATACTCATCTATAAAATGAGTATTAGTATCTACCCCACAGGGTTTCCAAAAGAATTAAATAGTGCAGGATGAGTGTCAAATACACAATAGAATGCTCAACAAACATCAGTGTTTTACCTGTTTTTGTATATTTAGGAATTGGCCCTGTAGAAAATTATTTATAGTTTTGGTTTTCTTCCTCTTTATCATTTCTTTAGGAGATTATTAAAATTTGCTTGATTTTTATTCTTTTCTTTATATATATGTTAATATCAGATCATCCTCATTCAATCCATTTCTCCCTTTGGAGCATCCCTTCTTTGGCTCAGCTGATGACATACAGCACATAATTGAGCATTGACCTCTGGCACAAATAAGCATCTGTCATGCACATTTAGGGTATTATGTTGCCCGTAATCCCTTCCAGCTCATGATTCTAAATTACTTTTGAAATTTCTGTGTAATTTCAGGTTGGTAGGTTAAAATTGCAATTTTATTTTGGCAGATAATGTGTTTTAAAATGAACTCCTCTCTATGTGTGTATTAAATAGCTTCTTCATAAAGCACAATAGATTTTTTTTTTTTTTTGGTCCTTGACCACATTAGAAATTAGAAACTGTGACTTACTTGGCAAAACTTCACTTACTTTCTGGAAGAAGCTTAAAATCTTACATTTATTTTATATTGTGTTCATATTGGGTTGGTTATAAAGATATTCGGATGCCTTTGGGTTTTTACTTTTTTGGAAAAAAAGGGAACAAAAAACATGTCCTTTGAAAGCTGTTGCTTTCCAAAAAAAAGCTATTACTTTCAAACTTCTTACTTTCTTGAAAGTTATTTATTGATTTTTTTTTTCTTTTTTAGCTTTTGATGTCTATGGTAGTGTGAATAATGGATCCCCAAAGAAGCACACATCCAAGCCTCAAAAATGTTATGTTTCATAGCAAAAGAAAAAAAAAAAACGACTTTGCAAATGTGATTAATTAAGGATGCTGAAATTAAGAGATTATCTGAGTGGATTTAGTGTAATCACAAGGGTCCTGAAAAGAGGAAGGGAAGAGGGTCTGAGACAGAGACATGTGACAACTGAAGCAGAGGTTGGAGTGGTAAAGAGCCGTGAGGAGAGGGCGATAGGCTGGACGGTGGGAAAGGCAAGCAGATTCTGTCCTGGGGCGTCCAGCATAAGCAGAATTCGGACACCTTGATATTAGCTGTGTAAGACTCATTCGGGGGCTTCCCAGGTGGTGCGGGAGAAGGAAATGGCAACCCACTCCAGTATTCTTGCCTGGAAAATCCCATGGATAGAGGAGCCTGGCAGGTCATAGTCCCTGGGGTCGCAGAGTCGGATATGACTTAACGACTAAACAACAGAAGCAGCAGGTGGCGCTAGTGGTAAAGAACCTGTCTGCCAATACAGAGGCCATAAGAGAGGAGGGTTCCATCCCTGGGTTGGGAAGTTCCCCTGGAAGAGGGCATGGCAACCCACTCCAGTATTCCTGCCTGGTGAATCCCATGAACAGAGGAGCCTGGTGGGCTACAGTCCATAGAGTTGCAGAGTTGGACTCCACTGGAGTGACTTAACATGCACTCAAGATTCATTTCAGATTTCTGATGCTCCAAATGTAAGATTAAACTTTGCATTGATTGAAGCCATTAAGTTTTTGAAAATTCATTATGACACCAGTATGAAACCGACACAAAGTATGAAAAGAGAGAATTTTTCTTTAGTTGTTTCAAAAGTAAAAAACCAGCTAAAAACTCAAAAAGTTACCTTTAAGGTCAATGTAAGTCCCTCCTGCATTTAAGCACACTCTTACCAAACTACTGGACCTGAGCACTTGAGTTGAGGAACTCTTTATTCCTATTAGGAGGAAGCAGATGCCTAGCAGATTCTGAAGTATAAATACTAAACACATTTGTATAATCCTCTGAGAACTAATACATGGAGAATACATGTGTACTTATATGTCTATTTTCAATTGTTTCTGAACTAATATGCAAAGCTTTTCTCTCTTCTTATACTAAAGATCGTTTGAGGAAAGTTTTGCTATGCCCCAAATTTATTTGTTGACTGAGAGGCTTTGGTAGTTCAATAGACATTTAAATCAATGAGGTTGAATGAAATCAGTTTTGAGGGCTGCAGTTAAGGACAGTCTTGGGGTAACAAGAAAGACAATTTTACATTTTAAATATAGTCAAATTGTTCTAGTATATATTGAAAACCCACCCTTAGAGTGGGGGAATGATTTTCTCCTCACTAGCTTCACTGACTTTCCGTAATAGTGTTAATGAAACCAAGCAGTTAGCTTGATTGCCCTCCAGGGACCTGTGAAAATGTGTCTGGAACTTCACATGCTATGTAATGGTTCAATTTATTTTGGCTATTGTCACTGTCACCCGGACTCATGAATTAAACCTCTCTGATCTGGGAACAATACATGATTTTAAAGAGTCTTTCCTATTCAAAACACTCATGGATGCTATGATTTCACTTTAATTTACTTTATAAAACAAACAACCTAATAAAAAACGAATGGAAGATCTAAATAGACATTTCTCCAAATAAAACGTACAGATGGCCAAAAGGCACATGAAACAATGTTCAAAATCCCTAATTATTAGAGAAATTAAAATTAAAACTAAAATGAGGTATCACTTTACACAGGTCAGAATGGCCATCATCAAAAAAATCTACAAACAGTAATTGCTGAAGATGGTGTGGAGATAGGGAAACCCTCCTAATTGTCGGTGGGAATGTAAATTGATAAAACCACTTTGGAGATCATTATAGAGGTTCCTTTAAAAATTGAGAATAGAGCTGCTATATGATCCAGCAATCCCTCACTCCTGGGTCTATATCCAGAGAAAGCTATAATTCAAGAAGATATATGCACCCTACTGTTCATTGCAGCATTATTTGCAATAACTGGGACATGGAAGCAAACTAAATGTCCGTTGATGGATGAATGGATAAAGATGTGATACATATATACAATGAAATATTACTTAGTCATAAAAAGAATGTTATTTGCAGCAACAAGGATGGACCTAGAGATTATCATATTGAGTGAAGTAAGTCAAACAAAGACAAGTATTGTATGATATTGCTTATATGTGGGATCTAAAAAACTAGTACAGTTAAACTTATTTACAGAATAGAAACAGCATCACGGATGTAGAAAAAAAACTTATGGTTACCAAGGGGGTAAAGGTGGAGAGGGATAAAGTGGGAGATTTTGTTTGATATACATACATGTTGTTATTTAGTCTCTAAGTCATGTCTTTCTCTTTGTGACCCCATGGACTAGAGCTGGCCAGGCTCCTCTGTTCATAGCATTTCCCAGGCAAAAATATTGGAGTGAGTAGCCATTTTATTCTCCGGAGGAACTTCCCAATACAGGGATGAAACTGGAGTCTCTTGCACTGGCAAGTGGATTCTTCACCACTGAGCCACCCGGGAAGCCCATATATACACACTATAGACTATATATAATAGACAAATAATGAAGACCTATTATATAGCATAGGGAACTCTACTTAACACTCTGTAATGACCTATATGAGAAAAGAATCTTAAAAAGGGTGGATGTATGCATCAGTTCAGTTCAGTAGCTCAGTCATCTCTGACTCTTTGCAACCCCATGAATTGCAGCATGCCAGGCCTCCCTGTCCATCACCAACTCCCAGAGATCATGCAAATTCACATCCATCGAGTCGGTGATGCCATCCAGCCATCTCATCCTCTGTCGTCCCCTTCTCCTCCTGCCCCCAATCCCTCCCAGCATCAGGGTCTTTTCCAATGAGTCAACTCTTTGCATGAGGTGGCCAAAGTATTGGAGTTTCAGCTTTAGCATCATTCCTTCCAAAGGAATCCCAGGGTTGATCTCCATTAGGATGGACTGGTTGGATCTCCTTGCAGTCCAAGGGACTCCCAAGAGTCTTCTCCAACACCACAGTTCAAAAGCATCAGTTCTTCGGCACTCAGCTTTCTTCACAGTTCAACTCTCACATCCATACATGACCATTAGAGAAACCATAGCCTTGACTAGATGGACCTTTGTTGGCAAAGTAGTGTCTCAGCTTTTGAATATGCTATCTAGGTGGGTCATAACTTTCCTTCCAAGGAGCAAGCATCTTTTAATTTCACGGCTGCAATCACCACCTGCAGTGATTTTGGAGCCCCCAAAATAAAGTCTGACACTGTTTCCACTATTTACCCATCTATTTCCCATGAAGTGATGGGACCAGATGCCATGATCTTTGTTTTCTGAATGTTGAGCTTTAAGCCAACTTTTTCACTTTCCTCTTTCATTTTCATCAAGAGGCTTTTTAGTTCCTCTTCACTTTCTGCCATAAGGGTGGTGTCATCTGTATATCTGAGGTTATTGTTATTTCTCCTAGCAATCTTGATTC
>SJYX01007057.1:151214-218047 GCA_006410675.1 Oreotragus oreotragus | reverse complement strand
CTAGGCCACAGAACCCGACACTTGGTCAAGCACCAATGAAATTAACACTGAAATAGACTTTGAGTAAAGCAGATTACTTTGTATTATGTGGCTGGACCTCATTTCAACAGTTGAAGGTTTTAAGAAGAAAAGACTGCAATCCCCAAGGAAGAGGGTTTTTGCCTCTAGACTACCTTTTAACTCATTATAACGTCAGCCCTTCTCTGGGTCTCAAGCCTGCTGGCTTGCCCTCCAAATTTCAGACCTGCCAGCCTCCCTACTGGCCAAGTCTTTAAAATAAATTTCTCTTTTAATATATCCACATACTATTAGTTCTGTTTCTCTACAGAACCCTGATTTATTCAGTAAGGTTTATTAGAGGCCATCTTAAAAGTCTGCCTTCAGTTTCAGAAGGAAAATAATAGTGTTTTATCTTAAAAAACACCCTTCCTTCCAAAAAATATTAAAACGTACCCATGGAACCAGCAGCAAGGGCACTTGGAGAACATCTAGTCTAATCCTATTATTTTATAGAGGTGGCAATGAAGAGTCAGATTATGTAATGATTATTCAGTGCTATTTAGAAACAAAGCCAAGGCAAGAACTCAGTTTTCTCTCTTAATGCCCTTACCGCTGCCCCATAGTGAAAGTTGCTCAGTCTTGCCTGACTCTTGCGACCCCATGGACTATACAGTCTGTGGAATTCTCCAGGCCAGAATCCTGGAGTGTGTAACCTATCCCTTCTCCAGCAGATATTCCTGACCCTGGAATCGACCTGGGGGTCTCCTGCATTGCAGGCGGATTCTTTACCACCTGAGCTATCAGGGAAGCCCACCATTGCCCCATAAATTCTGCCAAGTTGAAAGTTGGGAATTGCGCTAGTGGCCTGAAGACTGATTATAGGGAAGTAAAATCTTCATGGGCAGATAAACTATTGGCCAGCTGGGTTGTTCAGTGGATCTTCCTGTAGTGGGTAGTGGTACCACCTCATCCTCTAACCCAGATTCCTTAATGATCCATGGCCTGCATGGCCAAGATGGCAGGCTGGGTCACGGATCCTGCCAGTGGCTATGGAACAGAGCAAAACTCTGGCCAAGAGGGGATTAAACCCCTGACCTTGGCCTCATTAGTGCTGAGCTCTAACCAACTGTTAGACATGCATCGTATCATTTGTCTTTAAAACTCTGTTTGAATCTGCTATATTACACTCTCATTAACATCTGGTAGCTGAGAGCAATTTAATTGATTTCACCAATGCTTTTTATCAGTGCAGAATGTTGATGAGTAAGAAAATAAAAATAGAGAAATAAATAAACCTGCATTTAAAAAATATTTAATTTAAAATGGACCATAGAAACACCTGAAATATAAATTAGGATAATAAGAGTCACTGTGATAGATTTTCTTGTTTACTATTTTTTACACATGGAGGGAATCTCGGAAAGAATGTCAAACATTGCACTCAAACTGGCTGTTCACGATTTGAGGCAATTTGTGCAGATTAAAATCTTGGGTTTTCTAATGCACGTCAACAATAAATCCTGTTGCTTCTTCCTGTCCAGCCTGGTAAAAAAAAAAATCAATGCTTTTAGGTAAGCAGTGTTGATTGCAAATTTTTTGAGCAGTTATTTTAAAACGACATCCAAACTCAAGTGAGAGTTTGACTTAAAGTCATTTAATCAAGGATATTAAATTAAAGGATCACTCTGCCCTGGTGTGATGGGTTGTAGAAGGAAGGAAAATGAACATTAACATACATTATGCCAGGTGCTTAACGCGTGTTATAACATTTGATCCTCACTACAAACCAAGAGACAGACATCTTTATCCATATTCTATTGCTCAGAAAACTTAGGGTCAGAGAAGTTCAATAACATTTTCAAGGATACAGAGTTTTCAGCTGCCTGGGGAGCAGGAATGAAACTCAAGTTTATTAACTTCATAGCCCATCTCAAGTCCTCTCTGCCGTGTCATATATATTAGATTATGTTCAGTGTATATACCAAGGTTGGAGCCTTTATCTTTCTGTCTTCCCCAACTCTTCACTTCTCATCTCCCCAAAACATATTCTCCCACTCAGCCTCTCCTACTCTCTTGCATAGACATGCAAAACACACACACACACACACACACACACACACACGCACGCACGCACACACACACACACACACACACACTTGGGACAGAGAGGGCAAAGAACAAGATTAACACTTGGGAAGCCAGCACTGCAGTCTTGACTCCATCCATTTCAGATACATCACTAATCTCAGCTTCCTCACTGGTTTATACACTTATCCACTATAGTCTTGTCTCTTAAAAGTATATCACTTTATCATCAAGTATTTCTATACTTTGTATTTCCCAAAGTAAAGTGGGGAACTAATATTATTTGGTTACTTGGATACCTCAACATCACCAGCAATTTCAAGCCTCTAATTCTACGCTGTCCAATACTGTAGCCATTCTAACTGCATGTGGCTACTGAGCAATTGGTACATGGCTAGTCTGACTGAGGAACTAAATTTTAATTTAATTTAAAATTTGAAATTGAAGCTGGCTCAAAAATACACAAGTTTTATTGTTTTGTTAGGAGCAGGATTCACTTTAACCACTGAAATTGTAACATCAAAAGTGAGATGTATAAGATACACATGTTATTTCAAAATCTATGTAAATATAGAATCTCATTAACTTTTCATAATAATTACAAGTTGAAAGACTGAAGCAATAATCTTTTACATATACTTACGTACAATATTATTAAATTACTTTCTACCTGTTTCTCTTTTAAAAAATGTTGCTTGCTAGATCAGCAAACTTTTTCCATGAACTGTCAGATGGAAATAGCTTAGGCTCTGCGGGCCACATATAGTTTCTATGGTATGATCTTTCCTTTTGTTTTTATTTACTTTTTTAATCTTTGACAATTTTATTCACTAATGTATGCCAACTGACTCTAACAGTGCCTCACGCAAAACAAGTGCTAAAAAATTAATTAGAAGCAGTTAGCTGATAAAATTCAATAGTGACAATTATCCCAACTCTTTGGAATTCTTACTAGATAGATATTTGAGATAATTTATTTATCAGTGTTTAAAAATTAAAGCAGTGGCCCTTCTCATCTGACATCAGACAGTAGAATTGCTGCAGGGCTGAGGGTAAGGGGAAATAGTTGTAGCCCACTTATGGGCTTCCCTAGCAGCCCAGACAGTAAGGAATCTGCCTGCAATGCAGGAGACCCAGATTTGATCCCTGAGTTGGGAAAATCACCTGGAGAAGGGAATAGCTACCCACCGTAGTTCATCAAGTACTCTATCTATCAGATCTAGTCCCTTAAATCTATTACTCACTTCCACTGTATAAACATAAGGGATTTTATTTAGGTCATACCTGAATGGTCTAGTGGTTTTCCCTATTTTCTTCAATTTAAGTCTGAATTTGGTAATAAGGAGTTCATGATCTGAGTCACAGTCAGCTCCTGGTCTTGTTTTTGTTGACTGTATAGAGCTTCTCCATCTTTGGCTGCATAGAATATAATCAATCTGATTTCAGTGTTGACCATCTGGTGATGTCCATGTGTAGAGTCTTCTCTTGTGTTGTTGGAAGAGGGCATTTGCTATGATCAGCGCGTTCCCTTAGCAAAATTCTATTAGCCTTTGCCCTGCTTCATTCTGTATTCCAAGGCCAAATTTACCTGTTATTCCAGGTGTTTCTTGACTTCCTACTTTTGCGTTCCAGTCCCCTATCATGAAAAGGACATCTTTTTTGGGTGTTAGTTCTAAAAGGTCTTGTAGGTCTTCATAGAACCGTTCAACTTCAGCTTCTTTAGCGTTACTGGTTTGGGGCATAGACTTGGATTACTGTGATATTGTGTGAAGAAGGCTGAGTGCTGAAGAATTGATGCTCTTGAGCTGTGGTGTTGGAGAAGACTCTTGAGGGTCCCTTGGACTGCAAGAGATCCAACCAGTCCATTCTAGAAGAGATCAGCCCTGGGTGTTCTTTGGAAGGAATGATGCTAAAGCTGAAACTCCAGTACTTTGGCCACCTCATGGGAAGAGTTGACTCATTGGAAAAGACTCTGATGCTGGGAGGGATTGGGGGCAGGAGGAGAAGGGGACGACAGAGGATGAGAAGGCTGGATGGCATCACCAACTTGATGGACGTGAGTTTGAGTGAACTCCGGGAGATGGTGATGGACAAGGAGGCCTGGTGTGCTGTGATTCATGGGGTCACAAACAGTCGGACACGACTGAGTGACTGAACTGACTGACTGACTGACCCACTCTAGTATCCTTACCTGGAAAACCCCGTGGACAGAGGAGCCTGGCGGGTTACTATTCATGGGGTCACAAAGAGTTGGACACAACTGAGCAACTAACATTTTCCCTTTACAATGGGTATACTTAACTGTTTTACTGTAAAAACTGTTCTTAGCTTGTGGGCAGTACACATACAGGCTACCCAGGGCAGCAGTTCTAGTCACAGCTCTATTGTAACACATCTGTCATTCTAACCTGAGTACTCAGTGGAAAGCCAGGATGCTCTTCTCTGAAAATGAACTAGGCTGAATCCATACCAAGGATTGTTGTCCTCATTCTACAGGGGAGGACATTGAGGTCTAGGGAATTTTAACAGCTTTTACAAGTCACATAGCTAGTAAGTGCAGAGTTAGAATGAGGATTCACATCTGCCCACCTCCAAAGCTTGTATATGACACTGCCTCATACTTTCTCCATAATTCAGACTTTCTTTAGCATGACTAATGAATTTTCACTAATCCATTCATTTAGCTTACCAATATTCATTGAATGAATATTTATGTATCCTACAAATAATAGAGACACATCCCTGTTACACATTGAAGCTCGTTTTTGAGAAGGGTTTCCCTGGTGGCTCAGCTGGTAAAGAATCTGCCTACAATTTGGGAGACCCAGATTCTATCCCCAGGTTAGGAGGGAAGGGAATGGCTGCTCACTCCACTATTCTTCCCTGGAGAATTCCAAGACGGAGGAGTCTGGTGGGTCTCAGTTCATGAGATCACGAAGAGTCGAACATGACCGAGCGACTAACACACTAGCACTTGAAAAGGCTTAAATATCTTACTGACTTAATTTATGAGATACAAAATGAAGTGGGAAACTGACAATTATTGGCTTACTTCAATCAATATAGATGGCAAGCTTGATAATTCAGGCTTGATCTTGTTAACCCCAAACTGGCAAAGGTACAAACATTTTATGTTCTCACTTTTTTTTTCTAATTCAAGATCATTTATTAGCTTAAGATATAATAAAGTGGTGCTAAAATAGGTACAGAATCAAGCAGTAACAACCGACATTTTATAACAATCAGTCTTTAGCTAGGCTAGTATGGTAGTCTATTTTCTTTCAGTGTATTTGCTTAACTGCATGATTATTCACTGAATCAAACTTTTTAGCTATTATTATTATTGTAAGTCTTTTTTTTGGTAGTAGCTCTCCCAAACTCTCTGGCTTTGCTATGCATTATAAATGAACCACTTATTATTATCTTTATAAAATTTAATAAAGTCTCATTTTATTTTATTTTTATTTTTTTAATTTTTATTTTTACTTTATTTTACTTTACAGTACTGTATTGGTTTTGGCATACATTGACATGAATCCGTCATGGGTGTACATGAACTCCCAAACATGAACCCCCTCTCCCACCTCCCACCAGATGTGTATAAGAGACAGATCCACTATAGTCTTGTCTCTTAAAAGTATATCACTTTATCATCAAGTATTTCTATACTTTGTATTTCCCAAAGTAAAGTGGGGAACTAATATTATTTGGTTACTTGGATACCTCAACATCACCAGCAATTTCAAGCCTCTAATTCTACGCTGTCCAATACTGTAGCCATTCTAACTGCATGTGGCTACTGAGCAATTGGTACATGGCTAGTCTGACTGAGGAACTAAATTTTAATTTAATTTAAAATTTGAAATTGAAGCTGACTTTAGACTATTTAGCTCTCTATTACCAATCCCTCCTAGAAATTCAATTAAAATGTAAACTGGGTATTTTTGATGTTCATTTAAAATCCCAACATTACTTTTTTTCCCTTAAAGATCGCTCTAATTATGCAGTTGGTCTATACCTGATCTTCTCTTTGGGGGCCCTGGAACATCTTACAATCTCCAAAAAACTTCTTACTTCTAATAAGTATGCATAAATAAAATAGATTAAGAGAAACCTAGAGGCCTAGGATTCTTCCCTCATTTTGTTTTTTTTTTTTCAATTCATGTGGCAAATGACATTATTTTTAGTATGAACTATAAATTTTCACTCTATGTATGCTGTTGGGCTGGGTGTAAAGTGTTTAAGTTTGAGAGTACCTCTCCCCTACAGGAAAATTACAAACACATTTGGGTTGAGGACTCTCAGAGTTGAGGAATAATTCCATTAAGTTTAGAGGTCTTTTCATAGTATTTTTCCAGAAAGAAACATCTATTTCCAATACTATTATGACTGGTCCAAATCTTTTCCCCCATGAATTAGAAAAAAAAAGAAAAGTGAGAATAGTAGGAGGAAAAAAACCTCCATTCTTCAGAAACTTAGATGGAAAGTCAGGAAAGTTCTAAAATCACTAAATTTCATGATTAAAATACTAATTTTGTTTTATCCAAGCTATGGATCATTTTCATCAGGAATAAAATAGGTGCCCATAATAATCTGACACAATTGGTATAATTCAACAAATTGCATAGTGGAATTAATAACTGAACCAGTTGTTTTTCAGTGTGAGTGTGTGTATATACATACATATGTAAGCATGTGTTAGTTGCTCAGTTGTGTTCAACTGTGTGTGACTCCATGGATTGGAGCCCACCAGGCTCCTCTGCCCATGGAATTCTCTAGGCAAGAATACTGGAGTGGGCTGCCATTTCTTTCTCCATATATACACATATACATTTATATACTGGCCTCCCAGGTGGTGCTAGTGGTAAGGAACCTGCCTGCTAATGCAGGAAACATAAGAGACACTGGTTCAATCCCTGGTTCTGAAAGATCCCTTGGAGGAAGGCATGACAACCCATTCCAGTATTCTTGCCTGGAGAATCCCATGGACAAAGGAGCCTGGTGGGCTACAGTCCATAAGGTTGCAAAGAGTTGGACACAATGGAAGCAATTTAGCACAAGTGAATATTTATATACATATAAACATTTATGTTGATATATATGCATATATTTTAAAATTAAATTGTGATACATATAATTTATTGTATATGATATATAAAATGTATACATTTACCTGAGCATTTAATTATATATATACAGAAATATATATATGACTCAGCTAATAAAGAATCTGCCTGCAATATGGGAGAACTGGGTTCAATCCCTGGGTTGGGAAGATCCCCTGGAGAAGCACAAGGCTGCCCATTCCAGTATTGTGGCCTAGAGAATTCCAGGGACTGTATAGTGCACGGGGTCGCAAAGAGTTGGACACAACTGAGTGACTTTCACTTTCACTTTCACGTATATACGGAAAGAGAGCTATAGCAATTTAAATCATGTTTTATTTTCATCTACTTTTGCAGTGTAAATGAAGTTTGATAACAATCCCAGTAAACTAGTTGGTCATGAACTTATTTTTCTTGCATACGTATTAAATTCATACATTTAAGGAAATATCTTGAATCTTTTAATCCTATTCACCTTTTCTTTTTAATTATAGAGAAAAAAATGCTTACAAACATTTTGCAGTGTCAGTTGACATCCCCCGTGTGAATGGTCTCTCTCGCTCACACTGAGATGTAAAATGTACTGCTGCTGCCTCTTAAACATATCTGTCAACATCAATATTTTAAGGATGTTCAAAAGGGTACAGAGCGGAGTTTCCATGGCACTACATTTTTTAAATTATATTTCCTTACTGAGACTTATTATTGAACTTGTTTATTGGAGGAAATGGCAAACCACTTCAATATTCTGGCCTGGAAAATCCCCTGGACAGAGGAGCCTGGTGGGCTACAGTCCATGAGGCCACAAAAGAGTCAGACAGGACTGAGCAACTAGGCACACACGCCTAATAGTATATTAGCCTTTCGTTGATCTAGGTTTCTAGGAAACAGATACATTCAGTAAGCTGGGAAAATAAGTTTCCAATGTCTCCAACGAATAAAATAGGTGGCTGTGCAGGTTGGTGTAACATTGGAAGGTATTTTAATCTAATCTTTTCTCATCCTCTCTCTAACTGGGAAAGTTATTTAGCCTTTCTCAACATTTCTAAACTTCTATAATGTTACTGTGAGGACCAGCACAAATAATTTCATATAAAACATTATCCAGTACAGTCCCTGACAAAAAGAAAGCACTGAGTAAATAATAGTTGATATTATTTTTTGTTGCTGTTACTGAGGAAATGTGTGATTATAAGGGTAAGAGGTGACTTCTACATCTGTAAGTATAGATAACTTCGTTATTTGCTGCAGACATAGGACTTTTTATATTGTCCTAAGTCAAAGTAGAAATGAAATAAGTTTATTAGAATGGGATTAATTTAATTACAGCACAATTGACTAAGAAAACTGCCTGCACTGTAAAACAGGAACAGGGCTAATTTTGCAGAGCATGGAGAACTCTCTGCCTCTGGTAATTATAAGTATAATTCACAAAACTATTTGCCTTTGCATCTTAATAATACTCAACATTTTGTAAGTTGATGGTGTGTGTCCATAAATTTAAGCCCCGGTTTAGTAAAGAAGTAGCACAGATTTTAAAGCAGTGAGTGGTGTGCAGAAGTTGGCGCTAGAGAGAATGAATAATTAAATATTCAAGTATTGTAAGCCTGTTATTAAACATTGGCAGCTTGAAGTCAGCCATAGTAGGACCATTCGAACCATGGGAATTGGCAAATGCTACAAATCTCGCGTTCTCCCCACTCATCCCGAAGACCTGGTTTACCAGTAAACTGCTGATGTGGACATTATATAAATGTGTATTTAATTGCCAGCTTTAACACTAAATGGTTTATAGACTTTAACAAGTTATGTTGTATTTCTCTCCTGTAATTTCATCATCTAGAAAGCAATACAATTACTTCTTTGTCATAAGTTTGCTTTTGATTAAATAATTTTAGCTACATGATCATCTAATACATATTGTAAGTGGTAGCTCATACTAATAAGCCAAAACCATGTAAGAGAAAACAATGAAAAGTAGAAATTAAAAGTAAATGAGGAAGTTTCAGAAAACAGGGTCTTTTGCCATATTAATAGGCTTCTTTAAGGAAATGATTCTACATATACAATAGAAAAGAGGTGATTCACTCAGGTTTCACTCACCATGAAGAGACTGCTGTGTGATCTTCCACTGTCCTCAGAGGGTGAGAAAAAAGAATCAGTTCTACCCGAGCTCCTCTCTTGGCGAGCTTGCTGCTCTGGGACTGGCTCATATAAGCTGTCCATAGAGCCTTCCTGCAGTAGAGAGATTTCTGAGTTAAGGAATAATAAAATGATCATTTCCATTGGAAAGTTGTCTAACCATGTAGCCACCTTTATACAGTACCCTATCTAAATGATCCTTTGCGCTGAGATTATACTTTATGGTATGCCAGTGTTCAACAGTGAGCAAGACAGCAAAGACAGGCATTCTCAAGCACTCACTAGAGAGCCAGGAATTAAAATAAAACTCTAAGTGTTGGTGAAAATGAAAGGGTTAGTTGCTCAGTTGTGCCCGACTCTTTGCAACCCCACAGATTTCTGTCAGGCTCCTCTGTTCATGGAAATCTCCAAGCAAGAATATTGGAGTGGGTAGCCATTTCCTTCTCCAGGGGAATCTTCCTGACCCAGGGATCGAACACAGGCCTCC
Organism: Oreotragus oreotragus; assembly: GCA_006410675.1. Lineage (NCBI taxonomy): Eukaryota > Metazoa > Chordata > Mammalia > Artiodactyla > Bovidae > Oreotragus > Oreotragus oreotragus. The sequence continues at coordinate 208,228 of SJYX01007057.1, read as the reverse complement.
TGCATTGCAGGCAGAGTCTTTACTGTCTGAGCCACAAAGGAAGCCCCAAATGAGACAGTTTCTCAAGAAGCATGATGAGAACATAAAGTTCAGGTAAGAAAAGACCTCTTTGGACACCAATAAACTTCACTAGCTGTCAGGTCATAGTTTTCAGTTATACGCATCCCTCTGATGGGAGTACCAATTAGTACTATGCCCTTGTATAAGAAACACAATCTATTGTACTTCAGCTTCCTCCACTGTAAAGTTACAGTTTCATTCACCTTAAAAGAAGAACTTGGGATAAAATTAAACACAGTGTAAGCTTTGAAATAGCAAAAATATCTCACAGGTACAATAAAGGCATTAGCATTAATGTTTAAAGTATTTACATTAATAAATTATATTATTCATTTGTTTTTACCCTTTTGGGGGAATAATGAATTTTAAAGTGTATGAATCTGCATGTGACACTGTTGTGAACTCTCTGCTTCTTTGTGCGCTTTCCTGGTGGCTCAGAGGTTAAAGCATCTGCTTGCGATGCAGGAGACTTGGGTTCGATCCCTGGGTTGGGAAGATCCCCTGGAGAAGGAAATGGGAACCCGCTCCAGCATTCTTGCTTATTTGGGAAGCTTACTTACTGACTAATTGACTTGTTGTGATTATTTTCCTTTTAAGATTGAATTGTATTGTGTGGCATCAGCTGGAGACAGTCTTAAGGGAGAGAGGTATACACTCAATATACTGAAAACTTCTAGTCATAGTAACTGGTGATGCTGATAATGATGTTATCAATATAAATGTCTGCTGGATTACAAAAAAAGTTTTCTTGCTTGAAACAATGAGTGAGAAACCGTAGTATTGTACAACAAATGTTCTCATCTTTAAAAATACATTTTGTTAAGATTCAAAAAAAATAAAGATTAAATTGTATTCACATTGTCTAACTTTAGAAATTTCAACCAGTAAGTTCTGTGCTACAGTTCCGTAATTCAAGCAACTTGAGCTCCAAATGAATTATCAGGAAAATTATAAGACCTAGGTTAAGTCCTAAGACATGTGTGCNCATGTCCGACTCTTTGTGACCCCATGGACTGAAGCTCACCAGGTTTCTCTGTCCTTCACTATCTCCTGGAGTTGGCTCAAATTCAGGTCTATTGAGTTGATAATCCCATCCAACCATCTCATGCTCTGTTGCCCACTTCTCCTCCTGCCCTCAACCTTTCCCAGAACCAGGGTTTTTTCCAGTGAGTCAGCTTTTCACAGCAGGTAGCCAAAGTATTGGAGCTTCAGCTTCAGCATCAGTTCTTCCAATGAACATTCAGAGTTGATTTCCTTTAGGATTGACTGGTTTCATCTCCTTGTTAGAGCTAAAAGACACTTTTTCTGTTGAAGTGTCCACCCCACTGGATACTCCCTCTCTGCATGACTTAACCATGCCTAGACTTTCCTGAAATGGAAAGTTATCAGGAAATTCCCAAAATATTAACTATACTAATCCCTGCAATCTTGATTACCCTCTAAAGTGTCAACCTTTCAGGTCCTCTCTTTCTTCCTGCTGACCGGGGTTTCCACCCTCCTGAGTTAACATTTCATGGTTCACCTGCCTCCTGAGTACCCTCTGGAGCATTAGCAGAGAGCTCAGGGCCATTGCAAAGAGTGAGAATCAGGTGAAACATCCTTCGGGGAGTTCTATGATCTGAACAGGAGTGATATAAAAGGGAAATACAGGGCCACTGAGCGTGTGTGGTATAGCAAAGGCAAAGGCACAAAGACAATTAACAGCAGACTAAAATTGGAAAAGATGTGAAAAGGGCCTGGGGCAGCCCATAGCTGGGGAGAAGACTGGAAAATTAGGTTAAGTGACAAGAGACTTCAAATCAAATCACCAGATACATATTAAGTGCTCGACTCAGTATTTCAATGAGCCATGGGTGATACAAAGGCATATAATATCTGTTTCCTGCCCTCAAGGAAAGTATAATCTACTTACAGAGGTTAGACATAAAACTCAGGAGAAACAAGACAACAAAATATTTAAATAGGAATTCACAGTGCCTCACAATTGATTGCTAAATGAGCTGTAAAGCCGATGACAAGCTTTTAAAACTCTGTACCAGGAAAGATTATTTGGTTGTGGTCTAATTAGGTGCAAATTTTCTTGCTGGGGGAAAAAAAGAGTTAACTGAACAGGGCAAATCAATGAACCTATTTATTTATTTACTTTATTTTTTATTATTTTTTAATATAAATTTATTTATTTTAATTGGAGGTTAATTACTTTACTACATTGTATTGGTTTTGCCATACATCAACATGAATNAAAAGAGTTAACTGAACAGGGCAAATCAATGAACCTATTTATTTATTTACTTTATTTTTTATTATTTTTTAATATAAATTTATTTATTTTAATTGGAGGTTAATTACTTTACTACATTGTATTGGTTTTGCCATACATCAACATGAATCTGCCACAGGTATACACATATGTCTTTTTACAGAGATCAGTGGAATTCATAGAGCTTTCACTAGACTAAAAAAAAAAAGAGAGAGAGATGTAAATGAAATCAGAAATGAAAGAGGTGACATTGCAACTGATGACTCAGAAATAAAGAAAAGATGATAAGAGACTACTGTGAACAATTATATGCCAGCAAACTGGGTAAGCTAGAAGGAATGGAAACATTCCTAGAAACATATACCCAACCAAGACTGAATCATGAAGAAACGGAAAATCTGAGCAGACTTGCAACTAATAAGGAGATTGAATCAATCATCAAAAATGTCCCCCCAAAGAAAAGCCCAGGACCAGATGGATTCACTGAGAATTCTACCAAACATTTAAAGAAGAATTAGTGCCAATACTTCTCAAACTATTCCAAAATATTAAAGAAGAGGGAACACTCCCAAACTCATTTTGTGAGGCCAGTGTTACCCAGATATCAAAGCCAAACAAAGACAGAAAACTACAGGCCAATATCTTTGATGACTATAGATGCAAAAATCCTCAACAAAATACTAGCAAATCAAATTCAACAGCTCATTAAAATGATCATACAGCATGACCAAGTGGGATTTACCTGTGTGGGGCAAGGATGTTCAACAGATGACAATGATACACCATATTGACAGAATGAAGGATAAAAATCACATGGTCATCTCAGGAAGGCAATGGCACCCCACCCCAGTACTCTTGCCTGGAGAATCCAATGCACGGAGGAGCCTGGTGGGCTGCAGTCCATGGGGTCGCTAACAGTGGGATAGACTGAGCGATTTCACTTTCACTTTTCACTTTCATGCATTGGAGAAGGAAATGGCAACCCACTCCAGTGTTCTTACCTGGAGAATCCCAGGGATGGGGGAGCCTGGTGGGCTGCCGTCTATGGGGTCACACAGAGTCGGACACGACTGAAGTGACTTAGCGGCAGTAGCAGCAGCATCTCAGGAAAAGTATGTGACAAAATTCAACTGCTTTCATGATAAAACACTTGACAAACTAGGAAAACAAGGAAACTACTTCAACCTAATAAAGGCCATACGTGAAAAGCTCACCACAGATATCTTACTCAGTGGTGAAACACTGAAAGCTTTTCCTCTAGGAATAAGGCAAGGATGACCACTTATTGCCACTTCTATTCAACATAGTACTGGAAGTTCATGACACAGCAGTCAATCAGGGACCCAGGTTGCTGCAGGCTCTGTCATCTTCAGGACATTTATCTCATGGGTGTGAACATTTGGCTGGGGGCGGGGGTGGGGGAGAGAGAGAGAGTCAGACTCATATGGGGGTGTTTATGGGCTACACCCGGAGTGGCATAGATTACTTCTGCTCACATTCCATTTGCCAAAGCTCGGCTACAAGGTCACATCTAACTGCAAGGGAGGCTGGGAAACAGTTATGTGTCCAGGAAGAAGGAGAAATGGATTCATGACTAGCTATCAAGTCTGACTCTTTCCATCTGCTCTTTTTCAGCTGAGGGAACTTGGGCTCAGAGAGGTCCTAGGTCACCATGGGTAAAGAGAAATTAAGAGATGTAATCTATATATAGTTGATGAAGCAGGAAACAAAAGTGCAGATGTAGTATCTGAAATTATAAACTGACCAATGCTGCTGCTGCTGCTGCTAAGTCGCTTCAGTCGTGTCCGACTCTGTGCGACCCCATAGATGGCAGCCCACCAGGCTCCCCCGTCCCTGGGATTCTCCAGGCAAGAACACTGGAGTGGGTTGCCATTTCCTTTTCCAATGCATGAAAGTGAAAAAGGAAAGTGAAGTCGCTCAGTCGTGTCTGACTCCTAGTGACCCCACGGACTACATACAGCCTACCAGGCTCCTCCATCCATGGGATTTTTCAGGCAAGAGTACTGGAGTGGGTGCCATTGCCTTCTCCGAAACTGACCAATAGAGAAGCCAAAAATATGAAGCTACTGGAAATTCCCTGGGGGTCCATTGGTTAGGACTTGGTGCTTTTGCTGCTGTGGCCCCATTCAATTCCTGGTTGGGGAACCAAAATCTTGCAACCTGTGCAGTGAGACCCTGCCAGAAAATGAAGTTACATAGCTTTCTTGAGTGAGGGACTGTAAATGGAATGGCTTAATGAATTGTTGGCATATAAAAGTTAAGTTGAAGTTCCTTTGTGTTCATTGCTGCTTAATATTCTATTGTGTGACTATGTCCATCTGCTGCTGATGGACATTTGGGTTCTTTTCAATTGGAGGCTGTGATGACAAGCATACATGAACACACCAGTAAGTGTCTTTGGTGAACATATGAGGACATTTCGGTCGGGTGTATGATCGCTGAGGCATAGCCACGTTCAACTGTAGCAGGTCATTCCAATGGTTGTACCAACTTACACTCCCACCAACAGCAGATGAGTGTTCTGGTTACTCCACATTTTTGCCAACACTTGGATTTTGTCAGGAGTTCTTAGAGAGCCATCTTTTTCTTTATTTATTTGGCTGTCTCAGGTCTTAGTTGTGGCACCCTGAGGCTTCTCTAGCTGTGGTGTATAGGCTTAGGTGCCTCATGGCATGAGGGATCTAGTCCCCAGAAGAGCAAAGCCCAGACCTCTCTGAGCCAAGGTGAATTCTTTACTACACAACCTTCCTCAACCCAACACTGTGATTCTGAGGGAGCCCCTTCTTCCATATACTCAGGAGGAGCGGGGAGGGTGAAAGAGGAGACTGAGAGCAAATACCCAGCTGCTAAATCGATGGAAAAATCTCTTTAAATGACCGGATTCCATTTCTGGACATTTATTTCATGGATGAGCTGGCTCCTGTACATGTGTGGATGCATGAATAAGAAATGATGTATGGATAAGGTTATTCCCTGAAACATTATTTATTGTCATGAGTTCAGCTGAGTTGGAGAGAGAGCTGGGCTGCCACCTGGGCTGTCAGTGTAGTTGATTAAAGCAACAAAAAGCCCAAATACAAGTCACAGCAAAGCCTTTAGTCACTCAACCCGAAATATAAGCAAGAGGCTCAAGCCAGAGAAAGCACCGATGCCCCTGTTGCATTTCCTCCATCGGACAGCGTGCAGGTGGGTCAGGGGGATTGGTGTAGACATTGGGCTCATCTCATGGGGATCCCTAAACAGAAGTCTCTGGCAGGTTCCTGGACCCTAGCCAGGGGGGTGGGGATGGGGAGAGTGCTGGGAGTGGACAAGTACTGAGCATGAGTCATTATGGGTTTCCCTGGTGGCTCAGTGGTAAAGAATCCGACTGCCAATGCAGGAGATGTGGGTTCTGTCCCTGGGTTGGCAAGATCCCCTGGAGAAGGAAGTGGCAACCCACTCCAGTATTCTTGCCTGGGAAATCCCATGGACAGGGAAGCCTGGTGGGCTATAGTCCACGGTGTTGCAAAAGAGTCAGAGGAGACTTAGCAACCGAACAACAACAACGAGTCATTGTGGGGAAAAAATCTTCCAGGTTCCCTGCTTCGCTCTCTGATACGGTCCTTGGCAGAGGCATCGAAAGACCTTGGCCCGAGGTTTCAGGTAAAGAGACTTAGGAATGAAGGCTTCTCGGTTGGGAATGCACATATGCAAGGAGCATGCCCAGCCAGGGTGTCTGAGTCTCTGACTGCAGCTCCCCTTGGGGACCACGGTGAGTTTACTGGGCTCCAAGATTGATGTGGGGAGGGTAGCTTTCCTCCACGAAGCCTATCAGGTCAAGCCTTTGTCATTGCCTACAGTAAGGCCTCAGAAATCTCACATAAGTTTTTGGGTAAGTGCTCAGTTCAGTTCAGTCNCGGTTACTCCACATTTTTGCCAACACTTGGATTTTGTCAGGAGTTCTTAGAGAGCCATCTTTTTCTTTATTTATTTGGCTGTCTCAGGTCTTAGTTGTGGCACCCTGAGGCTTCTCTAGCTGTGGTGTATAGGCTTAGGTGCCTCATGGCATGAGGGATCTAGTCCCCAGAAGAGCAAAGCCCAGACCTCTCTGAGCCAAGGTGAATTCTTTACTACACAACCTTCCTCAACCCAACGCTGTGATTCTGAGGGAGCCCCTTCTTCCGTATACTCAGGAGGAGCGGGGAGGGTGAAAGAGGAGACTGAGAGCAAATACCCAGCTGCTAAATTGATGGAAAAATCTCTTTAAATGACCGGATTCCATTTCTGGACATTTATTTCATGGATGAGCTGGCTCCTGTACATGTGTGGATGCATGAATAAGAAATGATGTATGGATAAGGTTATTCCCTGAAACATTATTTATTGTCATGAGTTCAGCTGAGTTGGAGAGAGAGCTGGGCTGCCACCTGGGCTGTCAGTGTAGTTGATTAAAGCAACAAAAAGCCCAAATACAAGTCACAGCAAAGCCTTTAGTCACTCAACCCGAAATATAAGCAAGAGGCTCAAGCCAGAGAAAGCACCGATGCCCCTGTTGCATTTCCTCCATCGGACAGCGTGCAGGTGGGTCAGGGGGATTGGTGTAGACATTGGGCTCATCTCATGGGGATCCCTAAACAGAAGTCTCTGGCAGGTTCCTGGACCCTAGCCAGGGGGGTGGGGATGGGGAGAGTGCTGGGAGTGGACAAGTACTGAGCATGAGTCATTATGGGTTTCCCTGGTGGCTCAGTGGTAAAGAATCCGACTGCCAATGCAGGAGATGTGGGTTCTGTCCCTGGGTTGGCAAGATCCCCTGGAGAAGGAAGTGGCAACCCACTCCAGTATTCTTGCCTGGGAAATCCCATGGACAGGGAAGCCTGGTGGGCTATAGTCCACGGTGTTGCAAAAGAGTCAGAGGAGACTTAGCAACTGAACAACAACAACGAGTCATTGTGGGGAAAAAATCTTCAAGGTTCCCTGCTTCGCTCTCTGATACGGTCCTTGGCAGAGGCATCGAAAGACCTTGGCCCGAGGTTTCAGGTAAAGAGACTTAGGAATGAAGGCTTCTCGGTTGGGAATGCACATATGCAAGGAGCATGCCCAGCCAGGGTGTCTGAGTCTCTGACTGCAGCTCCCCTTGGGGACCACGGTGAGTTTACTGGGCTCCAAGATTGATGTGGGGAGGGTAGCTTTCCTCCACGAAGCCTATCAGGTCAAGCCTTTGTCATTGCCTACAGTAAGGCCTCAGAAATCTCACATAAGTTTTTGGGTAAGTGCTCAGTTCAGTTCAGTCGCTCAGTCGTGTCCGACTCTTTGCGACCCCATGGACTGCAGCATGCCAAGCTTCCCTGTCCATCACCAACTCCTGGAGCTTACTCAAACTCATGTCCATTGAGTCGGTGATGCCATCCAACCATCTCATCCTCTGTTGTCTGGACTTCAGTTAAAATGAGGAGCTGGGCTTCTCACTTATAAAATCCAAGTATTGGAAACAAGCTGAGGACCAGTTAATAGTGGGTTAGTTAAAAAAAATTGAGGTTCACCCTCACCAGGAAATCCAACACATCTGTAAGAAAGGGGAAGTTGTCTGCGTGTGTACACAAATACAGAACAGTGTGAGGCTGTAGGAAGCCTCTTGGGAAGTTAGTGAAGAGGGGAGAGGCATTTCGTAGTAGGGAGGAGCATCTCCAGGATGGCATCTTAGTTTGTGTGGGTGCAGTCTATGGCACAATGGTATCAATGGTTCTTCTATAATCTCTTATGGTTCTTTGATCGCCCAGAGTTCTGACTGTTAATATTAGAATATGCTGTCCCAAGGCTGAGCTGCTAAGGATACTTGCACATCTATAGACAGACTTCAGGGTGTCAGAACCTGCTAGAGGACCCCAGGACTGGCAATGGTCCTGGAGCCACCCCAGCAAGACACGATGACCGTCTAACTTGAGGCTCCGCTACTGAGGGAACGTGTTTAGCCTCACTGGGCAGAAATGGCCTTTCCTTGCTTTATGAATGAGAAATACTTTGTACTTTCATAAATAAGCGCTTTTTCCCCCTGTCTCATAGCAAACCTGATTGTCCCATACTCATCAAGTACTGGGCTTCCCCAAGTTCTTTCTTGGAGCCGTTCCTTGGAATGACCTAGAATGCTATGAAATGAGGACTTGCTTGCAAAGTAAGCTGAGTTTCTTAAAAATATGCAGAAGAGGGATACCTGGTGGTCCAGTGACTAAGATCCCTCCCTCCTAGTGCAGGGGGCCTAGGTTCGATGGTTGCTGGGAGAACTAGATTCCACCTACCGCAACTAAGAGTCACATGCCATGATTAAGACCCAGGGCAGCCAAACAAATGAATATTAAAAAATTAAAATATGCAGAGGAGACCAACCCACGGCTTTTACAAGCAATGTGGCAAACAGTCTCATATCACATCCAGAAGTTTGGGCCCATATGCAGGCCCCATCTATCTTCGTAGTCAGTCATGTCAACCTGAGTTCTACTTGCTGGCACTTACGTTTCTTTGCCAGAGAGGTTTCTACTAGTGCCAGAGCCCACTCTGTCTTCACTAGAAGAACCGGAGAACTAATGTCCTCCAGGAGATCCCCTCAACCAGTGACAGATGGGAGATGATGTACAGCATCCTGGCAAACTTGGCCCTTGGGTGGATCCTCTGGGAGTGTCTAACACTGGCTCCTAGGGTCCCCCAATGAGATTAAGGTGGAAACTGGTTTGATCATGAATCTTTTGAACTTTAGAGTTTAAAGCTTGCCTCTCCTTCTCCACTCACTTCCTCTCCTCCACTGGTTACTTCTTGGGATCCTCTTCCCAGTAAACTACTTGTCCCCACCTGCTTGTCTCACAGTCTGCTTCCAGGGAGCCCAGAGGAAGGCAGGTGATAAATGCATCAGCTGTTTACCAGGACCTGGTTACGCCCTATTCTTCCCCCACCCCTGGAAGCTGGATGTGAACCCATTGTATTCCTAGTCACCACGCAAGGAGGGGTTCCCAGAAAATTTGACACGTGAGGACTTTAGAGAGCCCTTGCCCTGGGGCCCAAAGCAAGTGTGTTGGGATCAAGACTGACTCTTTCCACCAAAAGGCAAAGTTGAAACGCAGGCACTGGAGCTGTTTCTCCTTTCCCTGTGCCGATCAGCTAAGGGCCTACAAACAGGAGATGCTTAGTAAGGATGTCCAGGCAATAATCACTGAATCCCCAGTAGGGCTAAATAAATCCTTTTACATGGATCAAATAATATTCTCATTATAATAGTCCTGGGTCATGGATACTATTACTAACATCTTTATTTTATAGGATAAAGTGGGGAAAAGGGGAAAGGGACCTGCCCAAGGCCACATGGCCAATGCTGGATGAAGTCAAGCCCTTCACAGTCCATCACTGGGGTGGATGATGGTGGTGAACAAGTGCACAAAAGGGATGAGGTGAAGCCATGGCTCACCCCACCACTGGCTGGGTGACAGTGCCGCATCCCAACTTGGAATTCATCTCTGTCACACACAGGGTAAATGGGTCTATTCCCTGTGAATTATCTGCTAGCCAGCAGCTCCATCCATCTGCTCAATAACACAATTTAAAAAATATCCAACAAGCTTTCTGATTCCCAGTCCCTGGGGGCCCGACTACACAATGACTCTTTGGTAAAGTCTGATCAAAGGTAGGTTGTTCAGTAATCAGAAATCATGGCTTTTCCCTCCAAGCTTGAGACTCATAAATAGCAGTTGAATGAGCTTTATATTTGGGTTGAACCCATAACCTAGATGGATCCATTTCCTCCTAATTTACACCAGTTTCAATGGGGGGAGAGCAGCAGGAGGCTGAGTTTTTGCTCTGGGAGATCCCCTGGTTCCTCTGTCTATAGCAGGCAGAGAGGGAGGGAAGGAGGGGGCGGCATATTGAAAGGAGCCCATGAACTGTCCATGAACTGAGATAGAAAAGTGCCTGAGAGAGCCAGCATCAGCACTAGCTCCAGAGCTGAGCAGGGAGCAAAATCTCATGTTCCCTCACGGAGGTTTCCACAACAGCAGTGCTGAGAAATGAGAATGCAGTCAGGGCTCATCCTTGGAGACCACAGAAGGAGCTGACCATCCAAAGACCCCTTAGGTAGCAGAGGGTGGGTGGTACAGCAGTTCAGCTGAAGTACCAGGTGATTCTTTCATTGAGCCACTCAATAAATATTTATTGAGGACCTACCAAGTGCCAGCACTCTGCTAGGCACAGATTCGGTGGTGAATAAAAAAGACAGTGTCTGCCCTTAACGACAGGACAGGTTAGTGGGTGAGGATGGTCTATTCTGGTGGGAAAGTAAAGTCTGGAGTCAGAGAGGGCATGGGTGCACATGCTGAAAGGGTAGGGGCAGAGGCCAAGTCCCCACAGCTGATAACAGAGATGTCTTCATCTTCCCAGAATCTCCAAGAAAGTGCTGCACATCTGGAAATGCAACTTGGCGATCCAGCTGTGGCCTCCAAGCCCTGTCTTTCACCTTGCCCTCAAACTCTCAGGTACCGAACGTTGGCTCCCAAAAACAGGAAGTCCTAGGAGAGACAAGACAGGATGGGATGGTGAAAGCATTCTCTACTCCAAAAAGACGCATCTCTGATTTAAAAGGAGGCCCATATCTGGGGAAGCACACGCTCTGTCAGAAACCAGGTCAGCACATAAATCGAGCCTATGTCTCTGTCCCCAAGGTCTCCATAAAGCACAGCTTTTGCCGGCTACCTTCTCTAAGGTGGCAATTTATCTGTCATTTCCCAAGCTGCTGCTTTCTGGCAGACCTCATAAATGTCCTTCATGTCACCTAAATTCTCTCTCCTTGGCAAATAACACAAAACTGTGAGCTGCTGGGGTTTACTCTCCTACCCCCTCATAAGTTTCCTTCACCTAAAGCACGGGAATTCTGAACTCAGAGCAAAATCCAATTCTTTCCCTGATTTTGGGGGTGAAAAAACATTGGGAGAGTTGACCTCAAAATTCTAATGCATGTGATTATATATACAGTTGACCAGTTGTTAAATGAGGATTAAGGGCGCTGATGCTCCATGGGTGGAAAATCCATGTAGAGCTTGTAGTCAGCTCTCTGTATCCATGATTCCTCGCATCTGTGGTTCAGCATGCCCAGATTCAACCAGCTGTGCAGATGGTATAATAACTTAGTATTTACTATGGGAAAAAAAGGGCTTCCCTGATAGCTCACTTGGTAAAGAATCCACCTGCAATGCAGGAAACCCCAGTTCAATTCCTGGGTCAGGAAGATCCGCTAGAGAAGGAATAGTCTACCCACTCCCATTTTTCCTGGGCTTCCCTTGTGGCTCAGCTGGTAAAGAATCCGCCAGCAATGCGGGAAACCTGGGTTTGATTCCTGGGTTGGGAAGATCCCCTGGAGAAGGGAAAGGCTACCCACTCCAATATTCTGGCCGAGAGAATTCAGTCCATGGGGTTGTAAAGAGTTGGATACAACTGAATGACTTTCACTTTCACTTTTCAACGAAAAAAAAATCTGCATATACGCGAATCTGGGGACTTTCAAACCCATCGCTTAAGGGTCAGTCTAACGAATCTTCTAATGACTTCCATTACGCCAAACAGCTAAAAGCTCTGATCTTCACAAGAGCCCAGTGAGGTTTGGGCTACATCTCACTTTACAGAAGAGAAAACCGAGGCCAGCTGAGTGAACTGTTACTCCGTCCTTGCTTTCAACAACGCTCTGTCTCACTCCTGAGAAACTCTCAGTAAGAGTTGGATGTTGACTATCTCTGGGTCCAAAAGGGCTCCAGACATTTGTTTTTCAAACGTGACAGGTGATGTCTGTTTCAATGTTTCTGATCACTCTGCTGCCTGTCACTCTCTTCAGTAGCTGTTATTTGCGGGATGTTGACTATGTATCAGGCACAAAGCAGTATGTCCTTAAGTGCTCACAAGGCTGCCAACCCAGTCATCCCACCTCACAGATGCTGTTCTAGAAAGATGACCTGAACTGCGGGGCACAGATGGTGCATAAAATGCCCGGCTAGAATAGTGGAGAGTGTAATGAAGAATAAGACATATTCCTCGATATTCAAAGAGGTATAAACGATGGTTCATCGTATGGTTGGGACAGTATTCAACACAGGTGGAGAGGAGACTCAATTGCAACAAAAAGAAAAAAAGAGAAGAAAGAAAAACAAGTCTGAGAGCTAGCAAGGCAACTATCCAAAACAAACAATTTCAAAAAGTGCTTAGAGAAGACAACAGGCTGGAAGGAAGGAAGTCAGGCTGTGGGTGTGGTGGGGCAATGGGTTTACGAGGGTGAGCACACCAAACATGAGTCCACTACAAACCTCTTCCACTTAAGTAATTAGAAGAAATTCTATTCTATTCCACTTTATTCTATTCTTTTCCATTCCATTCCACTCCATTATACTCCAATCTATGTTTTGGCCAGGCAGTGAGGGTTGCGGAATCTTAGTACCCTAACCAGGGATTGAACGTGGGCCCTCAGCAGTGGAAGTGCTGAGTCCTAACCACTGGACCACTAGGGAAATCCCAAGAAATGAGAAATTTCAAAAACGTACAAATGCCTTTCAGAACCTGAACTGTTGGTGTGTTTAGGACTGCTGTATTTTCAAAGTGAGTTCATCCTGAGGTTCCCCGTGGTCACCCACGGTCGGGGGGTGGGGTGGAAAAGTTGTGACACAGATTGTGTCAAATCCTTCCTGCCCTAATAAAGGATACTCTATTAGATGCCACTTATAAAGGACATGGGATGTCTTCATGACATCCCAGCTGACCCCAAATTGTTCCATGCCCCGTCCAGGCTTTCCCAGCTGCAGGGTTGGCCTGGGTCCCACCCACTGAGTTATAGCCTGCCAACCAGGAAAGCTCACCAACCCCCTCCCCAAATCCTCAGAGTCCCGCTGAACCCACCGACCTTGTGGATCTGGAGAATGGGGTCGTAGAGCTGAATTTTCTTTAGCAGAGGGAGGGGGAAACCTTCTGCCAACTTATCTGGAGGGTAGAGGCAGAACGTTGAGAGACTGGTTAGTAAATAATTATGGAGAAAATTCTACCAAAAAAAAGTTCCTCTCTGGAAACTCCATACATAGGTATATTCCCATTTAATTATAACCAAAGATTGGGATTACTATTCTCAAGTTACAGATAAGGAAACTGAAGCACAGAATGGCCAAGTAACTTGTGCTAGGTCACATGGCTAGAAAGTGGAAGAACCGAGGCTTGATGCCAGGCAGGCTGACACAGGAGCCTGAACTCTCAGCCATGGTGCTCTGTGGAGGTAGAGGCAAGGATGGGGCAGCGTCCACTCATGATAAGAAGCTAGTGGGTGCTTGCTCTCGGCCCCCTACCTGTATCCTGCTTTCTACTGCAGCCAAATGAAGCAAGGCCTCATGGAAAGAGAGTTTAGGTCTTTATGCTGTAGTTTTTGACTAAGGAGTTGGCAACTAACTGGGAAGTGTAAATTTAGAGATGGACAGGTAGCTCAAGCTGTAAAGAATCCTGCCAATGCAGGAGCCACGGGAGCCATGCGTTTGATCCTTCAGTTGGGACGATCCCCTGGAGAAGAAAAGGGCAGCCCACTCCAGAATTCTTGCCTGGGAATTCCCATGGGCAGAGGAGCCTGGTGGGCTACAACCCATGGGGTCGCGAGAGTCGGACACCACTGAGCACCGCGCAGCTTGCCTTGTGCTCTGCCTGTTAACCTGGTCCTCAGGCTTTCGCCTGTCGCTTCAGGGTGTGTGTGGGCACTTCTGTGAGCCCTTCTTTGTCTCTTAGGAGGAGGTTTCCTGTGCTCCCAAAACTGCTCGTGTCCCCAGCCCTCCTTAGAACCGTGGAAAAAGATGAGGCAGACTTCAGCACTCCCATCTCACAGACAGGCCACCGAAACTGAGAGGATAGGTGACTCGCCCAGATCACGCAGCCTGCAGGAGAGCCTTGGTTCCAACTTTCTTTCCCCCGAAGAGCAGTGTCCACTCTTGACTTAGAAAAGTCCATAGTGATTCTTACCATTGACCTTGGGGTAAAAGTTGTTGAGAAGGTAATAATTGAGCAGTGCCTCCAACAGCTCCACCTAGTGGAGAATAGGAGAGGTACACCATAACCACGCGTTCTATCTTGCCCACCAACAAACCTACAGCCACCCTTGGGGGTGGGGTGGTTCTGTAAATGCTGACATGGCAAAAGCCTCGGGGAAAAAAAAAGAGCAAATTTCAGGTAGACACCAACATCATGTTATTGCTTTATAAGATAAAACTATTTTGAGATGCACATTCGTATGTGTACAAAGCGAGAGGAAATTTTGGAAGACTACACAACCACCATGCCTACACAATCTTTCCTCTAGGAAGAACATCAAGGTTTGGCTTAGCCTTAACTTTAGCATTTAACTTTTCTTTATCAGTGAAAATGTTTTCCAAAATCACTTATATAACAAAAAAATGATTTTAAAATTGAAACAAAAATTATGAAACCTAACTTTTAACACTCACTGTGTGCCAGGTATAGGACTCAGAGCATGATATATATATATACTGGATTCACTATAAGTCTTAAAAGTTAGTATTAATGCCCCCATTTCACAGATAAGAAAACTAAGGCCCACAGAATGAAAGTGACTTTCTAGAAATTGAATCCAGATTTATATGAGTCTAGAGGTCTTGTTTTTTACAGTCAATGTTGGGAAAACCTGATAGGATGACTTTAAACAAATACTTATTTAGTTTAAAATATCTTTTTTTGGTCGGGCTAGGTCTTCATTGCTACGCGTGGGCTTTCTCTAGTTGTGGTGCGTGGGGGCTCCTCTCTAGTTGTGTCGCACGGGCTTCTCATTGCAGTGGCTTCTTTTGATGCAGAGCACGGGTTCCAGGCACATGGGGCTTCAGTACTTGCAGCGCCTGGGCTTGGTTGCTCCGTGGCAAGTGGAATCTTCCTGGATCTATTGCTACGCGTGGGCTTTCTCTAGTTGTGGTGCGTGGGGGCTCCTCTCTAGTTGTGTCGCACGGGCTTCTCATTGCAGTGGCTTCTTTTGATGCAGAGCACGGGTTCCAGGCACATGGGGCTTCAGTACTTGCAGCGCCTGGGCTTGGTTGCTCCGTGGCAAGTGGAATCTTCCTGGATCAGGAATCGAACCCGTGTCCCCTGCACTGGCAGGCAGATTCTTGTGCATTGTTCCACCAGGGAAGTCCCAGGATGACTTTTGTGACTCTTTACATGTGAATAATTTACTTCACAGCACATTTTTACATGCCACGCACGGACCCAGTATTAGCGTGCCGTTATTCACGTCATCCTTCATTCTCTGAAAGGAGTCATCCTTCGGGGGCTCTGAGCAGTGACTCTCCTCACACTTATTTGTTTACGTCCTCTTGCACCTGAGGGAAAGTCTGGTCAGTGGAGGGCAGGTAGAGGGGTGTCCCAGAGGACCAGTATCCACAGGATGGTAAAAACGTAGCCAGCTACTGTAGGTTAAAATCTTTCCATCTCCTCCTGGACCCGTGAGGGGGAACATCACCCAGTTTCCCTCTTCAGAAATCTCTCCTTGAGTGTTTCAGCCCACGCAAATCTTCCCATTCTTTTTTCTCCTTTCATATGGGGCCGTTTCACCACAGCCATGTTTTCCTCTTTTGTGGAAATCGTCTCTTGGTTTCATCAGCCCAGCCATCAGTTCCTTTTGTTTAAATAACAGAATTCCTATTTTCTTCAGGGGAATGCTCCTTTCCTATCTCAGTCCACGTGGTTTGGGACTGCAAATCTCGGTTCTGGGGAGATGAAACCCATGCTGGTTGATTGGCTTTGTCCAATTTCTAGCCAAGATGTTTGACTAAAGATGGGCACTTGATTAAGAATAATCCAATGAGGACTAGCACACGATCTTCTTCTTTTTTTTTTTTTGGTAGGTTTTTTTTTTTCTTTTTTTTTTAATAAAACTACAGGAAATTTGGGAATTTTCCACCAATGGGAAGAACCTGCCTGAGAATGAAGCAAACAGATGAAAGCAGAATGGAGAGACAGAGATTCTTCTCTTTATGTATATATATATATATGTTTTTTTTTCTTTTTAAAAAATTCATGAAAGATTCTTTAAATTCTATAGTGCACTACAGTTTTCAGAAGTTTTGCACACATGATTTCATATTTTCCTATAATAACTTCCCTTGCCTTTTCAAATTGATGCACTAATCTGAACACCTGGATCCAGCTATGCCTGAGACCTCTAGCCTTAGCTTTTTTTATTTTGGTTTTTTGGTATATGATCCTATTCATTCCTCCTCTTTGCTTAAGACACTTTTAGTTAGCCTTTTTCTTCCCTTGCAATTAAAAGAATTCTGTCCACCAAATGATTTAATTGTATACACTGTCTAATATTGGGAGGTAAGTGTACTTTTGCCCTATGTTTCATGTCCTCATGGACTTCTATGATTTCTAGGGCCGAGAGTAACTCTTCTCCTTCTCTGTTACAGCTGCCAAAGCATTGCTTAGTAAATACTCTAAATTATTACGCTAATCATTTCTTAAATAAAAACAATAATAACTTACACTGAATAGTCCAACTTTAGATTCTTTCAGTTCCAGTTGGATCCTATGACAAATCAGAGAAGATTCAGAGATGTGGGCATTATGTTCAAGGGAAACCTGATGTGGGAACCCCAGAAGGACACACCAACTGGAGAAGGCATAGGGCCAAGGGTGTGGCAGAGCGAGAGTGAAAAAGGTTATTGAGGAACCAAAAACAATGATACGACCCTACTGGGAAGACTTGCAGAGGGGAAGTGTGTAGTGTAAAAGAACCCAGTCTCTGTAATTTCAGGAAGTCACTATTGCTGATATCTAGAATTCATAGATAAAGGAAAAAACAGTAAATTCTTTAGAAGTTTAGAAGTAATGGTGGAAAGGAAGTTTAAGGAGACAGGACCAGTGGGGGAAAGAATTAGGCCAGTTGGGCTAAAATTTAAGTTTGCTTCCCCACCCAGTGGTGGGCCCTAACTTTGGAGGGGGAGCCAGTTACATCCCACCTCCAGCTGCACTGAATCAGCGGCAGTGTCAGATGGACTGAGCCCAGTTGAGCGCCCCCACGTAGTCAGCAGGCTGACTTACTTTCCTGGCTCCAAGAATCCAGAGATCTTGCTGGTGTTGAAGGTCAACATGGCAGACACATTAATGGCCTGGAGATTCCAGTAAAAAGAAGCAGGTCTAAATGAAGGAGGTTGTCATGTACAGGATGCGTAACTATGAAAACTGGCGGTCTCCTCTAAACAAATACCTCACTGAGTTAAAGCAGGAACTTGCCCACTGCACTGTAGGTTACCAGGAAGCTCACCGTAGGTGCTAATAAACGTTTGAACTTGGACTTGAACATTTTTACTTGAAACTGCTCACTATGATGGTCTTCCTAGGTGGCACTAGTGGTAAAGAATCCGCCTGCAATGCAGGAAACCCAGGTTCCATCCTTAGGTTGGGAATATCCCCTGGAGGAGTGCATGGCAATCCATTCCAGTCTTCTTGCCTGGAGAATCCCATGGACAGAGGAGCCTGGAGGGCTACAGTCCACAGGGTCACAAAGAGTTGGANCACTAGTGGTAAAGAATCCGCCTGCAATGCAGGAAACCCAGGTTCCATCCTTAGGTTGGGAATATCCCCTGGAGGAGTGCATGGCAATCCATTCCAGTCTTCTTGCCTGGAGAATCCCATGGACAGAGGAGCCTGGAGGGCTACAGTCCACAGGGTCACAAAGAGTTGGACACAACTGAGTGACTTAAGCATGGCATGGCTGACTACGATAGCATTTAAACTTTGAACAGACCACCACGAGATGTGTGGCGCTTGGGTGCGTCATCGTATCCGACGCTTTGCGACCCCGTGGACTGCAGCCCACCAGGCTCTTCTGTCCGTGGGGATTCTCCAGGCAAGAATACTGGAGTGGGTTGCCGTGCCCTCCTCCAGGGGATCTTCCTGACCCAGGGATCGAACCCAAGTCTCTGTCTCTTATACACATCTAGATGTGTATAAGAGACAGTTGGGTGCGTCATCGTATCCGACGCTTTGCGACCCCGTGGACTGCAGCCCACCAGGCTCTTCTGTCCGTGGGGATTCTCCAGGCAAGAATACTGGAGTGGGTTGCCGTGCCCTCCTCCAGGGGATCTTCCTGACCCAGGGATCGAACCCAAGTCTATTGTATTGCAGGCAGATTCTTTACTGTTTGAGCCACCAAGGTACAGAGGCTTATCTCTGGAGATCACTAAAGGGATCCTTTTTAGCTATCTCAGGGCCAAGATTCAGCTCTAAGAAATAATAACAGTAATAATAATAAATTATGTTTTAATTTAAAATATATTGATGACAATTTCGATAACAATGACAACCATTAAATCACACATACAACATCTGGGAGGAATTGTTACTGTTTAGCCACTAAATCTGGACTTCTCTTTATGGACTCACTTAGTGGAACAAACATACATTAAGTAAGTAAAACTGCAAAGAGCTACATAAGTATCTTTACATATGCCAGCAAATTGTGCTGCAATTCATGGGGTCACAAAGAGTCGGACATGACTGAGCGACTGAACCGAACTGAACTATGAAGAAAAATAATAAGATGCCATAAGAAAAAAGTGACAAGGGTTGTAAGATGGATCAGGGATAAGGGCCATCAAGAAAGGCCAGTCTTGGGACTTCCCTGATTGGTCCACTGGTTAAGAATCTGCCTGCCAATGCAGGAGACATGGGTTTGATCCCTGTTCTGGGAGCTAAGACCCCACGTGCTGTGGGGCAACTAGGCCTGTGCATCACAATGACTGAAGGCTGTATGCCCTATAACCTGTGCTCTATGACAAGAAAAGCCAGCACAATGAGAAGCTTGTATATCGCAACTAGAGTGTAGCCCCCAGTCGCTGCAGCTAGAGAAAGCCTGTGTGTAGCAATAAAGACCCATAGCAACCAAAAATAAATAAATAAATAAGCTTAGAAAAAAAAGAAGAGAAAGGCCTATCTGACGATCCTTAAGTTGAGATCGATCTTAAGGAATTAACCAGGTGGTCAGTGGGAGGAAGAGCCAGCAGGAAAAGGCAACATTTGCAAGGGGTTTGACCCTTACCACACCGAGCCGGAAGACAGGCTCCTTGACGGAGCTGGGCAGGAGCACAAAGGCCTCAATCTCCATCTGGGCAGCTGTGGACAGATTTCCAGGGCTGAAGTTCAGGCACGGGGCAGAGATCACCGCTCCTTGGAGCTCCAAGTTCGTGTTGGGGTACCGTCTGGCTATCTGAGGGTATAATGAAGAGATTATGTCAAGAGAAGAAAATACGCAGGTTTGCTGGGACAACCTGGAGGGAGCTAGAGCAAGCTGAGACCACCTGTTGGTTTAATTTCCACAAAATGCTCTGTGCCTTGTTTTCTTAAAGGTATCCCTGGACATCCTTCCATATCAGACATGTAGAGCCTGCATCGTTTATCTCCTGGCTGAACTGTGTTCTGTTTCACTGTGTGTGGGTACTGCAATTGATCTAATCTTATTGGGCATCAAGTTGTCTCCAAAGTGTTGCCTTTTAATGACTACTCCCCTGCATGCCCTTGGCTATTATTTTGGGGGATACATTCCCTGCGGAGTCCAAGGGTAAGAATATTTTTTAAAGCTTCTTCCAGGTATAGCCAAACTCCTCCAGAAAGGTTGGACTGAGTTTTTTCACTCCACACCCTTCCCTGGGCAATCGGTGAGAGCTATTGCTTCTCTAGAACCTGGGTGCCAGCTCCCCTCCCCCCACTCTGATAACTGCATACGCCAATGTTTTTGATGACACACCTAGATTTAGCATTTTAAAAGTTATGGCAATTTTCTGTTTAATTAAAATTTAATTTGGGGTCAAGACTGTTCCGTGTAGGGGGGAAGTTGGCAGAGGAACAGTCCCATGAGCCTTTTAGCTATGCAAATATAAAATCTACATTCTATTGTAAAAGGGAGATGTTTAGAAGGTTGAGGAGGTAAATCACTTTACCTCAGAAGGATAGCTGAGCTGCTTCTGTGTCAGGTTGATTATGATGTGAGCAGGAAGGGGGAGGGGGGGCTTCCTCCTCTTTCTGGGGAAAAAGGGCTGTTGGAGCCAGGATGTGGCCAAGGTCCCTCCAAAGCTAGTGCCAACAATACGGCGGCAGGTTGGGCTGTGTGGGGTTCTAGGGAGAGAAAGGGCCTTCTGTGGGGGTGCCTTATGGAAGGAGGTGACCCAGGTACTAAAGTATTTGAAGTTTAACAATTTCCCCACCATTGTAATTCCTCTCAGCCATCATTAAGCCTTTGGAAAGGAACTTTAAACACTACTGCCTATCTGAGCTGCGTCTTGAGGGGACTCGGAAGGTGGAGGAGAAGACAGATAGATTTCTATGGGATTGAATGAGACGCTGCACATAAAGAGCTTAGTCCAGCAATGACAGAGCTACAGGGTTATTCACTGTGTCACTCATGTAGCAAAGAAAAAATGTACATGTCCTTCCATGGGAGATGGGATACTCAAACTATGGTCAATCCATAATACAATGGCAGACTGGATTCCCAGAAAAATAAGAGTGAGGAAGCTTTTTATTTACCTATTCAGAATCATCTCCTGTTATAGTAGGGGGAAAAGGTAAAAACTGGTGTGTAAAATGTACCTCCATTTGTGTAAAAACACAGAGGAAAGAGAAATAACATTTATTCGTATATACAAAGAATCTCCCCAGAAGGGTGTGTGCAATCTGATAATACTGACGGACTTGGGGTGTGAACTGGATGTTTAGGGGATAGGAGTGGATGGGAATTTTCACTCTATAATCTTTTAGGTCTTTTGAATCTTGAACCATGAGAATGTATTATTCATTCAAAAGATAATTTTTGTAATGCAACAAGAACAGGGCCTGACCCCTACTACACCCTCTGTAATTGCTTGGTGTCCTTAATTGGGGTACATTTTGTGGGGCTTATCAGTATTCCTTGGGATTGTCAGAGATCATCAGTAAGAGACTGGGTGGCCTGTGGTCCCAGGAGACACAGGGTTTGGGCCTCTGTCATTTTGACTTTGAAGGGAAACCTGTAGCACCCCAGCCTTCATTGGGGACTCCGCTGTGGGCCTTCTGGCCCATTTTCAAGCTGAGAGGAGGGTGGAGGTTTTAAAGAATACCCCTGAAGGCTTTGGTGGCTCAACCTGCACCCTGAGGGCTAAGGGAAGCCTTACCCTGGGAACGAAGGCGCGGAAGGACTTGGTGTTCAGTCGAATGTTAGAATCAGGCGGAATCTGCAATGAAGGGACACAAAGAAGTTTTAGGTGCTCTGGCCAGAGGTGAAGGTCTGCAGATAGATGGGGACGTGGGAGGGTATTTAATAACGTAGCTTCTTGACTGCTTGTGGTTACCATGGCAACAGCGAGATGCTTGTTCTGCATTCACAGTGAGCACATGAATCCCTGGGGTCCTGGCTGCTCTTCTTGGGGTGTAGGTGACATGCAGGACTCAATCAGAGGATACACAAGAGTGAGATTTGCAGTCTCACAGACCTAGGTTTGACTCTAGGCTTTGTTACTATGTAAGCCCAGCTGAGTTCCTTTCCCTCTCTGAGCCTCAACTTCCTCACCTATAAAATGGAGATAATTATATGTGTGCATGTATGTGTGTGTTAAGTTGCTTCATTTGTGTCCAACTTTTTGCGACCCCATGGACTGTAGCCCACCAGGCTCCTCTGTTCATGGGATTCTCCAGGCAAGAATACTGGAGTGGGTTGCTGGGCCCTCCTCCAGGGAATCTTCCCGACCCAGGGATTGAACCCGTGTCTCTTATGTCTCCTGGATTAGCAGCTGGGTTCTTTACCACTAGTGCCACCTGGAGGGCCCAGAGATCGTTATAGTTCCCACTTACTGGGTTATTGTGAGGGCTAAATGAAATGGTGAGTATAAGGCATCTCGTCCAAGGCCTAGCACTTAGTGGGGGTTCAATAAAACACAGCTACTACGATCCCTTCCACTGGAGGAAAGTTCTGTACCACAGGTGGGAAGGGTGACTCAAATATGACAACAGAAGTAAATGACCCTGGCGTGGATGAGAAATAAAGGACAAATATCACTTGATGCATTACTTCTGGTCTCCAATTTATTACCAGGATTGGCTGGACCATCCAGTTTGGATTGCATTGTGTTTCCTCCACCATCCTGACATGGTACACGAGGCTTTAGCTTTTACAAATAACTACAAGAGACAGCTACCTAAAACCCAGAAATATGAAAGAAACTGAAAGAAATTTTCATGATGTGATCCACTCTAAACTGCAGTAACCTTTATATAAAGCCACATTGGAGACAGTTGTTTTAGAGGTAAATGCTAGGGTGACATTTTCTCTCCTTTTCACTGTGAATCCCTAAATCCTGTATTCTTTCCACTTTGATTACGGGAAGCACCCACACAGATTTGTGATTTTAAAAAAATCAATTTATGGGTCCTGTGTCTTCATAATTGTGCCTTACTTTTAACGTGGTCTTTATTTTCTATTCTATGAAATCTTATGAATTTATCAGTTTATGAATTTATCTATTATCCTGCCTCATTCACTAAAATCTTTAAACCTTCCACAAACCATCAGGATGAAAGAAAATATGCATGAGGACAACAGATCTAGGGACTTCCCTGGTGGTCCAGTGGTTAAAAACCTGCTTTCCAATGCAGGGGACACAGGTTCAATTCCTGATCAGGGAACTAAGATCCGACATGCCATGGGAAAACTGAGCCTGAAGGCTGAAAATACTGAGCCCATGTGATCTCGAGCCCATGCTCCGCAACCAGAGAAGCTCTTGTGCGCCACAAGGAAGACCCAGCGCACGCGCACGCGCACACACACACACACACACAGATAATGGATCTAGACAGGAGGGAAAAGTAAAACACAGACAAGCAAGCCAGAAGATCTTCCACAGTTGTTATAATGGAGAAAGAACTTTGAGCTTCCTGGCCGCCAAAGTGAGAAGTGAAATTGTGCTAACATATTTTTCCTGCTCTTGATCTTTTTTTCTTATAGTTTACTGTTTTGCTGATGTAAATGGGTGGGAAGGGAAGAGGAAGGAAGATCAAGTGATGAAGTCTGATCTTCCACAGTTGTTATAATGGAGAAAGAACTTTGAGCTTCCTGGCCGCCAAAGTGAGAAGTGAAATTGTGCTAACATATTTTTCCTGCTCTTGATCTTTTTTTCTTATAGTTTACTGTTTTGCTGATGTAAATGGGTGGGAAGGGAAGAGGAAGGAAGATCAAGTGATGAAGTCATTTGTGAGAGCTATTCTGCTATGATTCTCACCATGTCATCCGTGATAGTAAAGTTCAGGAATCCCGCTTTATGATAAACTAGGCTGGCGGTGTTGAAGGCATAATCTGAGATGGCAAAGTAGACCATTCGGCTGTGTTCCTCAGGAAGGTTCATGACAGGAGCAAGGAAAGCAACTGGGGAGCGGTCATCTCGGCTGAAAATTTCACCCTAGAGAGAGAGATAGAATCCATTTGAACTTTTCTAAGTCTATTCCAGGGCTAGATACCTGAGCTAGGAGCCTATAGAGTCTGATGAGGGAATACGGGCTAGAGATGCTGCCTGAAATTCCACCATTAAAGATGTTTTCCTTGGAATCTAAAAAAAAAAAAGATGCAAATGAACTTGTTTGCAAAATGGAAGTAGAGTCACAGATGTAGGAAACAAACATGGTTACTAGGGGATAAGGTAGGGAAGGGATAAGTTGGGAAACTGGGACTGATACATATACACGATATGTGTATAGATGTATATATAAAACAAATAGATAACGAATGGGAACCTGCCATATAGCACAGGGAACGCTATACAGTACTCTGTGATGATCTATATGGGAAGAGAATCTTTGAAAAAACAGTGGATATAGGTGTATCTATAACTGATTCACCTTGCTGAGACCTGAAACTAACACAGCATCGTAAATCATCTATGTGTGTGCTCAGTCACTCGGTCGTATCTGACCCTTTGTGATCCCATGGACTGGGGCCTGTTAGGCTCCTCTTGTCCATGGAATTTTTCAGGCAAGCATATTCATATGTTTATGGATATGCGTTGCCATTTTCCTCCTCCAGGGCCTCTTCCCGACTCAGGGATTGAACCCATGTCTCCCGCACTGGCAGGTGGATTCTTTATCACTAGAGTCACCTGGGATGCTCAAATCAACTATACTCCAACAAAAAAAAAATTTTTTTTAAAGATGCTTTCCTTTGGGTCAAAGTGTATGTCCAGGATCCCCTAATGAAACACTCACCAGAAGCTTTGATGTTTTAACCTATAGGACCTCTTGGCCAGCTCTTCAGTGCCATTGAGGGCCTGCTCTCGTTAACATCACCTGCATGGTGGGATAGGTGAAGGAGTGGAGCGTGGGGCCGGGGAGAAAGGAAGTTTCAAGGCTGAAGTGATGTAAGACACCATGGGAGGATCCTCTCTCTGGGAATACTCCCCACAGCTCCATATTGCCCTGCCCTTGACACAGTGGGAACCACAGGGACACAGGGACAGATCTGAAACAGGGGAACAGGAAGCCCCAAGAAAGGGCTGAGCTGAGGGAATGCCACGCCGGGGCTGGACCCACTCAAGCCCCTGACCCAGGACCCTTACCTTGAACATCACATCCAGCATTTGGGCTGTTGCTTGAGGGGCCCCCATTAAGCTGTAATCAAGGCCAGCGAGATGATCAATCTTTGTTGTGACTGTGAACCAGGGGAGGGACAGAATTAGGAGGCGGGTGATACAGAAGGGATGAGGACTCTGGCTGACCCACACTCCCTCTGGAGAGGTCTCCAGAGCCCCCTGCCCCTCCACCTTAAGACCCTCCACCCAGCCCAGTGCTGGGGCAAAGGGCTCCTTCACCAAGAAAGAGACGACGTGGTTTTTTCTGTTCCACTGATGATATAGTCACAAGGGGACTGGTGTCTGGGACAGCTCTGGCTTATCCCAGAGCCTGAGCAGTTACCAGAATCTTACACACACACACATGCACACACACACAGCCTGAGCACAGGAGGAGCTCAGGTCTGGCAGCCCCTCCATACCCAGAACTTCACACCAAGGAAGACATACGATAGGGAAAATTCTACAACCAAAGATATTGCTCTTCAACTTTATAACCAAGACCTTGATCTTCAAGAAAACCAGCCACCTACCAATATCAACCAAATAACCAGGAAGGTGGGGCCATATTCAGAGGACCCAGAGACTCCCCTCCAAGGCCTTGGTGGGGGCAGGAGCTCTCTGTCCCATGCACTGGGGCCTCTGTGCCCACGTGGGTCTCTGCTGAAAGGAAGGTTAGCAGTGAGTGTGGAGGTCTGGGGGGCAAGGCATCAGGGAACACCAACTGTCCAGGGCCTGTCCTTGCCAACTTTACCTGTGTAACCTAGCTCTGGGGCCTCTGTTTGTAGAGAACTGTTCTACAGGTACACTTATGTGCAGGCAAAGAGGTAGTATGAGATGTTCTCTGCCCCGTTGTTGGCAATAGGAAAGGATGACAGCAAACCTACCTGTCCAGCAGCTGGGGGCTCATTAAATAAATGGAGACACGTCCGTAAGATAGAATACTGTGCAGTTATTAAAATGAAGTCTAGGGACTTCCTTGGAAGTCCAGTGGTTAGTAGTTACTCCACGCTTCCACTGCAGGGGGCACAAGTTCGATCACTGACTGGGGAACTAAGATCCCGCAAGCTGAGTGGCATGGCAAAAAAAAAAAAAAAAAATGAGGTCTATATAACCATTTTGGAAAACTGTTTGGCAGGATCTGGTAGGGCTGAATCTAGGCACATCACAGGAACCTGTAATTTCTCTCCTGCGTGTATATCCCAAGATGCATGTCCATATGAGTTAGAATATTCACAGCAGCACTACCCACAATGATTTAGAACTGAAGCTACCCAAATGGCCTTCAACAGGTCTATAGGTAAATAAATGGAGAGACGTTATGGCTGATTCTCGTTGTTGTACAGCAGAAACCAGCACAACATCGTAAAGCAATTATCCTCCAAATTTAAAAAAAAATGGAAAGACATGGGCACAGTGGATGACACAGCAGGTGAGTGAATGAACTCACAATATGGAACAATATGGATTGACCTCATATTTTTTTTTTAATTTTCTTTATGTGAACCATTTTTAAAGTCTTTATTGAATTTGTTACAATATTACTTTGGTTTTATGTTTTGGTTTTTTGGCTGCAAGTCATGTGGGATCTTAACTCCCCAACCAGGGATTGAACCCACACCCCCGGCACTGGAAGGTGAAGTCTTAATCACTGGACCACCAAGGAAGTCCATGGAGTGACCTCATATTTTAAAGTTGAACAGAGAAAGCCTTCTGCTTTTTATAAAAGACTGTGATTACTGTATAGGTCCATTCATGTACAAACTGCAAAGCTGATCTTTGCTGGAAGAAGTAGGGAGGATGGTCACCCTTGAGGGGTGGGTGGTGCCAGAAGGAGACATGAGTGGACTCTGAAAGGCCAGTCATGCTCTGTATATTGATCTGGAAGCTGATAAGTATGTGTGCTCAGTTTGTGAAAAAATTTTAAAAACTCCACTTACAGTTTGAGCACTTTTCTCTCTGTTTTGACTTCCACAAAAACGTTTTTAAAAATGAGGTAAGTTTATATGTGCTGATGAAAAAAGATCTTCAAGGTATACAGGTTACAAAAAAACACTGTCTCTACTATTACAGACTAATGTTTATATTCATAATTATGCATATTCACATATATTCATGAACAAAAGTAATACATATGTGAATGTATGGTGGTGGTGGTGGTTTAGCTGCTAAGTTGTGTCCAGCTCTGAGTGACCCCATGGACTGTAGCCCGCCAGGCGCCTCGGTCCAGGGGCTTTCCCAGGCAAGAATACTGGAGTTGCCGTTTATTTCTCCAGGGGTCCTCCCAGACCAGGAATTGAACTCCTGCATTGCAGGTGGATTCTTTTACTGGTGAGCCACCAGGGAAGCCCATGTGAATGCATATTCATTTGCTTATGGATGTGTGTATTTATATTTGTACATGCAAAGGGAATATCTGAGAGTACACACTCCAAACAGAGTTTACCTCTTGGAAGAAAATTTGGGGAGGAAAGAGGACTTTTAATTTTTACTTTTAACACTGCTGCTCCATGTAAGTTTTCATAAGGTACATATTAATGTATGCACTTATAAAAATTAATGAGAATCAAGGATGGGTGGAGTGCCCTACCTGGCAGAGTTTGAAGATAAGGCTGTAGCTCAGAGGTCACCGAGTCCTGAATAATTTCGCAAATCTGAAAAATATGGGAAAAGAAAACCCGAGTGAGTTTGCTGGCTTTTGTCTGGCCCTATGCTAACTGCTACAGTCCCATTTCACATCTTTGCTAGTTGGTCATTTATTCTACAAAAATTTATAAGTGCTTACACTTCCCTAGTGGCTCAGAGGTTAAAGCGTCTGCCTGCAATGTGGGAGACCTGGGTTCGATCCCTGGGTTGGCAAGATCCCCTGGAGAAGGAAATGGCAACCCACTCCAGTATTCTTGCCTGAAGAATCCCATGGACAGAGGAGCCTGGTGGGCTACAGTCCACAGGGTCACAAAGATTCGGACACGACTGAGCACAGACATGACATGGCATGATATGCCAAGTACCGAGAAAATAGAAATGATCAAAGACATGTCTGCCCCCACGTGGACCCCAATAGGGTCCAGTTGGGCCTGTTAAAGTCCATCACAGGACTGGAAATCGGAGCTAGATACTTGCCTATGCAGCCGGATGGGGCAACATGGCCGGAGGCACTGCCTGAAACTCCGTCATGAAAGATCTATTCCTTTGGGAAGCCCTAGTCTCTCAGGGTCTGGAATAGGACAGCAGAATTAGATAGTAAGTAGCAATAGCCACAAAAATAAGTGTACACTTAATGCAGATAATTCTTAACAGATTAGCTGGATGGATCAATAGTCCTTGTGTTACCGAGTCCAAGCTTGTTCTGCTTGCTGGACGCTGAACGACAGGCCAGTGGATTGGAGACAGGTAGTAAGACAAGGAAATGTTATTCGGAGAGCCAGCTGACCAAGAAGATGGCAGACTAATGTGTCAAAATAACCATCTTCTCAGGGTCTGGATGTGGGGTTCTTTTATAGATCAGAGATGGCGGAGATGAGGAAACAAAGTAAAAAGGCCATTGATCTTACAAATATCTCCTAGAATGGCAAGCCTTGGAAATGGGGATATGTTAATTTCTTCCTTCATGCCACCTACAAGTGGACCAGGGTTCTGGACAAAGGCACTTTAATTTAACAGTCAGGCAGAGGGGCAGGATTCTCTGAGGCAGGCCATTACGTACAATAACAAAAGCAAGGAAAAGCAAGTCAAAGAAACAATTTCAACATAGAGTCAGAATTGGCTTTTCCCTGCAACACTTGTTTCCCCAGCTGCTTGTGGAAGACGCAATCCTCCCATCCAACTGGCTACCACACATAGTATACACTCAGAATTTGTTGCCCCACGTAAATTGTGTGCTTCTCAAGAAATGGAAATGCATGTTCTCAAACCTGTTTGCTTTCCTTGCTATTGCAATCACTCAAATTATTTCTTATGTAGGGACTTCTCTGGTAATCCAGTGATTAAGAGTCCATCTTGCAGTGCAGGGGATGTGGGTTCGATCCCTGGTTGGGGAACTGAGATGCTGTAGAGCAACTAAGTCTGCTCACCACACTACTGAGCCCGTGTGCCACAACTAGAGAATCTGTGTACCCTACGAAAGATCCTGCCTGCTGAAACCAAGGCCCGATGTAGCCAAGAAAATAAATAAATATTAAAAATTATTTTTTATGTAAACCCATGAAATAATGACTGAGAAAAGAGTTGTTTGTCAGAAAAACCAGTGGTAAGTACTTTGGAAAGGTGAGTTGCTTAAAGAAAATGCCAGTAAACTGCTGTGGACCAGAAAAGCTTACCAGGAAAACAATTATAAAAATATGCATGGAGATCGCTTTGCAAACATCTCTAGATTCTCACTGTGGTTAAAGAAATCTGAGCTGGAACCTGTAGCAGATGGATGTTAAATGTTAGAAAGACAGTGCTAGGCCAGTCAAGAGACTGTTTACAAAGAATGGTCCTGCGTCTTAGGTCAAAGGAATGTACGTTTACTGTATCTTAAAATATTTGGATTCATATGTAAATATTTTCTTTGTTCAAGGCTGTGTGAGTGAGAACTCACCTTATTTTTTTCCATTTATTTATTATTTTTTTTATTTTTGGCTGTGCTGGGTCTTCACTGCTGCTCACGGCTCTCTCTAGCTGCAGAGAGCCGGGGTTACTCTTTGTTGCGGTGCACAGGCTTCTCGTTGCGTTGGCTTCTCCTGTTGTGGAGCCCAGGCTCTCGCGTACGTGCGCTCGGTAGTTGCGGCTCCCAGGCTCTAGAGCACAGGCTCAGCAGTAGTGGCCCACGGGCTTAGCTGCTCTGCAGCACGTGGTATCGTCCCAGACCAGGGCCTGAATCCACGTCCCCTGCATTGGCAGGCCAACTCAACCACTGGACTACCAGGGAGCAGTCTGAGTCCTCACATTAAACAGGATTTTGTTTAATTAACCAGCTATCACCTATCCTCCACAGATACAGTGGAGGAGAGGGACTTATGGAGGGGAGGTGTCCTAGAGCATGCACGTGGTCCTGGCCTAGTGAGAGGGTCA
This sequence comes from Oreotragus oreotragus, assembly GCA_006410675.1. Classification (NCBI taxonomy): domain Eukaryota; kingdom Metazoa; phylum Chordata; class Mammalia; order Artiodactyla; family Bovidae; genus Oreotragus; species Oreotragus oreotragus. The sequence continues at coordinate 178,216 of SJYX01007057.1, read as the reverse complement.
CTGACGGCTCCTATGAGGAGGTGACATTTTCAGGGCAAGCTGTAGCTCAGATGGTAAAGGATCTGCCTGTCATGCAGGAGACCTGGGTTCACAGCACTATTGTATAAATTGTTATTAATCATTATTGTCTCCATCACCAGCAGGGGAGCATAAATCCACACCACTGGAAAATACTACGTCCCACTAGAAAGGCATGGAAACATGGCAGAGGGTTGCATGAGAAGAGGACTGGCCCGTTTCCCAAGCTCGCCTAGATGCTGGGACCCCAGAACAAGAAAAGGAACAGAACTGCTTGCCACCTCCAATCCTCTGGGTCTGCATGCTATTTTCACTTCAACCACCAGGGGGCACTCAAAGCCAAACCAGACTTGGATCAAGAGAGGTGTGTGCCTGTGTTTCCCCTTTCCTCTTTTTTACTTTCTCTCATCCCAAGCAGTCATCGCTACAAATGCAGCTCCAGGTAGATGATACACCAGAGACAGGATTTTAGGGTGAAGTAGGGCTTCCCTGGGCTCAGAGGTTAAAGCGTCTGCCTGCAATGCAGGAGACCTGGGTTCGATCCCTGGGTCGGGAAGATCGCCTGGAGAAGGAAATGGCAACCCACTCCAGTATTCTTGCCTGGAGAATCCCATGGACAGAGGAGCCTGGTGGGCTACAGTCCACGGGGTCGCAAAGAGTCGGACACGACTGAGCGACTTAACTACTAACTACTACTAGGTGAATGAGAGAACTGAAAGTTAGCATAAACCTCTTTATTTTAGCCAGAGATTCCAAAATTTGGAGATTTCACAGGATTTTTTTAAATGGGGAAAACTGACACTGTTGCTCTTTATACAAAGCAATACAAAGCAGGTGTTCATGCGTTCACCCAGGTAGGGGCCAGAGCTCCTACATGCTCCACACACTCCCAAAGCTTCCTGCTTGGTCTCCACAGGCACCTAAGTGTTGATTTCCTTTTTGGCTTTTGTGGACTGCAGAGCTGGGGCGGGCAGTGAGCAAGGCCAAGACAACTTTATTCCCTGTTGTTTGACCCTTGACCAAGCATCTGACCATTTTCTATCTAACTGAACAGACTTGGCGTCCAGACACCTACATCTTGCCCTCAGCTTTGTTGCACACCAGCTCCATGACCTTGGTTTGTCCTCTCTGGGCCTTGAGCCCAAATATGCCTGAGCCAGTCCCTAGGGATGTTCAAGTGCAGAGGTCACTGAGGACTTGCACCCAACCCTTGAGAGGCTCAGCAATGCCAGCTGCTTGGACAAGCTTACCTTGCTCTTCAAGACCCTTCGGAACCTGGATTCGATCTGGTTATGGAAGAGATTCAGCAGCCACCTGGGGAGGGAAGCACAGTGGATGGTCAACTTGGTGGCACTGAATGCAGAGAAAGCGGGGCAGCAGGGAGAGTCAGGCCAGTTCCCAAGAGAGGGCTCCCCACCCCATCCTGGCCCCTGCTAGGGTTCTTCCAGAATCCTGAATGGAATGAGCATGCAGACTCACATTTCCCAGCACACCCCCGACTCAGTGTATCTGACAGCCCAGCCCCAAATTCAGTAGATTTAGAGGAGGGGTTGGAGACTTCATGTGACTTCCCAGGTGGCTCAGTGGTAAAGAATCTGTCTGCTAGTGTAAGAGACAGGGAGACACAGTTTTGACCCCTGAATGAGGAAGATCCCCTGGAGTAGGTAATGGCAACCCATCCCAGTATCATCGCCTGGAAAGTTCCATAGGCAGAGGAACCTGGTGGGCTCAGTCCATGGGGCTGCAAAGGTTGGACATGACCAACAACACACACCACCACCACCTGGAAAATCCGTGTTTTTCTTTTCCTTTTTGGGGGGAATATATCTTTATTTATTCTTATTTTTAAAATTTTTGGCTGTGCCTCACAGCAGCTGGGATCTCAGTTCCCCAACCAGGATCAAACCGGCCCCTCCTGCAGTGGAAGCGCAGAGTCTGAAGCACTGGACCACCAGGGAAGTCCCAAATTCATGTTTTTCTAATCAAGGAAACTGAGACTTGAAGAGATTGGCTCAGAGGTTTGTGTATTTTTCACAGGCTCTCATTTGACCAAAAGCCTTTGTGTTCTCTCCGTAGCCAAACTGCATTTGTCTGATGGTGGTGGAGCTCTTTATTTTTTCGTGGAAATGGCACACCAACGCCTGCTCAGTCATGTCTGACTCTGCAGTCCCTTCCTCTGTAGCCCCCCATGCCCATGGGATTATCAGGCAAGAATACTCGAATAGGTGGCCATTTCTTTCCTCCAGGGATTCTTCCGGACCCAGGGATTAAAACTGTGTCTCCTGTAGCTCCTGCACTGGCAGGCATATTCTTTACCACTGAGCCACCTGGGAAGCCCGGCACACCCACCAGTACCCTGGGCTTAAATCTGCTTCTGTTCATCTCAGCAGGTCCCCCAAAGAATTACCTCCAAGCGCACATGACGTGCCCATGCGATACCCTGCACCCTGCTTATCAGAGGCCTTGGGCCTTGGGTTGGATAAGCCTCTGGCTCCTGCCAGGGGTCAAGCTGGTCAGTGTCCCTGTGGTGACCTACCCCAAATCTCCTGATATGTGCACCTCCACATCATGGATGTGGCTACTGCAGCTGGAGACAGCCACTTTGGGTCTCCCAGAGGGCTCACTGTCCAAGAGAAGATTGACTGAAATGGTGATGCCCTTGACCTTCACGTCAAAGGAGCCGTCTAGTCTCCTAGAGAAGAAAGGAGAAGTAGTAAGTGATTCATAGATTATGGTCAGTCACCATTTGAGGGGAAATATAAATCTCAACTCCCAACTAAATGAAACCAGAGTAAGACGTTAACTACAGAAATTATTACAAATATAGTTATTATAAGATAAAGATTTGTTATAAACAAGACCATAAAAGATCAAGAAGAAAGCTTGGGTCCATTTATTTATGGTCAGGGATGGGCAAAAGCTTTTCTAGGTCAAATCCAAGTCTCAGAAGCCATAAAGGAAACAGTTATGAGCTTGCCGGGACTGAAAATTAAAACTTTAGAGAACAACAATGGCATATGCAAATTTTAAAAATTGCATCGTGAGCTAGCCAAAGACCTAATTTGCTTAACACATGAGCTAATATATGAGTTAATTTCCTTAATACACAAAGAACAAGCTTATACAGAGTAATAAGGAAAGGACAAAAGAGGAAAAAAAGAGAGGTTCAAGATGTTAACAGAAAGTTCAGTTGCAAATAAGCATATGAGACGGGATTAAAAATGAAAATAAAAATGATGCCAGTTTTTATATATCAGAGAGATTAAAAGTTTAGAAGATTTTCATACCCAGTGCTTGTGAAGATATGGGGAAACCAAACACTGGTTGAGAGAACACATCAGGAACACAGATTTGTGGGCTCTATCCTTAGAAGAAATGGAGTAGCCCTCATCGTCAACAAGAGTCTGAAATGCAGTATTTGGATGGAATTTCAAAAACGACAGAATGAATCTCAACTCCCAACTAAATGAAACCAGAGTAAGACGTTAACTACAGAAATTATTACAAATATAGTTATTATAAGATAAAGATTTGTTATAAACAAGACCATAAAAGATCAAGAAGAAAGCTTGGGTCCATTTATTTATGGTCAGGGATGGGCAAAAGCTTTTCTAGGTCAAATCCAAGTCTCAGAAGCCATAAAGGAAACAGTTATGAGCTTGCCGGGACTGAAAATTAAAACTTTAGAGAACAACAATGGCATATGCAAATTTTAAAAATTGCATCGTGAGCTAGCCAAAGACCTAATTTGCTTAACACATGAGCTAATATATGAGTTAATTTCCTTAATACACAAAGAACAAGCTTATACAGAGTAATAAGGAAAGGACAAAAGAGGAAAAAAAGAGAGGTTCAAGATGTTAACAGAAAGTTCAGTTGCAAATAAGCATATGAGACGGGATTAAAAATGAAAATAAAAATGATGCCAGTTTTTATATATCAGAGAGATTAAAAGTTTAGAAGATTTTCATACCCAGTGCTTGTGAAGATATGGGGAAACCAAACACTGGTTGAGAGAACACATCAGGAACACAGATTTGTGGGCTCTATCCTTAGAAGAAATGGAGTAGCCCTCATCGTCAACAAGAGTCTGAAATGCAGTATTTGGATGGAATTTCAAAAACGACAGAATGAACTCTGTTCATTTCCAAGGCAAATCATTCAATATCACAGTAATCCAAGTCTGTGCCCCAACCAGTAATGCTGAAGAAGCTGAAGCTGAATGGTTCTAGAAGATCTACAAGAGCTTCTAGAACTAACACCCCAAAAAGATGTCCTTTTCATTATAGGGGACAGGAATGCAAAAGTAGGAAGTCAAGAGATACCTGGAGTAACAGGCAAATTTGACTTGGAGTACAGAATGAAACAAGGCAAAGGCTAATAGAGTTCTGCCAAGAGGATACACTGGGCATAGCAAACACCCTCTTCCAAAAACACGTACTCTACACATGGACATCACCAGATGGTCAACACCAAAATCAGATTGATTATATTCTTTGCAGCCAAAGATGGAGAAGCTCTATACAGTCAGCAAAAACAAGACCAGGAGCTGACTGTGGCTCAGATCATCAACTCCCTATTGCAAAATTCAGACTTAAATTGAAGAAAGTAGGGAAAACCACTAAACCATTCAGGTAGGACCTAAATCAAATCCCTTATGATTACACAGTGGAAGTGAGAAATAGATTCAAGGGATTAGATCTGATAGACAAAGTGCCTGAAGAACTATAGATGGAAGTTCATGACATTGTACAGGAGGCAGTGATCAAGACCATCCCCAAGAAAAGAAATGCAAAAAGGCGAAATGGTTGTCTGAGGAGGCCTTATAAATAGCTGAGAAAAGAAGAGAAGCTAAAGGCAAAGGAAAAAAGGAAAGATATACCCATCCAAATACAGAGTCCCAAAGAAGAGCAAGGAGAGATACAAAAGCCTTCCTCAGTGATCGATGCAAAGATATAGAGGGAAACAATAGAATGGGAAAGACTAGAGATGTCTAAGAGAACATTTCATGCAAAATTGGGCAGAATAAAGGATAGAAATGGTATGGACCTAACAGAAGCAGAAGATATTAAGAAGAGGTGGCAAGAATACACAGAAGAACTGTACAAAAAAGATCTTCAGGACCCAGATAACCACAATGGTGTGATCACTCACCTAGAGCCAGACATCCTGGAATGTGAAGTCAAGTGGGCCTTAGAAAGTATCACTATGAACAAAGCTAGTGGAGGTGATGGAATTCCAGTTGAGCTATTTCAAATCCTAAAAGATGATGCTATGAAAATGCTACATTCAATATGCCAGCAAATTTGGAAAACTCAGCAGCGGCCACAGGACTGGAAAAGGTCAGTTTTCATTCCAATCCCAAAGAAAGGCAATACCAAAGAATGTTCAAACTACCACACAATTGTACTCATCTCACACGCTAGCTGCTGCTGCTAAGTCACTTCAGTCATGTCCGACTCTGTGTGACTCCATAGATGGCAGCCCACCAGGCTTCCCCGTCCCTGGGATTCTCCAGGCAAGAACACTGGAGTGGGTTGCCATTTCCTTCTTCAATGCATGAAAGTGAAAAGTGAAAGTGAAGTCGCTCATTCGTGTCTGACTCTTAGCGACCCCATGGACTGCAAAGTAATGCTCAAAATTCTCCAAGCAAAATTATTCAACAGTACCGAGAACTTCCAGATGTTCAATCTGGATTTAGAAAAGGCGGAGGAACCAGAGATCAAATTGCCAACATCCACTGGATCATCAAAAAAGCAAGAGAATTCCAGAAAAATATCTATTCTTTTTTATTTGCAACGCCAAAGTCTTTGACTGTGTGGATCAGAACAAACTGGAAAGTTCTTCAAGAGATGGGAATACCAGACCACCTTACACAGAGGACCACCAGGGGTGCAGGCTCACAGAGGGATGGCTCACAGATGGGAGATGTGGCGACAGAGGAGACATCTGCAAGCCCAGGAGAGAAGCCTCAGAGCAAACTACATCTGCCCACATCTGGATCTTGAACTCCTAGCCTCCAGAAGTGTGAGAAAACAAAATTCCCATTGTTTGACTAACCACCCCCGCCTGCCCTGCCCTGGCCCTGTGACATTCCATTATGGCAGCCTGAGGAGATTAACCCACCTTCCATCCAAGGACCTCAGAAGTCAGAGAACAGTTCAAAATGCTGGAGAGGTCAGCTCACCCTTGACCAATGGCAAACAGGAGACTGGGGTAACTCAGAGGTGTGCTCTGCCTACTTAGCTGCCAAGCCGACTCCTTTCTTCCCCACCTCACTTCTGCACAATCCTTGGATGTTTCCCTAAGTCAGATAAAGTACTTGCACTTGGATTCTTGCCTTGGGGGTCTGCTGTGGGAAAAGCTAGGAACACCTTGGACCCAAGAAAGATGGAATGAAAGCCAATGTCAAGGTTCCAAGGGCCTGGGAGTATAGCCAACTTACAGAATCCTCTTGCGCACCTTCCAGTCGCCCGTGACCTGGATGAAGGAGTCGGAGACAGAGAAAAGCAGGCCCTGGTTGGGGAGGAGCTTCAGAGCAGAGCCGAGCAGCTTACAGCTCTGAATGTTCAGGCTGGGGAGAGAGACCCACAGAAGAGGCATCAGCGCGGAGCCAGAGGCAGGTCTAGTCTCTGCAGAGGTCTTGCTCTCACCCTGGGACCTGGGACCCAACTCCTACTTACCTGCTGTGTGCCCTGAGCTAACCACACAGCCTTGCCAAGTACTTTGCACGCACTGCGTCAGTTGGTCTCACAGAGGGGGTCAGCACTGTTCAGGTTCCCTTTTCACACAGGGGCAGAGAGAACTTCTTGGAAGGGATGCATTTGCCCAGAGTCACACAGTCAGGATCAGAGCCCACAAATCTCACAACCCTGGCTGGGACCCCAAGTAAGGTGCAGAGATGTACCCCATTATCGTTTTCCTCTCCATATCCAGGTGGGGAACTCATTCAGAGAAGGCTGAGGGCAGCCTCAAGAAGAGACATGAAAGGCCTGGGAGAAGCAAACCCAGACCATACGTATCCCGGGGCTGTCAGTGGGAAAGGAATGATCAAGTTCCCTTTTCTTTGCCCAGTGCACAGTAGGTGCTTGATAGATGTTTAGTGATGGACTGAATAAAAGAAAGACTGAAAGAGGCCATCAGTGGTGGGCAGAGAGGGGTGCGGTGAGTCCTGGGCTCAGTTGTCCCTGCTCCGTTGTCAAGCCTTCAAAAAGTGATTGATGTCTTTAAAAAATTTTTATTTATTTATTTATTTATTTTTGGCTGGGTTGGGTCTCCACTGCTGCACACAATTTTCCTCTGGTTGCAGAGGGTGAGTTACTCTCTAGTTGTGGTGCGAGGGCCTCTCATTGCAGTGGCGTCTCTTGTTGCAGAGCGCAGGCTCTAGCGCCCTTGGACTTCAGTACTTGCAGCTAGTGAGCTCAGCAGTTGTGGCTTCAAGGCTCTAGAGCGCGGGTTCAACAGTTATGGCACACAGGTTTTGTTGCTCTGAGGCATGTGAGCTCTTCCAGGATCAGAGATTGAACCCATGTCTCTTGCATTGCAGGTGGATTCTTTACCACTGAGCCACCTGGGAAGCCTGATGCATTTCTTTTTAAAGCATCAGCTACTCTAAGCATCAGCTACTCTGGTCTAAATATCCTTTGAAGACTCAGGTGAAATGCCACCCTCTCCAGGAAGCCTTCCTTGACTCCTCCAGATGTGCCAACCTTAGCTCCAAGAGTTGGGTTACTATATCTAAAGTTAAAGGTTTATTTAAAAAAAAAAAAAAAGTCTATCTTCCCTTCCAGACTACATCCAGTGTCAGGCCAGAGCCTGGATTATCACTCCAAAGAGGCAGAAAGTTATCCCCATTTTACAGATAAGGAAACAAAGGCTCAGGTCACATAGCTAATGGCTCTTCATTAATATTTGTTGTATGAACGAATGAAGGGCCCAAGTTCCTTCTAGAACTTTCCTCTGAACTCTTCGAGGAACCGTCCCACCACTGCCTGCCCCAGAGAGGTCTTAGGCCATCCTGGGGCTCTCTCTCCCTTCCTCTCTGGACACCACCCACAGCCCCTGCCCAGCCACCTCGGAGCCCCACCTGTGGAATCGATAGTCCACACTGCCGAAATGTTTGATCCTGACGTCCCCGTCGAAGTTGGGCAGTGTGACTTTATGCAGCTTTCTCTCCAGAGCCAACAGCTCCTCTTGGGCCACTGAGGACACAAAGAAGCTGGGAGTCAGTCTGATCGGCCTGCCTCCCTCCCTCTAAACCCTTCAGCGGCTCCTCCCTGCCCTGGGGAAAGAGGTCAACTTCCTGTTTAGCATTATTATGGTTGCAGGTTATTGGGCCCCTCTAGAGCAGGGGACTAGAGGGGAACGCCGTGGGTAAGCAGTCTGCCTGCAATGCAGGAGTGGCAGGAGACACAGGCTTGATCCCTGGGTGGGGAAGATCCCCTGGAGGAGGACACGGCAACCCACTCCAGGATTCTTGCCTGGAGAATCCCCATGGATGGAGGAGCCTGGTGGGCTGCAGTCCATGGGGTTGCAAAGAGCTGGACATGGCTGAAGTGCCTGAGCACGCACACACGCCCAAGAGCAGCAAGTGGCAGGGGAGATATTCAGGAGCACCCCTGCACTCCAGGAGCAGCAAGTGGCAGGAGGGAGATTCGGGAGCACCACTGCACTCCAGGAGCAGCAGGTGGCAGGAGGGAGATTCAGGAGCATCACTGCACTCCAGGAGCAGCAGGTGGCAGGAGGGAGATTCAGGAGCACCCCTGCACTCCAGGAGCAGCAAGTGGCAGGAGGGAGATTCAGGAGCACCACTGCACTCCAGGAGCAGCAAGTGGCAGGAGGGAGATTCAGGAGCACCACTGCACTCCAGGAGCAGCAGGTGGCAGGAGGGAGATTCAGGAGCACCACTGCACTCCAGGAGCAGCAGGTGGCAGGAGGGAGATTCAGGAGCACCACTGCACTCCAGGAGCAGCAAGTGGCAGGAGGGAGATTCAGGAGCACCACTGCACTCCAGGAGCAGCAAGTGGCAGGAGGGAGATTCAGGAGCACCACTGCACTCCAGGAGCGGCAAGTGGCAGGAGGGAGATTCAGGAGCACCACTGCACTCCAGGAGCGGCAAGTGGCAGGAGGGAGATTCAGGAGCACCACTGCACTCCAGGAGCGGCAAGTGGCAGGAGGGAGATTCAGGAGCACCACTGCACTCCAGGAGCGGCAAGTGGCAGGAGGGAGATTCAGGAGCACCACTGCACTCCAGGAGCGGCAAGTGGCAGGAGGGAGATTCAGGAGCACCACTGCACTCCAGGAGCGGCAAGTGGCAGGAGGGAGATTCAGGAGCACCACTGCACTCCAGGAGCGGCAAGTGGCAGGAGGGAGATTCAGGAGCACCACTGCACTCCAGGAGCGGCAAGTGGCAGGAGGGAGATTCAGGAGCACCACTGCACTCCAGGAGCGGCAAGTGGCAGGAGGGAGATTCAGGAGCACCACTGCACTCCAGGAGCGGCAAGTGGCAGGAGGGAGATTCAGGAGCACCACTGCACTCCAGGAGCGGCAAGTGGCAGGAGGGAGATTCAGGAGCACCACTGCACTCCAGGAGCGGCAAGTGGCAGGAGGGAGATTCAGGAGCACCACTGCACTCCAGGAGCGGCAAGTGGCAGGAGGGAGATTCAGGAGCACCACTGCACTCCAGGAGCGGCAAGTGGCAGGAGGGAGATTCAGGAGCACCACTGCACTCCAGGAGCGGCAAGTGGCAGGAGGGAGATTCAGGAGCACCACTGCACTCCAGGAGCGGCAAGTGGCAGGAGGGAGATTCAGGAGCACCACTGCACTCCAGGAGCGGCAAGTGGCAGGAGGGAGATTCAGGAGCACCACTGCACTCCAGGAGCGGCAAGTGGCAGGAGGGAGATTCAGGAGCACCACTGCACTCCAGGAGCGGCAAGTGGCAGGAGGGAGATTCAGGAGCACCACTGCACTCCAGGAGCGGCAAGTGGCAGGAGGGAGATTCAGGAGCACCACTGCACTCCAGGAGCGGCAAGTGGCAGGAGGGAGATTCAGGAGCACCACTGCACTCCAGGAGCGGCAAGTGGCAGGAGGGAGATTCAGGAGCACCACTGCACTCCAGGAGCGGCAAGTGGCAGGAGGGATATTCAGGAGCATCACTGCACTCCAGGAGCAGCAGGTGGCAGGAGGGAGATTCGGGAGCAGCAAGTGGCAGGGGAGAGATTCAGGAGCACCCCTGTACTCCAGGCAGGGCGGTTATGTTCATGCCCTTTTTATGGATGAGGAAACAGAGGGTCTGTCTTTGTCAGCAGCTCCGTGAGAGAGGAGCACCGTGTGCTTGGTTGCTGGGCCTCTTTCCTGTCCCTCACAGTGTCTAGCCTGTGTAGAAGAGACTGCAAGGATTTTAGGGCTAGGATCCTGGCATCGGCATCTTTCTAGCTGGGTGACCCTGAGCAAGTCCTCAACCTTGGCATTCTCTGTCTGTCCAAAAGCAATGACAGCAATACTTTCCTCGCTGGGGTGGCATGAGGGTTGAAAGGGATCGCTGCAGGACTCCCGTGGTGGGCCAGTGGTTAGGAGGCCTCCTGCCAATGCAGGGGACACGGGTTCAGTCCTTAGTCCGTGAAGATTCCACCTGCCAAGGGTCCCAGGGGCGACAGCTACTGAGCCCATGCACTTTAGAACCTACGGTCCACAATGAGAGAAGCCACCACAGTGATAAGCCCGCGTGCCACAAGCAGAGAGCAGTCCCCGCTTGGCAGAACCAGAGAAAGCCCGCACAACAGTGAAGACTCAGCAAAGCCTAAATAAACAAATTAGTTAATAAAATTGTTAAACCAAAAAAAAATCTAAGAAAAGAAAAATGTTTAAAAAGAGAGCGAGAGAGAGATTTGCAAAGCCAAAAGGAGTCTGACAGGATAAAAAGCACTCTTGCATGGTGCCTGGCACACACGAAGCACTCAGTAAAAACCCAGGAGGTCAAAGCAGGGTGGATCTTGTTTAAAAATATGGAAAGAAACCAAAACGTCCAGCTCTGGAGTACTGGTTACACCTACACAGTGGAAACGAGGAACAAGAGGCAAATTTGGCCTGATGGCAACCCATTCCAGTCCTCTTGCCTGGAAAATCCCACGGACGGAGGAGCCTGGTGGGCTGCAGTCCACGGGGTCGCTAAGAGTCAGACACAACTGAGCGACTTCACGTTCCACTTTCATGCATTGGAGAGGGAAACGGCAACCCACTCCAGTGTTCTTGCCTGGAGAATCCCAGGGATGGGGAGCCTGGTGGGCTGCTGTCTATAGGGTCGCATAGAGTCGGACACGACTAAAGCAACTTAGCAGCAGTAGCAGCAGCAGAGTTTCAATATAAACCGTATTCGCGCTAGGACTTTCTGTTTATTCAGAGGTATGAGAGACCCAGGATTCTGCCCTTGGAGTGGGTGTGTGTACACAGATGATCACTGAGCTCCCCCATTCTGCCTCTTACCACTTGGCAGCCCTCTCTCCTGTACACACAGGAGCTGGTATTCTCCCAAAATGCTATCCCTTGTCCCTGGCTAACTCTCAAGTATCATTTCTGCCTCACCTTCTTCAAGAAGGCTTCCTTGATTGCCTTCTTTCTGGCTGCACCCAATCCGGGCTCCCAACAACTCTTCCTGAGGGAATGTTATTACCCCATTTGAACAGATAAGGCAATTGAGGCTCTGTATATGTGAGGAGCAGCTGTCCATTACGTATTGTGGGGAGTGGTATATAAATACCCCCAATCCCTTGCCCCTTGGACAGATGATTTCTGACGCTTTGTTTTAGCATCTTAAATGAAAATTACAAATGAATTATTATACAAAACAGAAACAAGCTCACAGACATCGAAAACAGACATGATTATGGAATGTGGATGACGGGACAAATTAGGAGTATGTGATTAGCAGATATGAACTACTATATATAAAATAAATAAGCAACAAGGATTTACTGTATAGCACAGGGAATTATATTTAATGTCTTGTAATAACCGATAATAGAATATAATCTGCAAAGAACTGAATCATTTTGCTGTATACCTGAAACTAACATATTACTGTAAATCAACGATACATCAATAAAAATAAAAACAGTTCTATTTTTGCTCATTCTTTAAAATTGAAGTATAACATCCATAGAAGTACGACCTAAAGGACACTTGTCTTATTAAAGTGTTAGTCACTCAGTCCTAGAGGATATAACAACAGACATGATCTCCTGGAGAGAGGGCAGTTCAGAGATCTTCTCTATAGGAAGAGACATTCTATCTGAAACCTCAGAATGGATATGAGCTATTAGACAACTGGATGGCAGAGAGGAAAACAAGAAAAAATTCTAGACAGGAGGAGCAGCTCCTATGGAGGTTATGGTGGGAAAGAATAGATTCCATGTTTGTAAACTGCAAGAAGCTAAGGGAAGCCAGTAAGGAAGAGGGTCAGATGAGAGGTGATACAGATACGTGTAGGCCTTGGTGAAGATGTTGAGCTTTAGCCTAAGATCACTAGTAAGTAACCATAGTTTAAGCAGGGAAGTCAAAAGTTGTTCTTTTTGAAATGTATTTTCATGTTTCTGGTGTGTATGTGTGCTAAGTCACTTCAGTCATGTCTGACTCTCTGCGACCCCATGGACTGTAGCCCATCAGGTTCCTCTATCCATGGAATTCTCTAGGCAAGAATACTAGAGTAAGCTGCCTTGCCTTCCTCCAGGGGATCTTCTGGACTCAGGGATCAAACCCACATCTCTACATCTCCTGCACCGGCAGGCAGGAGACCTGCCAATCTTTACCACTAATGCCACCTGGGAAGCCCATGTTTCTGGTACTTGTGGTCATAATTTTGATTCTAATTTCTTCCTTAGGTTGATGTGATTTTTTTTTTAAGTTGGCTTCCTTCCTTCTTGTTTATAAATCTCAGTACTGTTCAGAGCCATTTGGTGGTACGCTGGAGCCAGCTGTACCATTTATCAAGTGCACATCGTATCTGAAGTCTGTGATCAAGGGTGTCAAGACAAAAGCTGGAAATCAACTACAATAGGAATATTTACACCATAAAAATCAGCATGCATGACAAAAAAAGAGCTTTCTTAAATCAAGAGACTCAATTTACCAGTCACGAGAAACATACCTGCAGTCAAGTTAGTAGGAAAATTGCTGGTTTCAACTTATAGGAACGAGAAACAGGAAAATATTCAGTTATATACATTTTTATATATTTATATTCATAATTATATATGTGTGTACACATAATTACGCAATCATATATATACTAAAAAAACAAATTATGATCAACTATATTCTTTTATTGAAGTACAGTTTGATTTATAATGTTGTGTTAGTTTCTGGTGTACAGCAAAGTGATTCAGTTATACATACACATGTATCTATTCTTTTTCAAATTATTTTCCTATTTAGGTCATTACAGAATATTGAGCAGAGTTCCTTGTGTCACACGCTAGGTCCTTGTTGGCTATCTATCTTAAATATAGCAGTGTGTATATGTCAATCCCAAATTTCCAATCTATCTCCTTCACTTATGCCCTGGTAACCATAAAATGATTCTCTAAGTCTGTGAATCTGTTTGTTTTGTAAATAAGTTCACTTGCATTTTTTCTTAAGATTCCCCATATAAGCAATATCATATGATATTCGTCTTTCTCTGTCTGATTTACTTCATTTGGTATGATTTAGTATGATAATCTCCAGGTGCATCTGTGTTGCTGCAAATGGAATTATTTCATTCTTTTTATGGCTGAGTAATAAGATCATGGCATCTGGTCCCATCACTTCATGGCAGATAGATGGGGAAACAGTGGAAACAGTGGCTGACTTTATTTTTCTGGGCTCCAAAATCACTGCAGATGGTGATTGCAGCAATGAAATTAAAAGACGCTTACTCCTTGGAAGGAAAGTTATGAGCAACCTAGAAAGCATATTAAAAAGCAGAGACATTACTTTGCCAACAAAGATCTGCCTACTCAAACCTATGATTTTTCCAATGTTTGTGTATGGATGTGAGAGTTGGACTATAAAGAAAGCTGAGCACTGAAGAACTGATGCTTTTGAACTATGGTGCTGGAGAAGACTCTTGAGAGTCCCTTGGACTACAAGGAGATCCAACCAGTCCATGCTAAGGGAGATCAGTCCTGGATGTTCGTTGGAAGGATGGATGTTGAAGCTAAAACTCCAATACTTTGGCCACCTGATGCGAAGAGCTGACTGATTGGAAAAGACCCTGATGTTAGGAAAGATTGAGGGCAGGAGGAGAAGGGGACGACAGAGGATGAGATGGTTGGATGGCATCATCAACTCGATGGACATGGGTTTGGGTGGACTCTGGGAGTTGGTGATGGACAGGGAGGCCTGGAGTGCTGCGGTTCATGGGGTCACAAAGAGGCAGACATGACTGAGTGACTGAACTAAATATTCCATTGTGTATATGTACCATATCTTCTTTATGTATTTGTCCATGGATAAACATTTAAGTTGATTCCACTTCTTGGCTATTGTAAATAATGCTGCCAAGAACATTGGGGCACATGAATCTTTTCAAGTTAGAGTTTTCTCCTGATATATACCCGAGAATGGGATTTCTGATTTATATGGCAACTCTATTTCTAGGTTTTTTGTTTTTTTTTTAAGGAACTTCCATACTGTTTTCCATAGTGGCTACACCAATTTACATTCCTCCAACGCGGAGACAGGAAACTATATTCAATATCTTGCAATAACTTATAATGGAAAATAATTTGAAATATATATAAATACAAAACTGAATCATTTTTCTGTACATTTGGAACTAACACAGTATTGTAAATCCACTATACTTTAATTTTAAAAAAATCAGAGAAAACAAAACATTTTCTATGAGAAAAACAATCTCATGGATGCCTGGCAAAAACAAGATGCCTGGCAGTAGAGTCTTAATAGATACACAAATAATCTGCAATACCATCATTTTCAAGTGCTCTACAAGTGTCCAAGTCTACAAGCTAGCAGAGTCCATATAGAGATGCTATTACTGACCCAACTGCTGAGAAATATCAAGTATCATTCATACTGAGCTGGCAGAGTATCACAAATTCCTAATAGCAGAATCATTCTTAAACGAGGCAGAAAAATCCCATTCTTCCTTCCAGGTTGGCTGGCAACGCTGCTGCTTCTAAGAATTTTCCACAGACCTGCCAGGAGAAAAAGTCTCTTTCTCCTCTATTCTCTCAGAGCATTTTATTTATAATTCTTTTTCACATTACTGCGCTGTGTCTTTTGAAATATTAAGATATTCACTAGTACAAATACATATATTTGCATGTCCTTCAAGGCCCTTTTTATAAAAAGTCTTTTATGCCCTATGATATCCCCACAAAGAACCTGAATATGATGAAGCAGTATCTATTTTTATATTTAGCATCTTTCCCCCAATAGATGATCATTTACTGGAAACAAAAGGCCATCTTATCCATATTTATACAATAGCCTTTAGCAAAGGTCTGATACAGAGACGGCACTGATACATTTTCGTTGAATATGTGAATGGAATTGGACCAGGTTTCCTTTCTCTGCCATCCTTGAGAATATGGGTTTCAACATCCCGGATCTACCTGACTGCCTGAATCATCTTACTTTTCTATCCTCATGCTTCTGTCTCTAACTCTAAAGTCCAACCTTCTTTTTAAAATAAAAGCAGTGAATAACCTAAACCATAGTAAATGTAACTATCAGTGGAATTTCAGTCAACTTAGTTAACTCAGTCTCTTCATTTGTAAAATGCATACCTGAAGTCTCTATTTTGCATGTTTCCTAGATGAGATAATAAAGATCATGAATCAGGGGCTAGAAATACATGAGAAAAACATAGCTTCTTTCCCATGCTCTCTTCTTTTTCAAGATTATTTGATTTATTTATTATTTTCTTCTTGCTGAGCTGAGACGTGTGGATTCCTAGTACTCCGACCAAGGATGGAACCCATGCCCCCTGCAGTTGGAAGCGCAGAGTTCTAACCACTAGATTAACAGGGAGTTGTCTCCCCTGTTTTCTTAAGAAAACAGATAATGGAAATGGTTAAATACAACAGTTTGATTTGAGTTAGGATGTGGAGCCACAACATGTGAAAAAAAAACTTATTAATAGAGGCTTTTTTAAAGCTTCATGAGAACTCAATGTGGGAAGACCTCACGCAGTAGCTTCATTTGCTGAAATTGCAAACCCAGGGCTTCCCTCATAGCTCAGTCGGTAAAGAATCTGCCTGCAGTGCAGGAGACCCAGGTTCAGTTCCTGAGTTGGGAAGATGCCCTTGAGAAGGAAATGGCAACCCATTCCAGTATGCTTGCTTGGAGAATCCCATGGATAGAGAAGCCTGGCAGGCTACAATCTATGGGGTCGCAAGAGTTGTACACGACTTAGGACTAACCCACCACCACCAAACCTAGCCAGACTCTGAAATGTGTGTTAGTACTTTCTAGTGCCCCAGGGCTGAAGCACCTCACCCCAAGAGGTTTGTAAAATCATAGAACGTAATCTTTAAAATGAACTTTAATGAGTATTATTGATCTTTTTCTATACACATGGTTGTAGAACATCTCAGAGTTTAAAGCTGTCTTACCTGCTATCTAAGAAACATTACTGTAGATTTACAGTTTTTAATTTTTAGTTGACAAACCACTCTTAAAACGTTATATGGGAGTCCAGTATGTGAAACAGATGAAGTAGAAATGCTCTGGTTGAATTTCAGGGAAGGACAGGTTTCTCTTTTTGCCATGCTATACTAATCCTGAATGTCTTCTCCATATCTCAGAAGGCTAAACTAGATACAATTGAAAAATATTTTTAAAACATGATTGTGGACTTAAGGCCCAGCCTCTGTTTGAATACCTTTACAGATGGGCAACTTGCTACTCTACAAATTACCTTATTTCAACATCTTTACACATATATAAGGGGCTTCCGAGGTGGCTCAGTGGGTAAAGAATCTGCTTGCAGTGCAGGAGATGCAGGAGACATGGGTTCAACCCCTGGGTAGGGAAGATCCCCTGGAGGAGGGCATGCCAACTCACTCCAATATTCTTGCCTGAAGAATCCCATGGAAAAGGAGCCTGGTGGGCTACAGTCCATAAAGTCACAAAAAGTCAGACATGAATGAGCACACAAGCCAGTATATGTGTGTGTGTGTGTGTATATATATATTTAGCACAATATTGTGTTAAAATCACATTCTATATAGTGTCTAGATTGTTTTTTAATCATAATTTTGGAAATTTCATAGAATGTAGTAATCTGCAGCAGCTGCTGATTTCCATTTTTAATCTGCCTATTTCATATTCACTTTTTCCTGCATGTTCATGGCCCAGACTTGGCCCAATTATAGCATCAGATGGACCTGACAACAAAAATTGTTCCAAAGCAAGGAGAACTGGGCTATTCTGGGCCAGTAATTATCCTTCTCAGAGACTGATATAGATGCTGGTGAGATTATGTTCTGACTTTCTACTAGGGCTTCTAAAATGATAATGCCAATAGTCGTGTATCCTACCCCATGGAAAAGAAGGAGGTCAGGAAGCAAAGAAAGCAAAAGGTGAGAGAGTAATAGTTGCCATTTTTGATGCTAGATTCTGCCTCATTTTTTGCCATTTCATCTTGGTATTCTTCCCAGAAATGTAAACCAGCAATGACCTTCTTTAAAATCTTAACAGTGAGAATAATTTTAGTATCTTTTGTGTATCACAGGTTTCCTAAAGTGGCTGAACTGTAGGTTCTGTGTTGAAAAACGTAGGTGGAAGGGATTTCCCTGGTAGTCCAGTGGTTAAGACTTGTGCTTCCAATGCAGGGAGCATGAGTTTGATCCCTGATCAGGAAACTCAGATTGCATATGCAGTGCAGTGTGGCAGAAAAAAAAAAATGTAGGTGGAGATTCTGTGCCACTTGGACTTCCTTTGACACTCATGAGTCTCACTTCCCCTCATCTGTGCTGTTCAAACCACATGGCCTTGGCCTCCATGGTATTAGAAAAGTCCTTGGCACAAAGAGCTTGTTTTTCTTTACTTCCTGGTGATGACATGGCTCATTTGGACTTGGCTCCAATGCAACAACCTAGGAAATTCTGTGCATTCAGAGGCCGGCTAGTCATTCTGCATCGGAGGGAAATTTTATTCAAAGGAAAGAAAGTACATATCATTTATTACTTATTCTCCAACAGGCAACCTAAAGCAATTACAGAACCTTACAATCTCAAACTTTTCATGAGAAAAGGTATGATCAACCTAGACAACATATTAAAAAGCAGAGACATTACTTTGCCAACAAATGTCTGTCTAGTCAAGGCTATGTGTTTTCCAGTAGTCATGTACGGATGTGAGAGTTGGACTATAAAACAAGCTGAGCACTGAAGTATTGATGCATTTGAACTGTGGTGTTGGAGACGACTCTTGAGAGTCCCTTGGACTGCAAGGAGATCCAACCAGTCCATCCTAAAGGAAATCAGTCCTGAATATTCATTGGAAGGACTGATGTTGAAGCTGAAACTCCAATACTTTGGCCACCTGATATGAAGAACCGACTCATTTGAAAAGACCCTGATGCTGGGAAAGATTGAGTGCAGGAGGAGAAGGGACAACAGAGGATGAGATGGTTGGATGGCATCACCAACTCAGTGGACCGGTGTTTGAGTAAACTCCGGAGTTGGTGATGAACAGGAAGGCCTGGTGCGCTACAGTCCATGGGGTCGCAAAGAGTAGGACGTGACTGAGCGACTGACCTGAAACTGAACTGAACTGAACAATCTCTACATCTTACGGATCCCAAAAGAACATCTCAATATCATTCATAGATCCTGCACAAAGAAACATTTGTTATTAGAAATGTAGTATATAGTAGTTTGTCCCATTCTTCTTAGATCCTTTGATTTCTGCAGAAATTTAAGGACTCCTCAAGCCTTCCTGAACCCTTTGGATTAAATGAAAGAAATCCTGGGCATTCCTGTTTTGATCTGGATAGATGTCACAAGTTTTTTAGTTACAGACTGTTCATAGGACTTTTACACTAATTTGATGTTTATTTATGAATTTTGCAGTTGTCTCTTAGAAGCTTTCCCACTCTCCAGCAAAACTCTCCCACTCTCTTATTGCAGAACTTATAGAGAGACAACAGTCTTGTTACAGAATCAGTTACTGAAGACTGGAGGGGTCTCTTACCAAGGGAAACCTGTTTTATTTTCACAGGACCTCTAAAAGCTGATTGATGTTCTCAGTTTATTACCTTGAGGAAATGAGATAAAGGAATTCAGACAACGTATCCTGAACTCAGGATAGCTACTGTTGGGTGTTATTCCCAACCCACGCGACCACATGGCTTCTTTCAGCAGTCGTGGATTTGCTCACCCTAGTGGCATCTCAGGCTTTCCTGTGGCTCAGATGGTAAAGAATCTGCCTACAAAGCAGGAGATTGGGGTTCGATCCCTGGGTTTGGAAGACCCCCTGGAGAAGGGAATGGTTACCCACTATAATATTCTTGCCTGTCATAGAACTAAATGAGGATGAAAGTGAAAGTGAAAGGGTTAGTCACTGAATCATGGCTGACTCTTTGCAACCCCACGGACTGTAGCCCCCCCAGGCTCCTCTGTCCATGGGATTCTTCAGGCAAGAATACTGGAGTGAGCTGTCATTCCCTTCTCTAGGAAATCTTCCTGACCTAGGGATCGAACCTGGGTCTCCCTCATTGCAGGCAGATTCTTAACTAAACACAAATGAAAACAGGATGAATTCTAACATCAAATTCAGAGAAGCATGGAGAGGAATATAAAAAGACCTATATTCTCAAGCACCAAATATTGAAAAAATATTTTTTCATATTTTAATGCATTCCTAACTTGGATGTATTTGTACCCAAGTACATAAAACACATTTGCATCAAAAGTGGAACAAAATGTGCATGCTGATTCAACCTGATTTTTAGGTAATATCTTGCAAGCATCTTTCAATTGTTGACATGTGTTCTATCACTTCTTTTTTTTTTAAGAAAAAAATTATATTTCCCTCAGGTTTATTTATTATATATTGTTCTTAGTGCAAGTTACTCATAGGACTGGCAGCGTACTGCAATTCTGTTTTTTTGCTTTGTTTAAAATGAATAAACTTTACTTTTTAAAGCAGTTTTATGTTCATTATATCACTTCTTAAGCAAGTCAAGTATGTGTTGCTGTGACCATAACAGACAGTTTCCTCCTCTCCCATGTTGATGTGCCTAACTTATCACTCAGAGTTATCTTCTCATCACTGGTGATGGTGTGTGTGTGTGTGTGTGTGTGTGTGTGTGTGTGTGCTGTGCATATATGTGAGGGGGTGGCTGGCGTTTCACATCAAATTCATTTTCTATCTGTGTCTAGAAGCAATTTCTCAACCAGTCGTGCACCTTTATTTTCTTCTTGAGCCCCTCTCCAGTTTCACTCTTTCCCCTTCCCATAACCTCTGACTTCTTTGTTCTCAGTGTCACTGCTGATAGTTTGTAACGTTGGTGGCAAGGAAGGAAAACGTTTATTATCATTTTCCCTAAGGCCCTGCTTGGTTAAGGCTGGGGGATGTATGGCTTTGTTTTCAGAATTGGGCTTTATGTATATTTTGTTAAATTCCCCAATGGCCTCTAGACACCAAGGACTAGAAGATGAAAAATGACTATTATTGTTACCCTGTTTTGCCCAGGATCCTGAGCCACCACGTGTTTCTGACTTCCCAGCCAGGCTCCAAGCTCTTTCCTCACTGGCCATGAGCTGAAAGCTAAGCAGATTTCTTTACTCATTTTACAATAATCACAGAGGCAGACGTGGTTCTGAAAAAACAGAACCTTGTGAAAACTGACTTTAATTCACACACACGTGCTCTCCAGTTTTTGCAAGATGTGACCTGTATTCTAGCCTTAAAGCCATAAATATTATTTAAAAAAGGAAAATCTCAGTCAACTCAGCCAAATAATTTGCTTCCTCAACACCAAACACTGTCAGTTTGGAAGAAGCCAGGCAGTGAGTTCATTTATTTACTTTTCCTACAGATGTTTGCCATGCAGCTCCAGATCCTGATGATTCTTCCTTTAATGTCCTTTGAAATCTAACATCAACCCGCAAATAATTCTTAAGTATCTGTTGTGTACAAGACCCTGTGCTAGGCACGATGGAAACATGTAAAATGTAGCTTGGTGTTGTGGGGAAAATTAAAAACTGAAAACTTTAAAAAAGAAATTCAAAGACCTGTTTTTACTCTTAAAATTGATAGTCATTAAAATACTCATAGCTTTGGGACTTTGCAATAGTAAATATTCATGACGTGTGAAAAAGTATGATGCATAACCATATGATCTTAATCACATACAAATGGATGCTTAGTTGTGTAAATACACAAGTGAGACCTAGAAAGACAGATCAAGCGGTAAACTGCTTGTGATCATGGGTGACTTTGTGTTTTGCTTCTTGTATTTTTTGGTTTCCCATTATGCACATGTTAACTTTTAAGAAATAAATGTTACTTTAAAAACCTTTCTATAAAATGTGATAGTATTGTTGCAGGAAGGCGGACCCCTTCCAGGGCCCAAAACTGGGCTCTTGTCTAACACTCAGAAATNGACTTTGCAATAGTAAATATTCATGACGTGTGAAAAAGTATGATGCATAACCATATGATCTTAATCACATACAAATGGATGCTTAGTTGTGTAAATACACAAGTGAGACCTAGAAAGACAGATCAAGCGGTAAACTGCTTGTGATCATGGGTGACTTTGTGTTTTGCTTCTTGTATTTTTTGGTTTCCCATTATGCACATGTTAACTTTTAAGAAATAAATGTTACTTTAAAAACCTTTCTATAAAATGTGATAGTATTGTTGCAGGAAGGCGGACCCCTTCCAGGGCCCAAAACTGGGCTCTTGTCTAACACTCAGAAATGAATTGTCCGAGGAGACACATCTGCTGACAAAGAAAGAGATTTTATTGGGAAAGGGCACCCGGGTGGAGAGCAGGAGGGTAAGGGAACCCAGGAGAACTGCTCTGCTGCGTGGCTCACAGTCTCAGGTTTTATGGTGATAGGATTAGTTTCTGGGTGGGCTTTGGCCAATTATTCTAATTCAGAGTCTTTCCTGGTGGCGCACACTTTGCTCAGCCAAGATGGATGCTAGCAAGAGGGATTCTGGGAAGTGGACGGACATGCGGTGTCTCCTTTCGTCCTTTCCTGAATTCTTCTGGTTGGTGGTGGCTTATTAGTTCCGTATTTCTTATCAGGATCTCCTGTCATAAAACAACTCATGCAAATGGTTACTATGGTGCCTGGCCAAGGTGGGCGATTTCAATCAGTTTGATTCCCCTAACAGTATTGGAGACAAGTAAGTCATTTCTCTCACCTCCATTTCCTCACCTGTAGAAAGTGGCTCGCTTTCTCATAGAACTGGTATATAAAGGAATATGAAGATGCATGTTGAATAACTTTTTATGCTGTAATATGCACACAAATGATAATGACGGCCAGTTATTATAAAATACTCTCCTTAACCTCAAGGAACTTAGAGCCTAGTTGGAGGAATAGAAACACATATTCAAGAATTTAATAACAATATGAGTTAACCAGACAAAAATTCCAAAGATGTTGCAAGACAATATGTGATGAATTGCGAAAGAGTAGAAGCTTGAGCAGAGAGAGAAAGAGAGCAGTGTGCACTGGACTCATTAAAGAACAAAGAAAAGATGGCCCAACCACCATGAGGGTTCAGCAATGCATTCAAACTTTGACTCTGTAGAAGCTGAAGTTAGCACACAAATGACAGTAGTATCATGCTTTAAAATCAAAATTCTAGGGGACTTCCCTGGTGGTTCATTGTTAAGAATACACCTTGCTATGCAGGTTACTTGGATTCAATCCCTTTACTCCAGGGGTGGAAAAGATCCCCTGGAGAAGGAAATGGCAACCCACTCCAGTATTCCTGCCCGGGAAATCCCACGGACAGAGGAGCCAGGTGGGCTACAGTCCATGGGGTTGCAAAAGAGTTGGACAGGACTGAGCGATTGAGCACACACAGAGCGCAAATAGGACTGGGGTATGGAAAAAATGCAAAACGTGCAAGAAATTCCCACTGTGCTCAAGATATACTTTTTTGCTCCATAGGCACAAACTTTGAAATTACTCCAGACTGCCAGATACTTGGAGAACTTAAGTAGACAACTCCAGTACTAAATCACTATTTCGAGCCCCTTTTCTTTCTTTCTACCCTTAAAGACTTATTTTAAGAGTTCTAACCTCTTCTCCAAAAATCTCAATAGTGGAGTTGGTCAAATGTACCCATCACATAACATGTGGTGTGCCTGGTGGTTAGGGACCGGAATGGGGCACCACATGCCACATGTGAATCCTCCTGCTGCAGTTTACCATATGTGTTATTTAATTGTTTAACCTCTTGGTGACTCAGTTTCTTTTCTGAAAAATATGAGTATAATAGTAATAGTACTTACTGCATAAGGTTTAGTTCAGTTCAGTTAGGTTCAGATCAGTCACTCAGTCGTGTCCTACTCTTTACAACCCCATGGACTGCAGCACGCCTGGCCTCCCTGTCCATCACCAACTCCCGGAGTTTACTCAAACTCATGTCCATTGATTCCGTGATGCCATTCAACCATCTCATCCTGTCATCCCTTTATTATATCAGTTAATATGTATAAAGGGCTTAGAATAGTGCCAGGAATGTAATGAGCACTGCTATTATTATTACTGCCCACTACTATTATTACTATGACTGAGTTCACTGTTCTTAAATGTGGGATAATTGAGACAACTAAATGCGTTTGTGGGCTTCCCAGGTGGTGCAGTGGTGAAGAATCTGCCTGCCAATGCAGAAGACACAGAAGTTGCACTTTGATCCTGAATTAGGAAGATCCCCTGGAGGAAGGAATGACAACTCACTCCAGTGTTATTGCCTGGGAAATCCCGTGGACAGAGGAGCCTGGCGGGCTGCAGTCCATGGGGTCGCAAAAGAGTCAGACACGACTTAGCTTCTAAACAGCAGCAATAGGAGCAAATGTGTTTGCAGATAAACACATTTTATATCTGATGAAACTGGAGTCCAGAGTAGAGATTCTATCCAAGTTCATTGCATAAGTGATATAAAACCATGATTCCCAGGTCCCAGACCACTGCTCTTTCCTCCTCTTCTATAAAAGAATTTCAGTTTGGAAAACTTGGTAATGAAATTATTTCAGTAAGCTCTAGAAATGTATAGCTATTCTCGGTATTAAAGAGATTGGTAAAACTTAAAGATAGACAATGATTATAGTTAGTTTTACCTACTTTTTATGTACCAGTTGCTTTAAGTTAATGATCTGAAATCTTACACAGTACAAGTTGTCTCCTATGATACAAATGAATAAAATGAGATTTCACTTTAAGGACCACGTAACTAGAGCTAAAATCCAAATCTTTTCTAATACACCTTCAACGCAGAAAAGAACAAGGAAATGTAGGCCTGTCTGTTTGAACTTTCTGGCTTGTTTCTTGTCATCTTTCTTTATCTTAGAAAAGATTTTAAAATTATCTACTTTTGATTTTAAGGATTACTAAAAGAAATAATTTAACTGTTCTAGAATTAAACCCACCTGAAGAAGTAAACTGTGGGAGGAGGTAAGAGGCAGAAACTCTGTGGTCTGAAATATGTGTTGCTGCCTTTCTATTTTCTTGCAGGTTTTTATTTACTCTTTGTGGTGGGCTCTGACCTGTTGAGTCACCTTTCTGTTGCCAAATTCAAGAGCCTCCTGCTACAAACACACTTATCTATAAGTCAAAGCTTTCCTCATTCAGTTTAGAAAACCTTACTGACAGCCTGTGTACTAGCTCAATATTCAAGTCGACCTCTCTTTAAGAGAAACTTCAAATTAAATATTTGCTCATTAAATATACTCAGAGAAGGCAATGGCACCCCACTCCAGTACTCTTGCCTGGAAAATCTCACGGATGGAGGAGCCTGGTGGGCTACAGTCCATGGGGTCGCTAAGAGTCAGACACGACTGAAGCGACTTTGCAGCGGCAGCAGCAGCATTAAATATACTAATCCAATCCCCAAATAGGAAAACTTTTGCTGAGTCTATTGGTTTTACTTTCTTTTAATCTTTACACTTTTATATTCTAAACTTTTAGTCTTCTTTAATGTTAGATAGTGGATCTAAGTTCAAAATTATGATCAATGTGGTGAACAAGAGATGGACAGTGGAAACAGAAAGGAGAGGAGTAGTCTCCCTCTATTAGTAAAGACCTAAACTTAAGGGACATGTGATTATTTGAAAACAAGATAGGAATGAAAAGGGCTATCAAAATGTATCCTTTCTGTGGTTGATTTTGTGGTAACACTGGGAAGAAATTCAGAGCAGATCATTTAGAATCCTGTGGTCTTGCATGCTGCAGTCCATGGAGTCGCAAAAAGTCAGACACCACCACCAACAACAACTTGGAATCTCATCAAATTTATAGTTTATTGGCTCAAAAATCTCAGGTATAATAAGCCCTCCAAGGAGAGCAATTTTAGACATTCAAGTTGATAATTAATATTTGAAAATGATATTAAGACTGCTATCAATCAGACATGGGAGAGTATGGACATCCAAATTAAATGAGCTTTGAGTAGTTTATTCTTTCAGTTACATAAGAATGCAAATCAAACAACCCTGGAAGATTTAAACCCTAGTCCCTTCTCTGCAATATCACAAGTACTGCTTTTTATATGAGGAAATATTTCAGAAACCTATGTTAAATTAAATATCTAATCCACTCTATCAGGATCGGAAAAGATATAAGATTATTGAGCAGATGCTCAGTCTAGAAATAAATCTAGATGTAAAAGGTATACAATTGGAAATACCCTTTAGCTCCTTTCTCACTCTCACTTTCTGTAATGGCATTCGCTGGGGTTTTCTTGAAGTTTTTGTCTCCTTCGAAAGACTTCTTTGATTCATTTTGTTGCCCTGGACACCAACTCTGTGCAATGACTCACATGTTATAACTGCCATTTTAAAGGTTTTTATAAATTAAGTTATTTATTTTTGGCTGGCTGGTTCTTCACTGCTGCATGCAGACTTTCCTAGTTGCGGCGGGTGGGGGCTACTCTCTAGTCGCGACGCCTGGGCTTCTCATTGCAGTGTCTTCTCTTGTTGTGGACTACAGGCTCTAGACCCAAAAGCTTCAGTAGTTGCTGCTTGTGGGCTCTAGAGCACAGGCTCAGTAGTTGTGGCACACAGGCTTAGTTGCTCTGCGGCATGTGGGATCTTCCCGGACCAGGTGTCGAACCACTGTCCCTGCATTGGCAGGCAGACTCTTAACCACTGGACTGCCAGGCCAGCCCATACCTGCCATTTTTGCTCCTGATCTTTTTTTTTTTAAACTGGACATCTCTACTTAGACTGGAAGTTCACGGTTCATGTATTGCTGAAGCCTGGCTTGGAGAATTTTGAGCATTATTTTACTAGTGTGTGAGATGAGTGCAATTGTGTGGTAGTGTGATCATTCTTTGGCATTGCCTTTCTTTGGGATTGGAATGAAAACTGATCTTTTCCAGTCCTGTGGCCACTGCTGAGTTTTCCAAATTTGCTGGCATATTGAGGGCAGCACTTTCACAGCATCATCTTTCAGGATTTGAAACAACTCAACTGGAATTCCATCACCTCCACTAGCTTTGTTCATAGTGATGCTTTCCAAGACCCATTTGACTTCACATTCCAGGATGTCTGGCTCTAGGTGAGTGATCACACCATCATGATTATCTGGGTCGTGAAGATCTTTTTTGTACAGTTCTTCCTTGTATTCTTGCCACCTCTTCTTAATATCTTCTGCTTCTGTTAGGTCCATACCATTTCTGTCCTTTATCGAGCCCATCTTTGCATGAAATATTCCCTTGGTATCTCTAATTTTCTTGAAGAGATCTCTAGTCTTTCCCATTCTGTTGCTTGCCTCTATTTCTTTGCA
>SJYX01007057.1:138347-148460 GCA_006410675.1 Oreotragus oreotragus | reverse complement strand
GAGTTCGACTGTGAAGAAGGCTGAGAGCCGAAGAATTGATGCTTTTGAACTGTGGTGTTGGAGAAGACTCTTGAGAGTCCCTTGGACTGCAAGGAGATCCAACCAGTCCATTCTGAAGGAGATCAGCCCTGGGATTTCTTTGAAAGGAATGATGCTAAAGCTGAAACTCCAGCTCATGTGAAGAGTTGACACATTGGAAAAGACTCTGATGCTGGGAGGGATTGGGGGCAGGAGGAGAAGGGGACAACACAGGATGAGATGGCTAGATGGCATCACTGACTCGATGGACGTGAGTCTGAGTGAACTCCGGGAGCTGGTGATGGACAGGGAGGCCTGGCGCGCTGCGATTCATGGGGTCGCAAAGAGTTGGACATGACTGAGTGACTGAACTGAACTACTTAGACATTCCACGTTTATCTCAAACTCACTATGCTCTAAACTATATCCAAGCTCTCCTTCTTCCCAACAACTATAGAATCACACAACTGTAATCATATCACTATTCTACTTAAAATATTCTTGTGACTTCATATTGCCTTTATAATAAAACACCTAACTCCTTGCTGTAGCCTGTAAGGACCTATGTGGTCTGACCTCAGCCTGTCTCTCTAAACTCATATCCTGCTCTTCATTCAAATAAGTTCCTTTCTGCCATACAGGCTTTATCTCTGTTTGCCAACATGCTGAAAACTGTCCTGACTCTAAGTCTTTGGATTATTCTTCTACTTTGATGACTTTTTGCTTTTTTTGTAATTGGTTAGTCAGAAAAAAATGATAATAATATTAATATTAGTGAAAGACTCCAGGTTGTATAAAGAACCCTGTGATAAACTATATACCCTTCTTCTCTCGTGCTCATGGTCTATTGCTAAGCTGTGTCTGACTCTTTTTGACCCCATAAACTGTAACCTGCCAAACTCCTCTGTCCACAGGATTTCCCAGGTAAGAATACTAGAGTTGGCTGCCATTTCCTTCTCCAGGGGATCTTTCTGACCCAGGGACTGAAATTGAGTCTCCGGCATTGGCAGGCAGGTTTTGCATCACTAAGCCACCTAGGGAACCCCCTTCTCTTGTGTATAATAAAGCAAAAGTCCTATACATTTTATTTTATATATATTATCCCTATAACTATAAGACAATTTCTTGCTTGAAGTCAGGATTTAAGATGCATCATTATATAATGTCTTTCTTTGTCCCTACTAATTGTCTTCACTTTATAAGTCTGCTTTATCTGATATCAATAATCATGTTAACTGTCTTTAATGTTTATATAATAGACTTTTTTCCATCTTTTTGATTCTTACTTACTTATGTTAAACTTCATGACAGAATATATTGTTGCTGTTTAGTTACTTAGTCATGTCTGACTCTTTTGCGACCCCATGAACTGTAGCCTGCCAGGGTCCTCTGTCCATGGATTTCCCAGGCAAGAACACTGTAATGGGTGGCTATTTCCTTCTCCAGGGAATCTTCCTGACTCAGGGATCGAACTCAAGTCTGCATTAGCAGGCAGACTTCTTTACCACTGAGCCATCAGGGAAGCCGAGACAGAATATTGTTCTTGTCTTATCTTAGGCTGCTATAACAGAATACATTAGACCAGTTGGCTAAAACAGATATTTATTTCCCTTAGGTCTGAAGGCTGGGAAATCTAAAGTTAAGGAGCCCTCAAGTTTGGTTCTTGGTGATGGCCTGCTTTCTGGCTTGCCGATGGATGCTCTCTCTCTGTACCTCATGCTCTAGGGTCTCTTTTCTTTTAAGGGCACTCATCCTAGCTTGGGGGTCTACCCTCACAACCTCAACTAAATGTAATTACCCTTCAGAGACCCCACTTCCTAATACTGTCACACTGAGGGGGATGGTAGAGTGTCAAACAGATGAATTTATTGGGGGAGCCACAAACGTTCAGTTCATAATAGTTGGATTAAGGATTTTTGCTTAGTTTTTGTTTCATGAATGGAGAATCTTTTTTCACTTTTATTTTATATTTTGTATTGAGGAGTAGCTGATTAACAATGGTGTATTAGTTTTAGGTGTGCAACAAAGTGACTGAGTTATGCATCTACATTTATCTATTCTTTTTCAAATTCTTTTCCCATTTAGGTTATTACAGAATATTGGGCTTGTTTTGTTTTATCTACTCTGCCAAGCTCTGTCTTTTTATTGGTCCATTTAGCCTGCTTGCATTTCAAGTAATTAGTGGTATGTTAGGGCTCCTCTGGGTTACAATACTATTATTTAGAATTCTACTTTGACTTATTTACTGTTTTAATTATATGATGTTTTACCACTTTCAGAATAGTAAAATCTTACTTCTATTTTGTTTTCTCTTTATCCCATAAAAATTTAATTGTCTTAATTTTTTCCTCTGCATGCACTGAACACTGTATCTCATGTTATAATTTTTGCTTTAAGTACCAAATATGATTTAAGAAGCTCAAAATATGAAATGTAGTTTATTGTCTTTCCCTGCTTTATCCATCTCTTTTCCTGTCCTTCCTAAAATTTAAAACCTCTCAGTTATTTTTTTCTTTCTC
Organism: Oreotragus oreotragus; assembly: GCA_006410675.1. Lineage (NCBI taxonomy): Eukaryota > Metazoa > Chordata > Mammalia > Artiodactyla > Bovidae > Oreotragus > Oreotragus oreotragus. Next base: position 145,923 of record SJYX01007057.1, on the reverse strand, counting down.
TTTGGAAAGCTTCCTTTAGCCTTTCTTTCCATTGGGTCTGCTAGCAACAAATACTCTTAGTTTTCCATTATCTGGTAGTCCTCCCCATCCTCCACTGCACTTTATACTCAAAGTACAGTCTCACTGAATATAAGATTCAATTTTGACTATTATTAAAAATTTTAAAAATGTCATTCCCTTCTGCCATAGTGACTTCAGATGAAAAAAATCTATGGGTTTGAAGTGGTGTCCCCACATATAAGCATGATTTATTTTTTGGCTACTTTCCAGAGGATTTCTTAGTTTTCATTTACTTACTTACTTGGCTGCACTGAGTCTTTGTTGCAGCACACGGGCTCTTCCTGGCGCTGTACAGGGGCTTTCTCTAGTTGTGACTCACTGGCTTACTTGTCCTGCTGCATGTGGAATCTTAGTTTCTCAACCAGGGATAGAATTTGTGTCCTCTGCATTGGAAGACAGATTTTTAACCCTGTAGTCCCTCAAAAGTTTTGATTTGTCTTTTTTTGAAGTGTAATTGTGATACGTCTCGGTGAGGAATTCTTTGAGCCTATCCAATTTGTCGATGGGGTTGCACAGAGTCGGACACAACCGAAGCGACTTAGCAGCAGCAGCACCAACAGCATCTTTTTGAATCTGCAGACTTGTGAGGTTTTATTTGCCAAATTTGGGAAGTTTTCAGTCATTCTTTCTTCAAATGAATTTTCAGCCCTAAATTCTTATTTATCTAACCATCAGATCTTTGTTACTGTCCTACAGATCCCTAAAACTACGTTCTTTTCTTTCTTTTTTAAAGTCTATTTTTATCTGTTTGAATTAAACCTAGATTGTTAGTTTTTACAAGCAATTATCTTGGGTCTGTCACTTGCCCTCTGTGTTTATAGTTTCACCAGCTATAAAATTATAATACAACTACTCTAAAAGATTACTACTGTGATTAGTTATGATAAGGATATATAGAATGTTTCATGCAAGGCCAGCCAGATAGCTCTTAGATATTTTTTTTAAAAAGCTAATATTTTGTAGTATTGTATCATAGAAATTTTTACATACATTTAGTCCATCTAGTCAAGGCTGTGGTTTTTCCAGTAGTTGTGTATGGAAGTGAGAGTTAGACTATAAAGAAAGCTGAGTGCCGAAAAATTGATGAACTCCAAATACTTTGGCCACCTGATGTGAAGAGCTGACTCATTTGAAAAGACCCTCATGCTGGGAAAGCTTGAGGGCAGGAGGAGAAGGGGACGACAGAGGATGAGATGGTTGAATGGCATCATCGACTCAATGGACATGAGTTTGGGTAAACTCCCGGAGTTGGTGATGGACAGGGAGGCCTGGCATGCTGCAGTTCGTGGGGTCGGAAAGAGTTGGGCAAGACTGAGCGGCTGAACTGAACTGAGTTCTTCACTTTTAATTACACACATCTCAAGGAATCTTTTTTCTTTAATAATTTCCCATCTCCCAATCTGATATCTTTGTATCTCCCAGATAATTGCTTCTCTCTATGTTAATAATACCTTGAAGATTTCTCTCCCTGAGGGCTCCTCTTTTTATCTGCTCTATCTGTGCTTTTAGTCCCTCTGCAGCACAGAAAGGAAACGTATGGTCATTGTTTAGCAATTTCCATATTTGGCCTAAAGGAAAGAGGACCCCATCCCGAACAAAGTGTGAGTCAGATCACTCAGGCCTCAAAGCTTGGGATTTTACTTACCAACCATTCTGCTTTCGTCACCCATTGTTAGGTAGGACACACACACACAAATATACACACTCACACACACACACTCCAACTTTGACCCAATTCCAGTTTGAATTCTTGGATGACAAATTCTCTGCAAATCTGTGAATACTTCCCCATATACTGAGAGGGCACCTTTATTTATTATGGGATCCTTTCCCCTAGGGCTCCGTGGTCTGGGAAGGGAAACTGAAGTGCCCCAGATTATACTTAGCCTTTTATAATTACTAGCTGAAACCCAAACCAAGGCTTTCTAGGCACTTGCCTTCTTTAACACATCTGGCAGCACCCTCCCTTTTTTCTCTGGTCTGGCCCTGAAAGAAGAGCCTTGGATAAATAAACCGAAGCCTGTTTGTGGTCACCGAGGATCTCTGGAAAGTACAATCTAACCAATGCAGCTCCAAGGCCTGCTGTGCCTTTGTTCACTGTCACTCAGAGATGTAAAAACCTGAAGGTTATATGTCAAATCCATCTCTGTTCTAGCTGGGTCCTCACTTTCCCTCAAAAGTAACTTATGCCTGACAATAAGCAGCTAAGGCATCTGCATTTTGGCAAGTATAAAAATATTTTTAAGGTCCTGATCTTTTATATGTATTTAAACCAATATTTATTGAGTCTCTGCTTAGTGTTTGAATTGTGGTATATTAAATTTTAGTGAGACTAGCAAAGGATCTTTGAAAGGACTTTGTTGACTGAGACAGTACTTACTGTGCATAAAAATGAAGGGAGAAAGAAGAAAGAAAACTAATATTTATTAGGCATTTATTCTGTAAAAGATCATGCTCAGTCTCTGCAGCCCCATGGACTGTAACCCACCAGGCCCTTCTGTCCCTGCAGTTTTCCAGGCAAGAATACCGGAGTGGGTTGCCATTAATTTTCTTCTCCAGAGGATCTTTCCAAAACGGCATGAACCAACCAGATATAGCCTCTTTGTCAAAGTAACTTGCAAAATGAAATCATAACAGTGGAACTGTGGAATTGAAATGCTGGTGCAATAAGTAGAAATGTATTGTTAATTCTATCCTCAGGATATAGATAGATGATAGAAATATTTTTATATAAGCCTGGATGTAAAGAAGAGACTTGCAATGAATTAATACCTAGGATATGATAGGGCTATGCTGGGAGGTATTATTTCCATTTTACAATTGAGGAAAAGAGTCTTAAAGAATCTTAGTATGTTTAGTTAATTCTTTGTTTCCTTCATTCATTCAATAAATATTTACTAAACATTTACCATGTGCCAAGCATTCATTCTGGAAACAAAGAGTCTTAGAGAACCTTAGTATCTGTCTCTTATTTGCAGCCCAGCAGGCTCCTCCGTCCATGGGATTTTCCAGGCAAGAGTACTGGGGTGGGGTGCCATTGCCCTCCCCCACTTTTATCCATGGTAGTGCATATATGTCAATCCTACCCTCCCACTTTGTCCCACCCTCCCCCTTGGCTGCTGTGCAGAGGATTGCACAGGCAAGGACAAAAGCAAGGAGCTCTCTTTAGGAGGCATAAGGGTTAGTAAGTAAGTGTTACTCACCCAGTCTTGCTGGACTCTGCAACCCCATGGACTGCAGCCCACAAGGCTCTTCTCTCCATGAGATTTCCCAGGCAAGAATACTGGAGTGGGTTGCCATTTCCTTCTCCAGAGGATCTTCCCAGCCCAGGGATCAAACCCAGGACTCCTGCACTGCAGGTAGATTCTTTACCAACTGAGCTACAAGGGGAGACCCAATTAGGAGGCATAATACCTTCATTTAGGTGGTGCTGGTGGCTCAGATGGTAAAGCGTCTGTCTATAGTGAGGAAGACCCAGGTTCGATCCCTGGGTTGGGAAGGAAATGGCAATCCACTCCAGTACTATTGCCTGGAAAATCCCATGGACAGAGGAGCCTGGTAGGCTACAGTCCATGGGGTCGCAAAGAGTCGGACACGACTGAGCGACTTTACTTATGCCCAAAGGCATATACATAGCAGTGTCAGAGTCAGCATTCACACCTAACATGTCTGACTTTCTACTATGTGAAGTGACTTCTTGGGACAGATGGTCTGACCAAAAGGTCACTATTCATGGATGTCATTGATCTCTTTTCCAAATCTGGCCAAGGCAGAAAGTTACTTTGCCACCTGTGCTATTTTGAAATTTTTCTTAGCTAATTTTGTGTGTGTGTGTGTGGGGGGTGGGGAATCAGAAAAAAAGTATCAGCATAAAATATAATTTCAAAGCATTTTTTAAATTACATAAGTTTATACCATAATGTGAATGGCTTTAGTCGATCTTTCCTCCAGCTTTATTTATTATTGTGTCTAATCTGCTGCTGCTGCTAAGTCACTTCAGTCGTGTCCGACTCTGTGTGACCCCATAGATAGCAGCCCACCAGGCTCCCCCATCCCTGGGATTCTCCAGGCAAGAATACTGGAGTGGGTTGCCATTTCCTTCTCCAATGCATGAAAGAGAAAAGTGAATGTGAAGTCGCTCAGTCTGTCCGACTGTTAGCGACCCCATGGACTGCAGCCCACCAGGCTACTCCGTCCATTGGATTTTCCAGGCAAGAGTACTAGGGTGGGGTGCCATCTATAAAGGTCTTAAAGTATAGAACATTGTTGAGCTTCATAAAGGCTCCAACTGATCTCCCTTCTGGATTTGATGTGCCTTTTTTTAGCTGATTATCAGCTCAGAAACAAAGTTCCTCTTCTCCCCCACTTAAGTTCCACTTAACAAAAGGAAACATGGGGCCACCCTTCACATTGTCTCTGTGGGAGATATGAGGACATGAAACATCATCGTTTTGTACTCAGTTGTTTGGTAACAACTAAACTCATTAATTTACTCCTACTGAAAGGTATCCATAGGATAAATGACTCAGTGCCGTTTTCTCTTCTAGAAATGATGCTGAGGGCTCAAATCATATTTTCTCCCTCCCCAAGACCCTGCCTTAAAATAGGAGAAAGACAAAAACTGTGAGTTGGGTGTCAGAGTTTGTGGGGGAGAAATGGAATTTGAAGAATGCATCTTCACATCCCCAGTAGTGCCGTTTTCTCTTCTAGAAATGATGCTGAGGGCTCAAATCATATTTTCTCCCTCCCCAAGACCCTGCCTTAAAATAGGAGAAAGACAAAAACTGTGAGTTGGGTGTCAGAGTTTGTGGGGGAGAAATGGAATTTGAAGAATGCATCTTCACATCCCCAGTAGATCCTGTTTTAGTCATTGCGCTGATCTGTGTCAGAGACAAAGGATGGCCAGGATGTGTTTTTAATGTGAAGACTGAACTAGGAGTTAGGTGAGTCCTCTCTTATGAGTTCTCTCAGGTGTTTATTCATCCACGGGTTCAACAAACATTTAGTAAGTATTATATGTCAACATTATACTAGTGCTTGCAGATACAGCAGAAAATGGGAGACTCCAATCCCTGCCCTTGTTCATAGCTGCTAAGGCAATGGCACCCCACTCCGGTACTCTTGCCTGGAAAATCCCATGCACGGAGGAGCCTGGTGGGCTGCAGTCCATTGGGTCGCTAGAGTCGGACATGACTAAGCGACTTCACTTTCACTTTTCGCTTTCATGCATTGGAGAAGGAAATGGCAACCCACTCCAGTGTTCTTGCCTGGAGAATCCCAGGGACGGGGGAGCCTAGTGGGCTGCCATCTCTGGTGTCGCACAGAGTCGGACACAATTGAAGCGACTTAGCAGCAGCAGCAGCAGCTAGAGGTATAGCCATAATGATAAAAACCTTCACAAGTGTTTAGCACGTTAAAAACAGTTGCTATTCATTAAAGTGTTGGACTTCTCTGATGGCTCAGAGAAGCCATTCTTTACCACAGTGTAAAGAATCTGCCTGCAATGCAGGAGACTTGGATTCTATCCCTGGGTTGGGCAGATCCCCTGGAGAAGGGACTGGCTACCCACTCCAGTATTCTTGCCTGGAGAATTTCATGAACTGAGGAGCCTGGAGGGCTGCAGTCCAGAGGGCTGAAACTATACATATGTCTTCAAGACAATAATATTAGGTCCTGTTTTTAAATCTAATTCATAAAGAGGAAAATGAGATATGGGCAGTTGATTAACTTGCTTAATGTCAAGAGCTGGTGAATGGTGAAAAGTGGATTCAAACCAAACTCGTTTGACTCAAAAAACCACCAAGCCCTAAGAAATCTTCATTTGGCACTTAACTAAGTTTTCATACCAAATGTACAAGTAGCAAAATATCATACATTTATATCATTTAGTTATCACAAAAGCCCTGTGAGGAAGAAGGGTTGGCTTTGTTTGAATCATAGAAGACAACTTGGCCCAAATGGATGGCAAGGACGTGGAATGAGATTCCTAAGAAAGTTGGTGGAGATCTGCCATCTATTCATTGATATTAGAGCATCAGAGAGAAAAACATAAATGATCAAGAAGATAATATAATTAAGAGAAAGCCCTCCTCCACTATGTTGATACTTTACTTCCAAAATGCTTATTATGGAAAATAGGCTCTCAGAATATTACATTTGCAGTGGTCAGACTAAAAATATTGCAAACGAACCATGTTTTCCTTAAAATTAGCACAAATATATATATACAGTGAGAGACCCACTAGAGGTTTCTAGTTGCTTAGAAACCTCTGGGTCTTCTCTCACTGGATACCAAATAGTTTTGATAATATTAGATCAAAAGAGGAAACTCTAAGCAACATAACACAGTAAGTGGCAAGTCACGGCATCTTCATGGTAATTTTAGTCTGTTTAAATCGACTTTTCTTCCTGGACCTCATTGTCCTCATCTGTTAAATGGTGATGGTTTCCTAACATTTAATTCTATGAATTCTATGAACTGGAGAATCCTTTGTATCAGTAATTCATTCACACTGAATGAAAAGTTTTCATATCTTCATTTTATCTGATTCTTGTAAAAATTCTGAAATAAGTCAGATGGACATAATTATATTTTGTAGATAAAAAAAAAATGATTCTCACAAGTTCACTCATCTGATAAGTGAATAAGTCATCATTCACATAATTCAAGTTTTCTTTCTGCTCCACCAAGAATGGGTCTTTTCCATCAGTGTAGATATTGATTGACTAACACGGGCAAAGCATTATATTTTTACTGTGGTGAATATATTTCTTGTAAAAATTCTGAAATAAGTCAGATGGACATAATTATATTTTGTAGATAAAAAAAAATGATTCTCACAAGTTCACTCATCTGATAAGTGAATAAGTCATCATTCACATAATTCAAGTTTTCTTTCTGCTCCACCAAGAATGGGTCTTTTCCATCAGTGTAGATATTGATTGACTAACACGGGCAAAGCATTATATTTTTACTGTGGTGAATATAGTGATGGATCAGACCTTCAGGAACCCACAGTCTAGTAGATGCAAATACAAAATTAAATTAGAGTTTAAAAGGTAAGTGTCTTAGAAAAGTGAGAACTTTACGTTAGGAGAATTAGGGAAGTTTTGTCAAAGGGGTGGTATCAATTAGGTATTGGAAGTATGGATGAATATTAGCAAGTTGAATGAGTGGAAAGCGACATTCAAAATAGAAGAACCAATGGAAGCAAAATTTTAAGATTAGAAAGCATCAGGTTTATGTGAGCAACAGTCTGGCTGAAGTTAGTGGTGCCTGAAGGAAAACAATGACTTCAATTCTTGAGTTAGAGGAAGTTGTCTGAAGAATTTGGATCTATTCCAACCACTGCCTCTTTGATGATGATTAAGCTAAAAAGCCAGAAGAAGCTTTTTGAGAAATTCTTGGACAGAATGACTTAAATACATTCATTTTCTGAAATATATGAGCTGTACCCACCATAACTGATCTGTGGTCTATAGTTTAGAAAAGTGCTTCAGTCAAAATAGTGTGTGT
>SJYX01007057.1:84816-137977 GCA_006410675.1 Oreotragus oreotragus | reverse complement strand
CCAGGTTTTCCTTAAAATTAGCACAAATAGATATATACAGTGAGAGACCCACTAGAGGTTTCTAGTTGCTTAGAAACCTCTGGGTCTTCTCTCACTGGATACCAAATAGTTTTGATAATATTAGATCAAAAGAGGAAACTCTAAGCAACATAACACAGTAAGTGGCAAGTCACGGCATCTTCATGGTAATTTTAGTCTGTTTAAATCGACTTTTCTTCCTGGACCTCATTGTCCTCATCTGTTAAATGGTGATGGTTTCCTAACATTTAATTCTATGAATTCTATGAACTGGAGAATCCTTTGTATCAGTAATTCATTCACACTGAATGAAAAGTTTTCATATCTTCATTTTATCTGATTCTTGTAAAAATTCTGAAATAAGTCAGATGGACATAATTATATTTTGTAGATAAAAAAAAATGATTCTCACAAGTTCACTCATCTGATAAGTGAATAAGTCATCATTCACATAATTCAAGTTTTCTTTCTGCTCCACCAAGAATGGGTCTTTTCCATCAGTGTAGATATTGATTGACTAACACGGGCAAAGCATTATATTTTTACTGTGGTGAATATAGTGATGGATCAGACCTTCAGGAACCCACAGTCTAGTAGATGCAAATACAAAATTAAATTAGAGTTTAAAAGGTAAGTGTCTTAGAAAAGTGAGAACTTTACGTTAGGAGAATTAGGGAAGTTTTGTCAAAGGGGTGGTATCAATTAGGTATTGGAAGTATGGATGAATATTAGCAAGTTGAATGAGTGGAAAGCGACATTCAAAATAGAAGAACCAATGGAAGCAAAATTTTAAGATTAGAAAGCATCAGGTTTATGTGAGCAACAGTCTGGCTGAAGTTAGTGGTGCCTGAAGGAAAACAATGACTTCAATTCTTGAGTTAGAGGAAGTTGTCTGAAGAATTTGGATCTATTCCAACCACTGCCTCTTTGATGATGATTAAGCTAAAAAGCCAGAAGAAGCTTTTTGAGAAATTCTTGGACAGAATGACTTAAATACATTCATTTTCTGAAATATATGAGCTGTACCCACCATAACTGATCTGTGGTCTATAGTTTAGAAAAGTGCTTCAGTCAAAATAGTGTGTGTGTGTGTGTAAGTGTGAGTATGTGTGTGTGTGTGAATTTTCAATCTCTAGAACCGATTACTTAATCTAATTGAGAATTTACATGCCAAATTTTGATCACAAATCCTACTTCAGAGGCAGCTAACACACAGAAGTCAACTCCCTTGATCTCCACTCAAGACCAAAAAAGTATATTAGTTAACTTAACAGATGTTAAAAATGAGGAGTTTAATTGGTGAAACCAGAACATAATGGATATGAGAAATGAGTATCAGTGAAAAATTAGTGAGGTTGAATATACGTGGATTGGCTAGAAATATTGCGGAGACACTTCTTTTGTGGAGGTCAGCTGTGAGGAACCTAGTCAGCCAAGTGTCTATACCAGTAGCAACAGAACCATAAGCTTAATTTCTAAGAATTTCTCTGCCCAGCTTTGGATTTGGACAGTTCACAGGACTCAAGCCGGACTTTCTGTCCACATCCCAGTGGGAACTTGGTCCTACTCATCTCAAGTGACTCTTTTATATAAGCTGCTCCTAGATCCTGAAACAACAAAGAACTGGGATCGCACTGATCCATCCATCATAAGGCATTATATGACGTTTTGCTGTTTGCCAGTAGTGCTGGAGAAGACTCTTGAGAGTCTCTTGGACTGCAAGGAGATCAAACCAGTAAATCCTAAAGGAAATCAGTCCTGAATATTCACTGGAAGGACTGATGCTGAAACTCTGAAGTACTGGAAGCTCCAAAGTATTTGTACTGGATGCAAAGAGCCGACTCACTGGGAAAGACTCTGATGCTGGGCAAGATAGAGGGCAGGAGGAGAAGGGGGTCGCAGAGGATGAGATGGTTAGATAGCATCACTGACTCAATGGACACGAATTTGAGCAAACTCTGGGAGACAGTGAAGGACAGGGAAGCCTGGTGTGCTGGAGTCCATGGGGTTGCAAAGAGCTGGACAGGACTTAGTGAGTGAGCAACAGCAAAAGATTGTCTTAGAGAGATTTGCAACAAAGAGCTTCTAAACGCCCAAGACCAAGCCTCTTTGATGAGGCAAATTCTGACAGGCAAACCAAGGGATAATATTAACCTGCCTTTCTGTGTCCTGGTCCTAGAGATAAACTTGTTTTGAGGATAATTCTGGGGAAGGGAGGTCCGAATTCGACTGCATCCAGCTGGGAAAGGAAACATTTAGAGCAGTAGCTAGGACTTAGAGGGGCTCTAAGCTCTTTATATGCATTAGCTCATTTAATGCCTAAAACAGCCCTATGAGCTTATATTTTATACAAGTTTAATAGACAGAAAGGGACTTCCCAGGTGGTGCAGCGGTAAAGAATCCACCTGTTAGTGCAGAAGATGCAAGTAATGTGGGTTTGATCCCTGGGTCAGGAAGATCCCTTGGAAATGGCAATCCCACGGACAGAGGAGTGTGGCGGGCTACAGTCCATGGGGTCACAAAGAGTCGAATACGACTGACTGAGCATACACACAACAAACAGAAAACCGAGGCATAAAGTAAAAGGTCACATGCCTGGGAAATGGCAGGGCCAAATTTAAATCTCAGTAATGTGTCCCTAGAGCCCTTGACTGAACCGTTGCCTCCTACTATCTCACGTGCTAGGTTGCTTCAGTTGTGTCTGACTCTGTGTGACCCTTTGGACTGTAGCCTGCCAGGCGCCTCTGCCCATAGGATTTCTCAGGCAAGAATACTGAAGCGGGTAGCCATTTCCTACCCCAGGGTATCTTCCCGACCCAGGGATCAAACCCATGTCTGTTATGCCTAACCTGCATTGGCAGGCGGGTTCTTTACTCCTAATGCCACCTGGGAAGGTTCACAAGCAAGAGATTATAACGTTCCTGGGAAGCCTGGTCTCTTAGAATCTTTCCTCAACCAGAGGACCAAGAGGTCCAGAGCCTTTTTTGCGAGCCTAAGTTTCCAAAATAATAATATATTCCTTTCATCGTGGACACAGTCTGGGTTTTAAGTTTAAGAGCATTTTATTTCATTTTGCTTCACCCCTTCCTCACAAGAACCCTGGGAGGTAGACAGAGAAGAGACTGTTGTCTCTGCTTTAATAATGGTGAAAATGAGCCTTGGGGAATTAAAACAAACTGTTTAGTGCCACCTAACTGGAAAGTGATGGAGTAAAGATTATAATCCAAATGAGTCTAGGCTGAGGTGCTGACCGTCCCTGAAGCTAACATCAGATGATTCCTTGTGGTAACCGAGTATTTGTCGCTACCTCTCTGTCAGTCTTACACACATAATTATCTCTTAGTACATTAGTACGTGTACTTAGTATATTAGTACATTATGTTATTTGATAAGTTTCAGAAGAATTTTTTCATATGCCATCTCATTTAATTAAGTTCTCACAGACACCTAGATTGCATGAGTATATGCATGTAGAGGTGTGTGTGTGTGTGTGTGTGTGTGTGTGTATGTGTGTGTGAGGGGACAGGGGACATTGTTACTTCTTTTCTCAGCTAAGAAAACTCAGCCTTATGGAAGGTGAGCCTTCAGGATTAGTGAGTGTGTATCAGAGGGAAAGATAGAGCTCAAATGTACCCATAAACTTGTAACCACATCAAGACAAATTCAGCACTGTAATACTACTGATGGGATTTATAGGGAAGTGTCTTCTGCATCTTGTCTCCCTCCTTTTCTTTATTTCCTTGGACTAATCCCCATCCCTCTTAAAATCAAACCTATCCCTTTGATTCACTAAAATGTTATTACCACTCAGAGCCAGCAGAGAGAGATCATTAAATACTCTTAAGACAGAAAGCATTTTGTCAGGAAACACATGTTGTGACTCCTCACCAAGGAAACGTGGAATTGATGACGTGAGTGGAGGAATGCCTTATGACTGTTTAGCAACATCCTGTGATACACGGCTACACAGTCAGCGATTAGAGGCAATGAAGGCTTATCCTCTGACCTAATGTCACCGTCCTTCCCACCAGTATGGGCTTTTGAAACGTTAACAGGAATTGAAGTCACTGATCTCAGCAGATTGGTTGGAGAGGAAATGGAGCATCAGATGGCAGAATGTCTGTCTCCACAAGCTCCTAATGACTAAGGAAAGTCTCTCATACTTGGGATCTTGGTTTCTTCCTCTGGAAAATGGGAGTTTGAGTAACTTAATAAAAAGTTGAGCCAATCTATAGCTGGTTTGTCCCATAAATCCGGAACCTTTGTGACCCAGTGACAAAGCTGCACAGGCACCTTGGCTTTAGCCTTGGGCTATAGCTAAGGATGAGGTGATTTATGATGGAATTTGCATAAACAAACAAATCCCCAGCTGTAAACTGCTTGCCCCGGAGTTTCACGGTTCACTAAGGATTACGATTCTTGGAGCTCCTTCTGGGTGGCTAGAGGTTCTGACAGATATGCTTCCCCTGTTAGTTTCCTGACTGTGGTAGGTAGCCCTTCACTCTGTGGCATGATGAAGTTTGACTCCACCCAGAAGTGAATTAAAGACCGAGGGTTGTGGAGCCTCATATTTTGTGGAATTAAATGCAAAGGAACTTTATTTAGGGGTAATTTCTTTCTCTTCAATGTAGAGTAGCTACAGGAGGGATTATGAACTATCAAAAATTAGACCATGACCCATTTTTTTGGCTTGTAGAGATTCTCTGAGAGTAGTGAACATTTCTGAAAGGATTTGATTGACTACAGGAGGACTAGTTGCTGGTACTTCATAAATGAGAGCGTAGGACTAGATTCATGGAACGATAAAATGCAGGGTGTCAAGGAACGTGATCTTTGAATTCCTTACTCAATATTCTATTCAAACAGCATTTATATACACTGAAACTTTCACTGATATGAAGCATACTGAAAAGCGAGGTGGATTATTCTACCCTCCAACAACTTGGTAGCAAGTTGTTAAATCCACATGGAATTTTCTTCTCCTAACCTATATCTATTACAGTCATACAAAATAAGTTGTATCCTGCTGACAGGACAGAACTTTCTACATTTAAAAACTCCTATTACATAATTCTCATGGCTTCTCTGCATTTGGTTTAATACCTTCAACTGATNTTGTTAAATCCACATGGAATTTTCTTCTCCTAACCTATATCTATTACAGTCATACAAAATAAGTTGTATCCTGCTGACAGGACAGAACTTTCTACATTTAAAAACTCCTATTACATAATTCTCATGGCTTCTCTGCATTTGGTTTAATACCTTCAACTGATTCCATTGTTCCTCACATGACATGATTAGGTTTCTTTAAAATATATAGATATCATAGGCTATACAAACAAGAGTCAAAGATGTATACACACATAGAATAAAACAAGAACAAGACTAAACACAGATTTCATAGCTCTTAATCTAGTGTAGATTTTATTATTGCCTTTATTCACTTAACAACTGATGATCTTCTCAGTCATTTCTAGAAACACAGAATACTAAAATTAAAAGAGATATTGGAACTCATCACATTTCCCCCAAATATTTTGTGCAAGAGATATGGAGTCTCTCATGCCACTATGAACTCACATGGTCTGGCTAACAATTATTCAACTAAAGTTCCCTGAAACTATAAGCTCTATCACTTTTCCTGTGCCTAACATCAAAAATGACAAAATGTTGAGCTTCACACAAAAATATTAGTGGTCATCTCTTGTTTATGTGGGCTTCCCTGGTGGCTCAGAGGTATATTTTGTGCAAGAGATATGGAGTCTCTCATGCCACTATGAACTCACATGGTCTGGCTAACAATTATTCAACTAAAGTTCCCTGAAACTATAAGCTCTATCACTTTTCCTGTGCCTAACATCAAAAATGACAAAATGTTGAGCTTCACACAAAAATATTAGTGGTCATCTCTTGTTTATGTGGGCTTCCCTGGTGGCTCAGAGGTTAAAGCGTCTGCCTCCAATGTGGGAGACCTGGGTTCAGTCCCTGGGTTGGGAAGATCCCCTGGAGAAGGAAATGGCAACCCACTCCAGTATTCTCTCCTGGAGAATCCCATGGACGGAGGAGCCTGGTAGGCTACAGTCCAAGGGGTCGCAAAGGGTCGGACACGACTGAGTGACTTCACCTTCACCTTGTTTATGTACAACCTGATTGTAACATTTCACTGTTTTTATAATTTTTGAAGTCTATAGCTAGGTAAGTATAGCATATTTTTGCTTTGACTGAATTAAGAGCAATTGACATTGGACGAGAAGCTATGATTAAATCAAAGAAGCATGTATGCTAAGGCATGGAAAATAATTGGAAGATCATCTAGTTTGTGTCAGTCATACCATATTCTGACCAGTTAATGAGCAAGTGTCCAACCAATGGTTGGAGGCCAGTAAGTTCTAAACAGTACATAAAATTTTTATAAGTTTTGGTTGTTACAAAAGATTATCTACAAATGAGTTAAAATTGTCTCCCTGAAACTTGCCATCAGGGATCTAGTTTTCCTCCTCATACTTCGTAAACTTTTAGATTTGGTCTTCTTCTTGTTTTATTCTATGTGCGTATACATCTTTGACTCTTGTTTGTATAGCCTATGTATATCTATGTATTTTAAAGAAACCCAATCATGTCGTGTGAGGAACAATGGAATCAGTTGAAGGTATTAAACCAAATGCAGTGAAGCCATGAGAATTATGTAATAGGAGTTTTTAAATGTAAAAAGTTCTGTCCTGTCAGCAGGATCCAACTTAACTATAAAATCCGGGCATCATTCTAAGAAATCCGTTTTGTACAGATGCTGATGAACTGAGCAAATTATAGGCAGCCGTATGGTCAGCACTCAGAAGTTACAGTGACCTGTCACCATGGGCAGAGTGATTTCTGTAAGGGCCACCTCATTATATGGGAAAATGCCCTCAAAGGGCAAGCCTGTTTCTCGTCCTGGCAGGCCTGTCACATCAGATGTTAGAGGAAACAACAGCAAAGAATTGTGACTGCAAGAATGTAAGTTTTGCCTGTGGAGAGTCACGGAGGGCAATTCTCCTGAAAAGGGTTATTTGTCAACTGCAATGAGACTCTTTGTTATTAGAATTTAATTGATATTTGCTACTGGAGAAGAAAGCTGAAAACAGGATATAAGGTCAGCAATTAAATCCCTTTAATAAAGTGTAGTTAATGAGTTGTCAAATTTGGTAGAGATTATTCCCTTAACTCCCCCTTTTTTTATTGTAACGATAGGTAGAGCTCTCTTACTATCCTGGGGAAATGTAAGACAATCACAGGAGAGGCAAATTAAATCAAATAAGGCCAGGCAGCTTTTGTGCAATCAAAAGAACAAATATTAGGAGTCAGGAGACCCAGGAATGTAGCTCAGATTGTTTAATAACTAACTGTGCAACTTCCTCTCTGGGCCTTTATTCACCTGTCCATTATGGGGGAGGAATTGCTCTCTAAGGTGCTTCTAAGCCTCTTCTTATTTTATACTTTATACTGTTACATATAGAATAGCGCAGTAGATAAGGTTCAAACATACTGGTGTGGAATCTCAGCACCCCACACCCCCATAATTAGCTTTGTGATCTGGGTTAAGCTAATTAACCTCTGTAAGTATCAATATCCTGCTTGGCCAAAAAGGCCAATAGGTGCATATCTCATAAGATTTTATTAGAATTAAAATGAGGGAATATGTGTCAATTATTTGGCAGGCCTAGAAGATGGGAAGCAGTCCTCAAATATTGACTTGCTGTTATTTAGTCGCTCAGTCTTGTCCGACTCTTTTGCACCCTGATGGACTGCAGCCTGCCAAAGTTCTCTGTCCCAGGGATTTCCCAGGCAAGAATACTGCAGTGGGTTGCCATTTCCTGCTGCAGGGGATCTTCCTGACCCAGGGACTGAACTCACATCTCCTGCATTGCAGATGGATTCTTTACCACTGAGCCACCAAATTATTCTTACTGATAATCAGTTTCAAGGCAGTGTTTAAAACTACAGCACTAGCCTAACCACCAGAGGGCACTGCATGGATAACAGCCAGATCTTTCATTGAAGCTGGACACACCTATTTGCTGCCTGAAGCATTTGATGGCTTGCTTCCTAGAAATTTCGGTCTCCACAGTGCCTCCCTTGCCAGACTCACTCAGAACTGTAAATGTGGCACTGCCTTCAGCTTAGGCTTCTCTAATTCTGCTTTCAGTCTTGAGGAATCCTCAGGTGATGGAGAGCTCTTTCAGAGAGACCCCCAAAATAGAGAACAAGCGTTTATTGATGTACCAGTCATCATATTAGTCTTATCCACCATGTGCCAGTCCATGCTAGTCACTGCAATTCGTTTCCAAAACCCAAAGGCAAATTGTAAGTTATCACTCCCATTCTACAGATGGGGAAACTGAAACTCAGACAGTTTAAGCTCTTTGCCCAAAATCATAGGGCCAGTAAGTAGAGGCATAATTTCCAACCACAACTGCTTGAGTCCGAAGGCAAGTTTTACCTTGTTGCCTCCAAAGCTATGTTGAGGTAAAAATCTCAGGATATTGACCATGGAACAAGCCAACACTACCCATTCTCTCCCCTACCATTCAACACTGTATTGAAGGAATTAGCTAATGTGATTATGTTATAAAAAGCAAATAGAGGAAAAGGAAAGGTGAAACAATTTCTATTTTCAGAGTAGAAAATTATAGACCTTGAAAATCTAAATAACTTAATAGGCTACTACAAACAAGGCAGTTCAGCAAAGTAGAGGGTATAAAATTTGCAATGAGAAATAACTTACATATAAACAAAGATAGTCAGATGAAAGAAATAGTGGAAAAGCCAATCTAGTTTTTAATAGGAAAATAAAATGAAGTGAAATAGCACATGCATAAACTTAAAAAGTAGAAAACCTGTTTTAGACACATACTAAAAAGACATAGGCATAAACTCAGTAAGTGCAGTAAGTGGAAAAGCATTTCGTCTTCTTGGTTAGGATGTCTCAACACAATGAAGATGTCAATTTTCCCTGTGTTAATTGCTCAGTGTAATGTGATCTCAATGACAATGTCCTTGGAGTAAGACAAATTGATTATAACATTCTTTTGAAAGAATTTTTGAAAAAATAAAAAGAGAAAATTGGTAGGAAAGCTTTAAAATGAGAAGTAATCTGATCCTCACACATCAATAAAGTATACCATAAAGCCTCTTTATTTAAAAAAAAAAAAAAAAGTGATGTTGGTGCACAAACAGACCAATGAAATGCAATGGAAAATCAGAGGAAAGAAAAATACATATGGAAATTTAATATATGATAAAGAGGGTGAAAAGTGAAAGTGTTAGCAGTCACTCAGTCATGTCCAACTCTTTGAGACCCCTGGACCATAGGCCCCCAGGCTCCTGTGTCCATGGGATTCTCCAAGCAAGAATAGTGGAGTGAGTCGCCTTTCCTTTCTCCAAGGGATCTTCCTTACGCAGGGATTGAATCTGGGTCTCCTGCAATGAAGGCAAATTCTTTATCATCTAAGCCACCAGGTAAGCCCTGCTGCTGCTGCTGCTAAGTCACTTCAGTCGTGTCCGACTCTGTGTGACCCCATAGACGGCAGCCCACCAGGCTCCCCCATCCCTGGGATTCTCCAGGCAAGAATACTGGAGTGGTTGCCATTTCCTTCTCCAATGCATGAAAGAGAAAAGTGAAAGCGAAGTCGCTCAGTCTGTCCGACTGTTAGCGACCCCCATGGACTGCAGCCCACCAGGCTACTCCGTCCATGGGATTTTCCAGGCAAGAGTACTGGGGTGGGGTGCCATTGCCTTCCCCGGGGAGGCCCTGATAAAGAGGTTTTTCTCTATGCAACGAGGAAAAATAAGAATTTTTAATAACTGAGCAGACAACTAATTAGCGATAAGTACAAATATTAAATTGATATATTTTTCATGCCATAAAACCAAATTAATTAAAAATAATTTTGCTATTTTAGAACAAAACTAAAACTGTATAAATACTGAAGTAAAACATGGATGACTTCCATTTTAATCTAAGAGACAGAAAAATGATCTAGTTTAGCCAAAATCTAGCGTGCTGCGATTCATGGGGTCGCAGAGTCGGACACAACTGAGCAACTGAACTGAAATGAGCTGAACTGAACTGACTGATAGTCAAAATCTAGATGCACCAAAGAGATAAATCTGAGTACATGAAATCTGAAAAGTAGCTTTACATGGAAAAAAAATTAAAAAGAAAAAAACATTGTCAAGCTGGGAATAAATATATACAAATTATATCATACAAGGTTATTTCACTGATATATGAAGAGCTTCTAAATATTAAGAAGTAAAAAAAAACAATCTGACAGGAAATGAGTGAAAGATCTGAACAGACATTTCACAGAAAGATGTGTAAATGGGCTGCAGACATTTAAAAAGTTAATTTTATTTAAATAAGAGAAATTAAATTAAAACTATATTGAGGTACCATCCCCCTTTCATTAAGACTTGGCAAGAAGTCTTAATGTTTGAAGACTTATTTGTTAAGGCAGTAGGGTACAGACACTCTCATATGCTGTTAATAGAATTGCAAAATGTCACCGTTCTAATGAATGTTAGAACTATCTAGAAAAATTCAATAGGTATTTATATTTTGATGTAAAATTTTCACTTCTTGGGAACTATGCTAAAGATACCTTGGCAAATCTATGAAAGGATGCATACCCAAGGATACAAGTAGTTGTCAAACAATTGTAAAAAATGAAAATCACTCACATGTTAATGAGCAATATCATGCATTGAATTAATGGTATGTCCACTATCTCTAGTATTCTGCCACATAAAGAAATGTCTTCTGTCTTCAATGTCTTTACACAAGCATATACCTTTGAAGGCAAAACCAGAAGAAACAGAAAGGAATGTGTAAAATATATTAATGTTTATGTTTTAACTTTAAAAAAATAGAAGAATAAAACAAGCTTTCATAAAAATGGTTACCTATTGAGGATAAAAAAAAGGGGAAGGGCCAGGGAAGAAAGATATACTTCTCTTAATTAATCTTCCTTTATAGTTCTTTGAGACCATGGGATTATTTCACTAGTTAAATAAACAAAATTTATATCTAAAAAAGACAAACTCTAAAAATTGAAATAAAACAAAAACAAATCTGCTACTTTGTGTCAAATTAGTCATATAACCAAATAAAAAAAATAATCATACTGATTTTAAAAGACAATGTTTTGACTATACAGCCTGGATGAGATACATCCAAAGGGCAAGAAAATATAACAAAAGAGTCATACACTGCACTCAGTGGTCCGATTGTCAGTAATGATTTAGATAATGTTAATTGAAAACACACCCGCACAAACATATATAAAGCAAATAAGTGAATGTATCAGGAATCATTAAGAATCAGATTTTCAGTATAAGAGACAATAGATACAAATTCAAAATTAGAGTTTAAAAGTTACATAATCTTTGATTAAATTTAAATTGGAAATTTTACACATGTATTATTTCTCTTTCTAAAAAGAAATGCGCTGATTCTGGGATGCTATGATCACAGGTTTTAAAGATCACTATGAAGATTTTGGATTGAGAACGTATGTAGAGAGACAAGAGTGGCTACTACAGTAGATGAGTTGAGTGCTGATAATTTTTTTTCCTGGAATTGAGATGGAGAGAAATAAACAAGACTTTATAGGATGGGAATGTAATGAGAGAAAAGAAAAAAAGAAACTAAAAGCTGAAATCTAGATTAATGCCTCAGTCAACTGAGTGGATGTTAGAAGCCATTGATTTTCTGTATTTTTTTTTCTTTGCAAAAAGAAGCTGAATTACATAACTGAGTTTAACTCCAGTTCCAGATTTGGAGCTCTAGATGTGTACAAAATAATGCCCATTTCAATTTCAGAGGAAGATGATAGTCAGAAGAAATATCACTAAACCTTAGTTTAAATTCATAAAAAATAATTTGCATATGGGAACTCCATAGTGTTTTTAAAGCATTTAGATATTTGCAGACCTTGGGATGTTTGGCATTGAGCAGGCCACCTGTCTTCTCTTGGTAACTCAAGCTTGTAAAAACTTTTCTTGCTGTTAGGAACTTGTTCTTTCTGTTCACTTCTTTGCCGGGACATCACACCCAGTTTTCACACGAGTTCTTGTTAGAAAGAAAGAAAGGAAAGAAGGAAGAAAGAGAGAGAGAGAATTACCAGATATCTAATTCACTACAGTTTATAAAGTATGTTAATAAGTCATCTTTGAGCATTGATCTGGGAATTACTGAGGATTGCAGCCATGGAATTAAAAGATGCTTGCTTACTCCTTGGAAGGAAAGTTATGACCCACCTAGATAGCATATTGAGAAGCAGAGACATTACTTTGCCAACAAAGGTCTGTCTAGTCAAGGCTATGGTTTTTCCAGTGGTCATGTATGGATCTGAGAGTTGAACTGTGATGAAAGGTGAGCACCGAAGAATTATGCTTTTGAACTGTGGTGTTGGAGAAGACTTTTGAGAGTCCCTTGGACTGCAAGGAGATCCAGCCAGTCCATCTAAGGAGACCAGTTCCGGGTGTTCACTGGAAGGACTGATGTTGAAGCTGAAACTCCAATACTTTGGCCACCTCATGCGAAGAGTTGACTCATTGGAAAAGACTCTGATGCTGGGAGGGATTGGCAGCAGGAGGAGAAGGGGACGACAGAGAATGAGATGGCTGGATGGCATCACCGGCTCGATGGACATGAGTTTGAGTGAACTCCGGGAGTTGGTGATGGACAGGGAGGCCTGGCGTGCTGTGATTCATGGGATCACAACGAGTCGGGCACGACTGAGTGACTGAACTGAACTGAACTGAGGTCTTCTTTTTTTCCACTTCTTTCAAATTATGATTCTTTTCAGTTTTTGAGGGGAGACATATAGCGTCTTCATTAAAATTTAATAAACTGGAATGAAGGAACGGGTGGGAAATTTTGCTAAAAAATAAATAAAGGAAATGCTAAGGAAGACCCATTTCCAAAGGATTAGGTACAGATCACAACTCAAGTAGCTTCTCCTGGATGTTTTGTCTTTGAGGGAGAGCATTTGTCAATAGTCTTAGAATGAAAGTCTGTCTGCACTTCTTCTCAGTCATAACCTCTTAAGGCAATATCTTAATAGAGGGTACTGCAAAAGAGAACTGGAATTTCCCATCTCTTTTGATATTATTTATGTATCTGAAGAATCTCTGGAACTTAAAAGCTGAGGTTTCCTGACTTTCAAGATTTGGAAGCACTTTGGTTGTTATTCCGTAGAAGCTAACATTCCCCTTTGATTTATCTTAGGCATGACACACTTTCTTCATCTCCAGGCACTGGTCTGGTGGTAGGCAGTGATTGCAGTGCATCATTAAAAATGCATGATGTCTCACTAGTGGTTTTCTTCTTTTCATGTTGGAAGATTTTTTATTCCTTCTTAAGAATAAAAGAGTTCTCTAATGAAGGGCTATATCCAAGAGATACCCAAAGTAAAACCTTGGAAGCAGCCCAAGGTGAATATAAACATCCTTTGCAGATAGAAATGTCTAGTGCGTGTGAGGGCTGTTAAGGCTAAACTTCTTGGCAGGAGTAGTACACGTTCACCCTGCAGTACAACTGCTTGCAAAATCATGAGATCCTATTCAATTAATCCTTCTCAGTACAGATGATGGAGCCATCTGCCATATCATAGAGATACATAATATATCATAGAAAGTCCTTTCATGAGCCAAAACAACCAACAAAATTTTTTAAAATCTATCAATTGCTTTGTTTCTCTCTAATATATAAGCATTCTTATTTTTTAAATTTTTAATTCTAATACATCTGATGAGATTTGACATAAAAGAGAGCCTTCCAAAAATTGAAAATTGCTTTCAAATCATGAAAGGTCTGACTCTAGGGCTAGGTAGGTACTGGTGGAACTGATGATTATTCATGTGAATGATTTTATATCCTCCCTTTCTTACCTTTCATTGTCTCTTTATTTCACCACAGACTATCACTGTAACTTAGACTGACTTGGACCCTAGAAGAAGCATAAACTTTTGCTCAGATTACCCAGCTTACTAGACAGAAAAGTTTTTTTAACTATCAGAGTCATACAGAGCATCACTAGAAAACTTTCCTATTTGAAATGCTTCCATTATTTTTATTCAACTCCTTCTAGTTCATGCTTTTCTTCCTTGTCCAGAAGCATACTGAATTCATTTTCTATTGTTAATTTAAAGAATTTCCACCTCCCTGGAAGTGCAATTAGCAAAGACTTCTTAGGTCTTTTCATTTTTTTTTGTTTTAATAGCTACTGCTGCTGCTGCTAAGTCGCTTCAGTTGTGTCTGACTCTGTGCGACCCCATAGACGGCAGCCCACCAGGCTCCTCCATCCATGGGATTTTCCAGGCAAGCATACTGGCGTGGGTTGCCATTGCCTTCTCCTTTAAATAGCTAAGTAGTGTCCAATTCTTTGGTGACCCATGGACTGTAGCCCACTAGGCTCCTCTGGCCATGGAATTTCCTAGGTAAGAATAGTGGAGTGGGTTGCCATTTTCTTCTCCAGGGGATCTTCCTGATCCAGGGATTGAACCTGTGTCTTCTGCACTGCAGGTGAATTCTTATCACTGAGCCACCAGGGAAGCCCATATCTTTTCATTAGCAGAGTGAAAATTCTAATAGATGGTTCTGAATGGTGACAGCTACTATGGCTTTCCTGGGCACTGGCCATTTCTGATAATAGCATTTTGATCTTCCTTTGAGGAAAAATACAGTCTCTACTTTTAGTCTGTAAGTTCAGGTAAGGCTACCTTACTCAGAGCTCAAAATGTGAGTATCTGGCTTCCCAGGTGGTGCTACTGGTAAAGAACCTGCCTGTCAATGCAGAAGACAAGAGACATGGGCTTGATCCATGGGTCGGGAAGATCCCCTGGAGGAAGGCATGGCAACCCACACCGGTGACTCAGACGGTAAAGAGTCTGCCTGCAGTGCAGGAGACCTGGGTTCAGTCTCTGGGTCGGGAAGATCCTCTGGAGAAGGACATGGCAACCCACTCCAGTATTCTTGCCCGGAGAATTTCATGGACAGAAGAGCCTGGTGGGCTACAGTCCATGGGGTTGCAAAGAGTCGAACATGAATCTGCAATTAACACACACACACACACACACACACACACACACTCCTTACGGATTTGCTTTTAACTGTCTCCGTTTCTATTTCTTACAACAGAGAGATTGAAATGGGAGTTCAAAGGTCACTGGAAGCCAGGAGTAGATGAAGTGACTGCCCATAATTATTTAAATCCACCTGGTTATCTGCCTGCCACACCATCACATTTATTTAGATGGGATGACAAATCAACCCTATGAAAAAGAAAAGAAAATGAACTTTAGTAAAGCTTATTGTGTTAGCATAATCTCAAGAAAGTTGTGTCCTGAGTCAAGTTGCTACATAAATAATTGAAATTAAGCAATAGCCAGACAATTTAGGTCAAACTTTCCTAATCTATAAAAGGAAGAATTTATCAGACAGGTACTACTTAGGACCATTCGTACTTTGGCTCACATACTGAATGCACTGTCTAATAAGTGTTTAAATCTCTTTTGTACTTTGTTGATGACATTTGCTAATTGAGACTATGGAAAATTATTTTCTTAAAAAAATTTGTGCTCACAACTTCTCGCATGGAAATGATAGTAGGATCCCAGGTTGGTTGTTACCTCCTTGGACAATCTACATATCCTAGGTGTTATTATAAATCAGCCATTCAATTTGCTCAAGACCTTTTGTGGATGAACTGCCAAAAACACAATTGCTTATAATTGGAATTTTATATTATAAAGGAAAGGAGCTTTATTCCCATTATTAACTCATTAATTAAGCCCTAAATTTCTAGAGTCAGCATGTTTTTAATCACCCCATTATATGCCTTTGATCCAGAGACACAAAACAGTGCCCAGCACTCACATTTTTGCCAGTAACCTTTTCTTTAATTGTGGCTTTAGTTTCAAATGGGAAAAAAGACAATTTGGGGGGTACTAACCTCTGAGCTCAAAAAAATTCCATGATGACTTTTCATCAAATTGGTAAGTTTTTATCATGATTGATTTTCATAACAGTTCACATATTTTGGCCACTTAATTCCAAAGGCCACTGTAATTAGAAACTGAAGTTTTTCTTATCAAATGGAAGGGGGAATGCTCTCAAAGCCTTGTACTAGCTCAGACCACCTCATATTCCCTTTAAAATCTGTCAATGCCCAGCCAATCAGGGTCCTACAACATCATTTCTATGCAAGGAATGGCCAGCTAAAATCACCCCAGACTTCTGTATTACAGACAGAGTCCTCTTGTCTGGCAACATGAATGGTTGCTATCATTACATCAGCCTCCAATGACTTCAATACATGAATGGCTAGCTTATGGTCCAAGAGTGGATGGGCTTTTCTGTCTTTTTTCAGAGGCATCTGCCAACCAATGGGAACAGGCAGACAAAGCTACCTTTAAGTATTCTGCCTCATGCAACAAATAGGCAATGGCTAAAAAAGCAGCTCAAGATGAGAGTGTGAGAACATGAAGGACACCCACAGACTTCTGAAACTTCCTTCCAGTAAGAGAGCTTTTCTCAATATAGGAATGAAAGTAAATGAAATTGAAAGCAGAGCTGTGTCTACTTGACTTTGAAGTTGTTTTTACTGTTGTTTAGTCACTAAGTCTTGTCCGACTCTTTTGTGACCCCTTGGACTGTAGCCAACCAGGCTCCTCTATCCAGGCAAGAAGATGGGAGGAGGTAGCCATTTCCTTCTCCAGGGGATCTTCCCCACCCAGGGATCGAACCTCTGTCTTCTGCATTGGCAGCTGGACTCGTTGCCACTGAGCCTCCAGCTGGTGGCTCAGTGGTAAAGAGGCACCAGTGGTAAAGAGTTGAAGACTTTGAAGGGGAAACTTAAATAGAAGGGAGTGGTGAAAACAATTCAAGAATCTATAGGGGTACAGGGCTACCTGTCATCTGTCGATGGCTCTGCTTATTCAAAGTGAGATAATTCCCTATTATCTAAATGCTTACCTTGGGAAACAGAATTCATGACCTCCATTTCTGCCTCAATACTCGTTTCTTTCATTTTATTCTACATTTATATTAGTTCACTATCAAAACAATATCTGTTCACTACAGATAATTAGACAAACAAAAAACCATAAAGAAGCAGAAATCTATCAATAATCCTAGCAAACACAGGGCATTACTGTTATTCTTAGCACATTTCTCTCCACTTTTTTCCTGTTCTTTTGTGTTATCTGTTGTGCTGTGCTTAGTTGCTCAGTTGTGTCCAGCTCTGTGCCACCCCATGGACTGTATCTCACCAGGCTCCTCTGTCCATGGGGATTTTCTAGGCAAGAGTACTGGAGTGGATTGCCATGCCTTCTTCCAGGACATCTTCCCAACCCAGGGATCAAACCCAGGTCTCCCTCATTGCAGGGAGATTCTTTACCATCTGAGCCACCAGGGAAGCTAAGTAATATGAAATTGAAACGTATCCTTCTTTTATACCTATTTTTATATGCTGCTTTATATTATTAGCCTTTTTTCCATACATTAAAACTCTCTATAAGCATCTTTTTAATAGTAAAAAGTAGTACAAATAATTTATAGAATTATATAGATATTCTATAATTTTAATAATGAAGATTTTTATGATCTCCAAACTTTCCAACTCATATAAAATACAATAAAGTAATATTTTTCTAACTTCAACATAGACATTTCTGTGTCCCCCAAAGTTCTGACACCCTTCGAAGGAGTGTCTGCCTTGCTGTCACCTCCATTTGAGACTCACTGTGATAATGGTGAGGGAGGGCTAGAGGGAATGCATGATATACTTCAGATATGTTAGATTAGGAGAAAGAAAAGAAACCTACTGATCTATACAAAAAGAGGAGCACTGTTTCTTAAACAATGGAAGTATAGCTGAAATAGGTTTATAGATTTTGAAAAACTGTATATTCATTGAGGTGTACCTGTTAAAAACCTGTTGAAATTATAACCATGCTTATTCCTTTGGATCCAAAGACTGGGTACACTGAAATACATCATTGTTGTTCAGTCGCTCAGTCATGCCTAACACTTTGTAACCCCATGGACTGTAACCCACTAGGGTCCTCTGTCCATGGGATTTCCCAGGCAACAGTGCTGGAGTGGGTAGCCATTTCCTTCTCTAGAAATACATCATATTTCAAAAGAAATAATGCTAGTTGTATGTAGAATTTCACTGACCCCTGGTAAGTTTACCTTTTATTCCACCAAATCCTCCACTGAATTCAGTACCAGAACAAACAGCCATTGACTAAGATTTCTTTATATTTTGTCTGTTTTCCCACTGTGTAGGAAATGTGTCTTAGAAGGAATAGACTTAAATGATAGAAAAAGAGAAGCAAAATTTCTGGCTCACTGCCATGTACAATGAATGACCCATTGCCTGAAAATGGAAAAAGTGACCACAGGAATTTAGCTTGAAATACTTTCTACCACCACTAAGCTTGACTATGTCAGAATCAGGGGATGCCAACAGAAGGAGGAAGTTCTGGTCAGATACACATTGACTCATTTGATAAGTTACTTCCTCAGATAATTTTCCTGTCCAATTAGAAACCTCTCATTTGTTTTCATAGAAGGGTAGGTAGAGATGGGGCCAAAATCCTTGACATAGAAATGGCAGTGAGTATTCAGACATGGTTTTAGAATGTCCAAGTCGGCCAGAGAGGAGAGAAGCTCAGGCTTATCATCCTTATTAGCCATGGGGTAGGTGGAAGAAAGAGCTGTGTGTAGACATTCCCTTTCAAATGACCACATTTTTCTGAATATGCTATGAGGCCAAAGGCATTAGTTGTCTTCCTCAGAGAGGAGGGTAGGTCCTTGGAATCACATTGAAAATATGAAAGCAGTAACATCTGGAGGACTTGGGCTCCACCCAAACCTCATACTTATAATCTTTCCACAATCCAGCCTTTCTCCAGGCCCACATGGAAGCCTTCAGAGCAAACCCACAGAGGACTGGTGACAAAAGCTTGTATCTAGGAGTCTCCCAGATACATCCGAGTGATCAATACAAAGCAACTGGAGCACTGATGTCAAGCAATCTGGAAACAAAAATGCAAATATTTTCAGTCTACAATTTACCAGAAAGGGATCCCCCTCCAAAAATGCTCAGCAGTTTGGCTCTGGTAAAAAGGAGGAACAGAGGTGAAAATGCTGTTCAGTTCAGTAGCTCAGGAGAAGGAAATGGCAACCCACTCCGGTACTCTTGCCTGGAAAATCCCATGGATGGAGGAGCCTGGTAAACTACTACAAGTCCATGGGGTTGCAAAGAGTCAGACACGACTGAGCGAATTCACTCACTCACTCACTCAGTAGCTCAGTCATGTCCAATTCTTTGCGACCCCATGAACCGCAGCACACCAGGCTTCCCTGTCCATCGCGGAGTCCACCCAAACCCACGTCCATTGAGTCGATGATGCCATCCAACCATCTCATCCTCTGTCATCCCCTTCTCCTCCTGCCCTCAATCTTTCCCAGCATCAGGGTCTTTTCGCATCAGGTGGCCAAAGTATTGGAGTTTCAGCTTCAACATCAGTCCTTCCAATAAAAACCCAGGACTGATCTCCTTTAGGATGGACTGGTTGGATCTCCTTGCAGTCCAAGGGACTCTCAAGAGTCTTCTCCAACACCACAGTTCAAAAGCATCAGTTCTTTGGCACTCAGCTTCTTTCATAGTCCTACTCTCACATCCATACATGACCACTGGGAAAACCAGAGCTTTGACTAGACGGACCTTTGTGGACAAAGTAATGTCTCTGCTTTTTATTATGCTATCTAGGTTGGTCATAACTTTTGTTACAAGGAGTAAGAGTCTTTTAATTTCATGGCTGCAATCACCATCTGCACTGATTTTGGAGCCCCCAAACATAAAGTCTGACACTGTTTCCACTGTTTCCCCATCTATTTCCCATGAAGTGATGGGATCAGATGCCATGATCTTAGTTTTCAGAATAAATGTTGAGCTTTAAGCCACTTTTTCACTCTCCTCTTCCACTTTCAACATGAGGCTTTTTAGTTCCTCTTCACTTTCTGCCATAAGGGTGGTATCATCTGCATATGTGAGGTTATTGATACTTCTCCTGGCAATCTTGATTCCAGCTTGTGATTCAACTAGTCTGGCATTGTGCATGATGTACTCTGCATATAAGTTAAACAAGCAGGGTGATAACAGACATCCTTCTCACACTCCTTTCCAATTTTGAACCAGTCCATTTTTCCATGTCTTGTTCTAACTGTTGCTTCTTGACCCAGGACAAGTAATACAAGGAAAGGAGATGTCACCTTGAAGACAGATACACCAATAGGAATTAAAGCCTAAGGTGAAGCGAAGAAACGAGTTGTTAAGAAGTCAACAATGTTCAAATATGCTCATCTGTGTCCAAGGATAGCCAAACAGTTGTTTTTAGTCTAGCTCTTGGGATCCTTTACAAGACAGCCCTATTTTGCTCCTCATTTCCTGGAAGCATCCCAGAATCTAAAACCTACAAGCCTAAGTTTATGTTTAAACCCTTCTGTACATTAGTTTCTCTTTTAAGATCTAAAACTAATTTACCTTTCCCATCTCTTTGACACTGTTTCAAGATCTTTAACTCAAGATAGATAAAAGTCACGGGTCAAACGCCCCAAGATAAATAGCACAAGATTGAATCTTGTTCTTAGTAGCAGTGAAATCCCAAATGCTATACTACAGATGCATACATGGCAGGAAAGCATGAGGAAGCGAGCAATCAGAGTGGATCCTGTTAACAAAGACTAAGGGGTTTTAGCTAGACTATTAGAGAGGAACGAGGAGGTTAATGAGCACCAGTTTAGCACTCAGAAGCTAAATTTTTCCATGATGTAATTTTTGCAAAGTTAGAGACAAATAACTTTAGCCCAGACACATAGGTGTGCTCTATGAAGCCTTTTCAAATCTTCAGTCATTCTGTAGTTGCACTATCTCAATGGGATTTTGGATCTTGCATAACATAAAGGTGTGAAGGATAGAACAGTGAGTAAATAAATAGCTAAATGAACAAATAGCTAAATGAGTTCGCATGGTGCAACAGTCTCACATGTGTGTATGGAAATTTACGTGAAAATCTCATTCAGAAGCTCTTCGAGCAACATATCACATTATTAATGATATTCTAGAATACCTACATAGTGGGTGGATAGTTGTAGATTTAACATTGGAGATTACGCTATTGACTGGTAACCATGTCATCAAGTAATGGGTATTTTACTGGGATACAGATTTGAATGAAGTGTCCTATGAAGTGGTTGTGAGTCAGGAGAGAGGCAGACATGCAAGGATGAGTTGTTTTTCTAGACAGTCCAGCTAAATCAGAGGCCCTCACTTCTGTATATGGCATCATCTTCCTTCATTTCCATTTATAATGTCACACATCTACAGAAATTGAGAAAAGATTATTTTCCATGTCAAGAAAAAAAAACAACTCTGACAGTAAATAAGCAAAAACTCAAACAATATTTCTCCAGACATGAAGAGCAAGTGAAGAAACTTTACTGAGGTTCCTCATAAGGCAAAAGAGAAATATTACATATATTAAAGAGAGCAATGCCAAATGTCATTGTAGGACTGCTCCCTAACATGAATAATTCCATTATATTCTCTTTTCAAAAACAAGAAAATACCTTGTGAAACTGTCATAGTAAATGCTCTGGCCAATGCCAAATTTTCATACTGAGTGACTGAATGTTAGCAAAGAGTAAAAAAAAAAAAAAAAAAATTAACTTGAATAATGAGGCTATTTTTAATGAAAGTGTGATTTAATAAGAGTGGAATATAATCTTTTTATAAATGGTTATATATATCATTGTATATAAGATAAATACATGTATATGTCATAAATCTATATAATCACTAAGAGTGTAAAGAGCTCTCTTAATTTTTTCCCATATGCTACATTTTACAGAGAAAACATTTTGCTCAGATTTATTTTGATATTTAGAGATTTTCAAATCCTTGACACTTTACCCTCATGGTGGTCATGGCTTTGGGTAGTGCTACAACTCTCTGAAATGTTTCCAAATATAAGGAGACTATCTACAGAGCTAATGAGAACAAATTTAAGTAAGTTAATCAAGCATATCTTATCTCCATTTAGAATGATTGTTTAGCAAATACACAGCCTTCACTTATCTCAGTTACTAAATTGCCAGCATTTTTGCTTCTTTGAAAGTCAGAGTTAAGAACAATTGATTTTTTAAAAATATGTTCACCACCAACAGGGTATCTGCTAACTTTGCTAGGTGTTGGAGATACAGCAATAGATTTTTTATGTCCCTTTATGGACAATATTCTAAAAAATTATGTGGTTGGGACAGTTGGTGTTGATTCACTAAAGAGGAGATATGCCACAACATTTGTTTCATGAATCACTCTCATCCATCTGTGGTAAAGAGTCTTCACTATTGTGGACACTGGCAACCACACATGGAGATTTGGAATGTCCGGGAGGACCATCACCATACACTCATGCATGATGGCTGTGAGGTCACCCAGCTCTACCGGAGAGGTCCAGTGGTGCATGTGGGTTTTCTCCTGAATCACATCCTACAGATTCCATTAAAAACAGTATATCCTTAACTTCAAGGGATTTGTTTCTGTTTTTCATAGAAATACAATGCAACATAAAGGGAAACAAAAATTAATTATTTGCGCTGTCCAGAGTTTAAATTCCACATGCAGTAGATTATATCATTTCCCTCCACTCCAGCCCCCCACTCCACTTATTTTCTACCTTTCTTTTAAGAAGATTGTGCATTCCGTCTCTTGCTATGAGACCTACATGAATTTTTCGTGGGATGAACAAATTTACCACCTCACTGAGACAGACTTGGCTAGTTGACTATTTTTGACCAATGAGTGAACTGTGTGCAGAAGCAAATTGTGTGTCGTGTACACAGAAACATTAGGAACAGCCACGTGGTCGCCCTTGCCCACACAGGAACTGTTCTTTCAGCCTGGATCCCAAAATGAAGAAGAGACATGCCACAGAGCCATGGACTGGAGCAGTTGACCTGCAGTGACATGGAATTTAAGGGAGATCTAAAACTTAAGTGCCATAATCTGCTGAGATTTAAAGATTGTCCCTATGTTATCACAAAGTGAAAAAGCTAACTGATAAACCACATAAACAGACAACAATATGTTACTAGTAAAGCCTAATTTCATTAGTTTGTGATTATCATCATTCCTAATATATTTTACTCTTAATTAATCCTTTAGTCATTTCTCTGCCATTAATTTAAGAAGCCTAATCACTTCCTCTTTAGGCTTCCATCCCTTTCCTTATCCTTCAAGTTGCTCAAAAATCCTGCACAGTATAGTTTACTCTGTACAAAGTGGGCCAATACTCTAGGCATAGAAGGAAAATAAAAAGATCAAAAACTCCAAGAAGTCCGCTGGGTTCCATGCTTCTTTCACAGTCATGTGACACAGCTATTAAAGATTACATCTGTCTTGGACTGTTCTAATGCTGTTTGCTTACTGATTCTGTGTTACAGCTGTTGTCCTAGATCATTATTGTGAGCACACCACTCTCTTATTTCACCCTCACTTGCTCCACATCTTAAAATGAAATTGCAGAGACTTCCCTGGTGGTCTAGTGGTTAAGACTGTACTTTAACTGCAGAGGGCATGGTTTGATTCCTGGTCAAGGAACTAAGATTCTGAATGCCGCTTGTTGGGGCCAAAGAGAAAACAATGCAGTTACATTGTGTGCTGAAAGTGACCTTGCTTCTCTGACCCTTGAAAAAGTGAGAAGTGTTAGTTGCTTAGTTGTGTCTGACCGTTTGCCACCCTATGGACTGTAGCCCACCAGGCTCCGCTGTCCATGGGATTCTCCAAGCAAGAATACTGGAGTGGGNGAGAAAACAATGCAGTTACATTGTGTGCTGAAAGTGACCTTGCTTCTCTGACCCTTGAAAAAGTGAGAAGTGTTAGTTGCTTAGTTGTGTCTGACCGTTTGCCACCCTATGGACTGTAGCCCACCAGGCTCCGCTGTCCATGGGATTCTCCAAGCAAGAATACTGGAGTGGGTTGCCGTTTAAGTTAAATTTAGGCCACCAGTATACATACCCCTTACTTTACGGGGAGTTCGCTACACATTACAGTGTCTTTTTAATCAGGGAACCCCATCCATCATGAGAAGTTTCTCTAACATTAAATTATGGTTAAAAATTCATACTAATCCTATGACCAATGAGCAAATGTTCCTTTACAGCTTCACTAGGAGCTTAGTACATATCTTCATTCATTCATGTAACCAAAAGTACACTTCAGAGGACAAAATGTGACACCATTAAATTGTATGACTATGCATCTCTTCATAAATAGAAATGTATATGGAGGATTCCTTAAATTTTTTTAAAATGTACCTTTTCACATTAATGTATGTTACTCCTGTTCTGTCATCACCTATATCACTATTGCACCACTAGTGTCTAGCAGAATGCTTGTCATGTATTAAGTGCTCAGTTGGGGTCAAACCCAAATCTCCTGCACTGCAGGTGATTCTTTACCACTGAGCCACTGGGGAAGCCCAATTTGAATAAATATGAGAAATATCGATTATAAGGCAAGTCAATAAGATCAGAAATGGACTAGAATTTTCTCACTCCATATTTTTTCATAACAATAATTTATTTGAACTTTTATGTCTCCAAATATCCTTAACTCTTGAAACCTAATACCTGAGATCTTTGGGAGGACACTTCAGAGGCAGTGAAATTAGATTGGGTTTTAGACTATTCATAGGGCTCTCAGGTAAACTTTAATAAATGATACAAATAGAAGAAGAAATATGCAAACAACCCTTATTCTGTTTGTGTGAGTTCATCATAAAACTGAGAATGTTTCTTACTTTTTCATCCTATAATTTTTAAAAATGGTTTGTACATATCATATAGTAAAGGAATGAAAAATCCATTAGGCAGGTTTTCTTAGATAATAGAGCATGTGAGGCCTTGTCCTCAGTGATGACCTCCTCACGAGAACATGCCTCTCACAAAGGATCTTCTTCATCCCTCTCCAGAAGAGAAGAGGAAACACAAAAAGAAGCATCTGGTACAGAGCCCTAATTCCTATTTCTTGGATGTAAAAATGCCCAGGATGCTATAAAATCACCACCGTCTTTAGCCACGCACAAACAGAAGTTTAGTGTGCTCGCTGGTGTACTGTCCTCTGCCAGCCTACAGGAGGAAAAGCAAGGCTTACAGAAGGATGCCCCTTCAGACGGAAGCAGCACTAAAAGCATCCTGCATCAAGATGAATGGGAAACCAGCCCAATACACATGTTCTGGATTAAAAAGAAAAAAAAGCATGTGAGTTGGCTTAATGTTTGAAAATATTTTAGGATCAATAGAAAACCATCAATTTGCCAAGCCTTTCAGATTTGTGTAATAATGAAAAAGGATATATTTCAGTCAGATTCTTATTTCTCTGTCCCAAATCCAATATGGTATTACATACATGGTTAAAAATATTTCTTAAAAATTAAAAAACTTTTTAGGATTATTCAATTTTATTCCATTCCCTGGACATTGTATTTATACTTTCCATCTTGAGTAAAAGAATGAGTAACCAAAAGTCCTGGATAAACTATAAGAAATAAAGCAAATAATCATGAGCTAAGATATACATATTGTCATACGTGTAAAATCACTATTGTGGAGACTTCCTTGTTGGTCCAATGGTTAAGAATCTGCCTGCCAATGTAAAGGACACAGGTTCAATCCCTGGTCCTGGAAGATCTCACATGCCTTGAGGCAACTAAGCCTTATTGCCACAGCTACTAAGCCCATGCTCCCTACAGCCATGCCTCTCAATAAGAGAAGCTACTGCAATGAGAAGCCCATGTGCCACAACTAGAGAGTAGCCCCTGCTCACTGCAACTAGAGAAAGCCTGCACACAGCGATGAAGGGCCAGTAAAGCCAAAAACTGATAAATAAATCACTACTGTGATTCATGTCAGGATATTATAGATATTGATAAACGATTGAATTGTTTTTAATTAATGCAGATTTTTCTCTGAATGTTATATGTTATTATTCAGTCACTAAATTATGTCCAACTCTTTGGGAACTCATGGATTGCAGCACCTCAAGCTGCATGCTGAGTGTTACAGCATCTAGCTAATGATTTGGAAGTAAGAAAATCTGTCATCCAACATCTGCTCCTTACTGGCTAATTGTGCAACTTTGGGACAGTGATATCAATTTTCTGGGTCTTGATTTTCATATTTGTAAAATAATAATAATAATACCTAACTGGGGGAGGGGCGCGGTTATATGAATCAGTAATGACATACATACATTACACACAACACTTTGATTGCAAGAAGCAGGAAATTTAAGACAAAAAATTTATATTTCAATTAACCAAAAAATTTACATTTCAAGCCATACACCAAAAAGGAAAAAGAAAAAAACTGAGTGTATCCATGGATTCAAATCATTATATTTTTATATTGACTTCTGTATTTGCCTTTTTTTTTACAAAGAGCTGTGCTATCACAAATCAACCATTTTCATAAGGTTAAAAACAAGACTGTAACCAGGTTGGATCTTAAATTCTCACAAATTTCATGAGTAGAAAGGAAAAAAATTCTATCCAACTAATTCCAGGTAGAAAAATCCTGGAGAATAAAACTGATTAGTCCCGCTAATTGGTTCTCATATTCATTTTTGAATCAAGCAGTGGGAGTCAGGTGGAAGACTGTGACAGGCCCCAATCTCTGTGATGTGTCCAGACCTGTGATGTGAGATGTATGATCCACAACCAAAAAAGGGGAGAAAAGATACAAGACAAATCAAGACAAGTAGCGAAACAGAATCTCCATTATTAAAGTACTTGGCATAGTATTAGCTAAGGACTTGGAAATGACAGATATTAATGCTGATGAGATTAACTTTCATTTCCTGGACCAACCAATTAGTTAGCTTCATTCTGGTTTATGGACCACTCATGTATGCTCGTGGTGGTGAGCATGAGAGGAATCCAATAAAAGAAAGAAATGTGCAGCATCCACCGCTGCTAGGTTAGAGCTTGTTTTGCTGATGGTGTGTCATTTGTGGTATATATTCCTCCAAAGGGCAGAGGGTTACTACTCTTGCAGATTTCAATACATTAATTTGAAACGAGAAATCTAATTCAGAGCCAAAGTGAACTGCAATCTGCTGGAATATGCTGAGGTCATCTTGACACATCTAGCAGTAATGAAAAAAATCATTCTTGCTTTATCACTTCCTAGCTGTATGTCCTTGACTGAGTTATGAGCCTCTCTGTTTCCTCAAAAGTTACATGAGGGTAATAATAATACCTACATTTTCATAAAGTATTTGAGGCAATTAAATGACTTAATGTATAAAAAGCAAGGGAGGGGGAGAAATAACTCAGTGTGCGGGAAGTTGGAAATTTGAGTATCTACTTCAGAATGCTTGTATGGAAGGTGAGGAATCCTTTCTCTTTCTGACTCAGAGACTAGTGCTGAATTACCCAACCATTCCTCCAAACATACTCCTCCATTTTCATATTAATTATGAGCTTCCTATTTTTCTCCCAAAGTCCTCTTTCAAGTAAAAATTGTATAGTGGCTCTCTCTTGCCTGAAATTAAAAACAAAAACTTACTAGTACAATACCTGATATAGATATTCAAAATGACAGGGTTTTTTTTAATGTAAGCCAAACTATATTTCCATTTTCATATTAATTATGAGCTTCCTATTTTTCTCCCAAAGTCCTCTTTCAAGTAAAAATTGTATAGTGGCTCTCTCTTGCCTGAAATTAAAAACAAAAACTTACTAGTACAATACCTGATATAGATATTCAAAATGACAGGGTTTTTTTTAATGTAAGCCAAACTATATAAGAAGCACAAGCTGGAATCAAGATTGCCAGGAGAAATATCAATAACCTCAGATATGCATATGACACCACCCTTATAAGTGAAGAGGAACTAAAAAGCCTCTTGGTGAAAGTGAAAGAGGAGAGTAAAAAAGTTGGTTTAAAACTTAACATTCAGAAAACTAAGATCATGGCATCTGGTCCTATCGCTTCACGGGAAATAGATGGGGAAACAGTGGAAACAGTGTCAGATTTTCTTTTTGGGGGGCTCCAAAATCACTGTAGATGGTGACTGCAGCCATGAAATTAAAAGACACTTACTCCTTGGAAGGAAGGTTATGACCAACCTAGATAGTATATTAAAAAGCAGAGACATTACTTTGCCAACAAAGGTCCGTCTGGTCAAGGCTATGGTTTTTCCAGTGGCCATGTATGGATGTGAGAGTTGGACTGTGAAGAAAGCTAAGCGCCGAAGAATTGATGCTTTTGAACTGTGGTGTTGGAGAAGACTCTTGAGAGTCCCTTGGACTGCAAGGAGATCCAACCAGTCCATTCTGAAGGAGATCAACCCTGGGATTTCTTTGGAAGGAATGATGCTGAAGCTGAAACTCCAGTACTTTGTCCACCTCATGCGAAGAGTTGACTCATTGGAAAAGACTCTGATGCTGAGAGGGATTGGGGGCAGGAGGAGAAGGGGACGACCGAGGATGAGATGGCTGGATGGCATCACTGACTCGATGGACGTGAGTCTGAGTGAACTCCGGGAGTTAGTGATGGACAGGAGAGCCTGGCGTGCTATGATTCATGGGGTCGCAAAGAGTCGGACATGACTGAGTGACTGAACTGAACTGAAACTATATAAATGCAAAGAAAAATAACCGAAGCACCTAGATTAAGACAAGCAATTATCAGTCATGACAGCTGATTGTTAACTTTTATTCTGCTCTATCCTTTACATGACTTGTCTGACCAAGCAGTTATGATATACTGAACACTTATGACAAACAGGAATGAAGAGTAATCGTGGGACTATTTTCACATGTCATAGAGTTATGTAAATGTCAAATAAAAAATCAGGAAACGTATGCTCACAATTTTTGGTAAGTGCTTTCAATGTATGTATATGGCTAAATAATAAAGTATAACAGTAGGACCTAACTTAGTTCAGTGGGAGGGCTGCTGCTGCTGCTGCTAAGTTGCTTCAGTCATGTCCGACTCTATGTGACCCCATAGATGGCCTCCTACCAGGCTCCGCTGTCCCTGGGATTCTCAAGGCAAGAACACTGGAGTGGGTTGCCATTTCCTTCTCCAATGCATGAAAGTAAAAATGAAAGTGAAGTCGCTCAGTCGTGTCCGACTCTTAGCGACCCCATGGACTGCAGCCCACCAGGCTTCTCCATCCATCGGATTCTCCAGGCAAGAGCACAGGAGTGGGGTGCCACTGGGGGAGAGCGCTTGAGTCTAAGTTCCATGTAAGGTGTGGCTTATTCATTGAGGATGAGTAAGTGACACTCAGGCAAGCAGAAAGGAAAGTAAGACGAAGATCCCGACGTGGGAGAGATGGGTGCTAGCACAGCAAAGCCCGGCTAGTGAAAGTGCTAGTCACTCGGTTGTGACCAACTCTGTGACCCCCATGGACTGTATCCTGCCAGCCTCCTCTGTCCATGGAACTCTCCAGGCAGTACACGGGAGTGGGGAGCCATTCCTTTCCCCAGGCGAGCTTCTCAGCCCAGAGATCTAACCCAGGTCTCTTGCACTGTAGGCAGATCTTTACTCTCTGAGCCCCCAGGGAAGCCTAAAGGACCTGAGGGGGAGCCAACATGAGTGAGGCAGAGAGAGAGGGGTCAGTGGCATGCGACTGCATTGTGATGCTAGCCAAGAAACTTTTACGGCCTTAGACCACATTAAGAATTTTTTCTT
Source organism: Oreotragus oreotragus (assembly GCA_006410675.1). Lineage (NCBI taxonomy): Eukaryota > Metazoa > Chordata > Mammalia > Artiodactyla > Bovidae > Oreotragus > Oreotragus oreotragus. The sequence goes on along the minus strand of SJYX01007057.1, from coordinate 108,138 downwards.
ATGTTCGTGAGACGTAATTTTCTATAAAATGCCCCTTAAAAACCATATAGGCAAGCTACTCTGAGTCAGGGCTGTGGCCTGTGATGGAGCTGAGTGTAAATTGGCATGAACAGACAGTCCTGACAATGAAATAATTAGGGACATAGAGGAAAAAACTGGCATTTGGGAAGGCATCTGTTCTGGATCCCCAGGAAAGGGAGGAGCAGCAAGAGAGGGCTTAGTCAGAGGGCAGGATCCCGAAAGAGGGACTCCTCCCTTAGGCCCGAAGGCCGAGCAGAGGTCACGAGGTGGAGACCGAATCGACATGGTAAATTGGATAGATGGAGGCAATCTGCCTGCCAAAATAAGGCCAGAGAATCAGAAGAGGGAGACAAGACACGGCAGGAACAAAGCCAGAGCCTTAGGCAATGAAGGAACAAAATCTCATGAGGAAAGTGCCTTGCTGTGGGGAGAGGCCTGTCTCATGGATGGATGCACAGAGCCACACTGGTCTGCGGTGGTTCACCTAGGCCTGAAAGGGTTTGCTCTTCAGGGAATGAGGTATTCTGGAAGGCGGCTGAGTTTCTTCAGTCTCAGAGTTCACTATCATAATATTCTTCCTCCTCTCCAGCTTCTTATCTCTGCCTGCCTTATCTCATCTGATCATCTAAGCCAGGATTTTCACAGCAGAAAATCTGACACGTGCAAGCACACACACACACAACTGAAAAGCTGGGGTCCTCGAAATTGCCAGCCTATCTCGAGCCACTCATTTCTGGAAAGTAGAAGTAAAATACTGAGGAAGCCTGAATTTTATGGAAACCTTAAAGCGTCTCAATTCTCTGCCCAATTCCACTACATCTTTGCCTGCTGCTGAGAGGTGCCAAGTAGGGAAATGAGAAGCCTTCATTTTCCTCATATCAAAGAGATACAGAGCCGTGCAAAGAATAACAAATGACAAAAGAATGGCAAATAAACTAAAAGGCTATAGGAAAAAAATAAATGAGTGTATTTGGGGGAGGCATAAGAAAATAGACTTATCAGCGGATTAAAATTCAAAAACGATAAAAGAAAGTAAACACTTCATTGGTGACCACAGAATTAAGAAAAACAATGATATTAATTGTAAATTGAATGTCAGGGAAAATGTGTTGGCAACAGGGACTAATTGGATTGTAGAGGCTAATCTCCCAAGGGAAGAAGTGGACGCCTCGTCGTGCATATTAGATGCAAAATTTTCACTGGCAGGAGTTAGGATAAAATGACCTAATAGGTCTTTTCCAACTCTGATTTTTATCATTTGGCAAAGGAAACCTGGCCAGGAGTTACACAATTAAGCATCTTTGCTGAAAAAACAAACACAGAACTATCAGATAATACAGACGCCCACCTCCTCCCATCCCCCCAGAAATATTTAAAAGGGACAATCATGCCACCAATAAAGCCATAGGGTCCAGCTCAGAAGAACAATTCCTGACATGGACCAGGGATAAATAGATGCTTTCATTCCCCTGGTTTTCTTAATCCTCAAATCTGAATGGACGAGGGTAGCAGGTTTTCAGGGGTGCTGGAAAGCAGGAGCTTTGCATAATCTCCGCCTGAAGGTTTGCTCTGTTTGGAAGAGGTTATCCTTTGAAGATGACTGGATAGGATCCAGCAACTTTTCTTCAACTCCTGCAATCTTTTGCTCTCTTTCCTTCACCCCTTCCTCTTGGCTCTACCCATCTCTGGGAAAGTGGGAAAATTACAACAAACCTTAGATCCTTTCTCGGAGAATTGTGAGAGGTGTATTATATCCTAATAGCCTGTTGGCAAATCCAGACCCTATTCAAAGAAAATCCACTTTTGAAAACCGGGTCTGTAGCGAGGTGGACGTTCCTGGGAAAACACAGTTTTCATGCTTTTTGTTTTCTTCTTTTATCGGAGGGCTTAAGTTTTCTGGTTTCGTTTTTTTGATTCAGTGCTTCCGTTATTCTGTTTTTTTGGAAACAGCCCCCAGTGTGGACAGAACAGAATACATTGTACAGAAATGCCTGTGACTGTTTTGACTGGCACAAGACTATCACCTAGGCAAACTGGCAACATCAGAGGAGAACCAGCTTTTGGGTTTGTAGTTTATAAACCAGCAGCTGCAAAAACTGCCCAGGTTCTGCATTTGCTGCCTTTCCTTCCTTGCCTTTATAAATGCCTATTTTGGGATTTTATCTCAGAATCATTGAGGTTAGGCAATCGGAAAAACCTGGCATGGATAGGTCTTACTTGGTGTTTTCTCAAGAGAATGTAACAGCTGCAACCTTTTGGATAAATAATATTCATTTTCTAGCCACGAATGGACTTTTTTAAACTCATGGAGTCCAGGGTCATTATGTTCTAAAGGCTACCTTTACTGGGCTTGTTTCTGTCATCCTCTCTAGATTTTTCTTACCAGCTCAGTGGACTTCAAAGAGGGAAAGAGAGACAACTGCATGGAAAACTTACCAAAGGGCACTCAGAGACCCATGGGGAGATTTTGCAGAGCTTGATAAACCCAGCATAGGAAACATCTGTGCTGTCCCTGCTCCTGGAAAAAGGAGGATATTTTCCACATTCTCTACAGGTAATCTGTGTGACTTAAGTTACTCATTTTTACTCAACAATTACTTTTGAGCAACTGTTATGCACCTCCACAACTTTGTAGAAATACAACATTAAAATAAGACAAAAAATAAGATGTTATTTTTTAAAGGAGGAAATAAAAATAAATTTAACAAGGACATCTAAAAATGTGAAAGAAAGCAAAAAAGGAACAGAAGGATAGAGAAGAGAGAGGAAAAAAAGAATTGTCTCTAAGTCATTCTTACTGCAAAAGACCCAAGGATTTGAAAGTTAAGGTTTTGGTTTTATTTCCCTTAGAAAACTGAGTGAGTCCCTCTACTTCAAATACTGGCTAGTTTACTTAAACCAAACATTTTTGGTGGAGTAATCTCATGGCAACAGTTACTTTTGCTTTTATCAATGAGTTTACCCAGTTATGTAGTATGTGCTTTCCAAGTATTGTATCTTTTTTTGGGGAAAAAAAAAACAAAACCTGAATTAAGAGATTTAAAACTGTGTTTGTTATCATTTTAGATGGAGGACAATGGAAAGTTCTAACTACTTTATGGGGTCTTTCCAGCCATCATCAGTGACTATGTTGGATTTCAATCCATCTCTACCTGGAAATGACACACATTCTAACAAAGAAGAAAGTTCACTTATGTGAAAGGCATAATCATTTTCTAGGAAGTTATATTTTAAGGGAAAAAAGATTAGCTATGATAGACTTCCACAAACAAGAAATCCATTTGGTCAAAGAAGCTGTTTTTTATATCATTTGAGAGCTTAAAATTGCAAAGCTTGTGTGTATGACCTAGAACCTGAGTTTACCATAAATAGAATCAAAATATTTGGAAGCAGTATTCAAAGTGAACTGAGAAATGGTGAACAGAATTAATTTTGTACCACTGATTTGGAGCTTATTTTCATGTCCGTCTACAAAAACATGCAAATGAGAAGTAGTGAATCTTAAGTTCATTCTGGCAGAAACACTGAGACAATTTAATCTCATTCCTGAGTTGACATCTTCATGACAATTTAAAGAAAGCATTTAAAACTGGTATGCTAATTTTTTAAGGAATTCTAAGTTACGTCAATTACTGAACTATAAGTATAGTTATAACTATTAACTATAATTATTAAACTGTAGTTAATCAAACCTTGGTTTAATTAAGCCATACATACAGGAAGGTTCTCCTTAAATAATTTTTTCCCAGAAATGCACATTTTGATAGAACTTATTTTGGTGAATGCCACCCCAGGAAATGAACATAAAATTTTCTCTCTATTTTTTTCTCTTTACTTTCTTCTTTTCTCAAATTGAAGTAGGAAAAATATAGTGTCTCAAAGCATAACAATTTGACTCTACACTTTCAAAATAATATATGTACTTATTAATTTCTAATATATTTATTATTTCTTAAATACTCTGAGAAATCTACTCCATGACTCACCTCTCAAAAAGTCATAAAAACTAAAAATCACAACTCTATGTTTAATTTAAAATGATAACAGTTTTGTTGATGTTATTTAGTCTCAGGTATGTCTGATTCTTCTTGCAACCCCATGGACTGTTACCTGCCAGGCTCCTCTGTCCATGGGATTTCCCAGGCAGGAATACTGGAGTAGGAACACTCCTTCAAGAAATCTTCCGGACCCAGAGATCGAACTCACATCTCCTACATTGACAAGCAGATTCTTTACCACTGAGCCCACTAGGGAAGCCCAATAACAGAGTAGCTGGTGACTGATTTATTCAAATTTTAACCATGCATTTCAAGGTCGCTCTGAGATCTTTTAGTCATATTTCTCATTTAGTTAAATTCTCTGCTTCTTTTTTGCACAAAGTAATTAAATAAAATGCACAGAAAAAAAATTCTCAAGCTGAGGGGAAAACTGAAAAATATCATTTTATCTTTTATCCAACACTTACGCAAAATTAGAAGAAAACCTAGATTTTGTTCACTGTTGGCTAAGGGGGAGTTTACTGACCCTGTAAGGACCATAGTGAAATTCATATTCCCATTACACATTTTTATACAACCCTGGGCACCACGGCTCTCTGTTAGTATACAACCTACAAGCTGTCTCTGAAGCAAAGTCTCTTCAAAGGATTCACCTGCCATCCCCCTGTAGCTGCTAATGCCACTCTCTACGCCCTTCAGATCTTCCAATTGTTCTGATAGTGTCTAGGTCTCCATCTTCCAAAGGGAGTTCTCAGTGAACCATGATCTATCTTTCCATTGGCTAAGTCTGTAAACTTTGGTGGGCTGGGTGGGTCCAGAAAGAAAAGAGGATGTTTTCTTTTTCCACTGTTTAAACCTCTTGTGAGTAATTCCCCACAGCTGTACGTAAACACCCCCTTTCTGAGTGGGGGGAAAGAGGTCTCAGAACAGAATAGCTCTCTGTGTTTATCAAATTAAAACAAATCATGGCAACAGCTCCTTACTTTAACCAAAAAGGAGCCTCCTGGTCCCAATACGTTTTTTTTTTGGGGGGTGGGGTGGGGTGGGGGGGTGCTTAATTATACTCTGGGGCTTCAGGCTAGACTTANAAAGCCTCTGCCACCAGCTTAAGAGCAGCCGTGCTCCCGGAGGTGAAAATCACCGTGTAGCTGTCTCTTATACACATCTAGATGTGTATAAGAGACAGGGGTGGGGGGGTGCTTAATTATACTCTGGGGCTTCAGGCTAGACTTATCCTGAGCTTTCCTTTCAAGAGGAAAAAGGATAAAGGGAAAAAAACAAGCTTAAATTGCCGCGTAAACAAACTGAGATGCTTTTGCAGCTCTTATGAGATTGTTCAACAATTAAATAGCTATAATTATAACCCCAAACAATGTTTGACTGGGCTGGCTGCCTAATCAGTGAAGTTGTATTTTCACAGCAGACTAAGCATATTATTGTTAAAATAAATGTTATTGGAAAAACAGCTCTAGAGAATACATCTCTGCCTGCAGAGAATAGGCGGTTATTTTCAAAGATGCTAAGAAATTCAGTGCCTGCCATAAGGAGGGTGTGAAATAGCACCGGCTGAATTGAATAGAAAACATTTAGAGTTGTTTGCAAATAACCCCTTGCTGTTAGTGGTTTTCAAACATCACCACATAGAATTTTCTACTTTTTAGACCCATTTATTCTTCTAGTCCGATGTGGTTAAGCCAAAGACTAAGTAATTTTGCAAGGTCATGCATTAGTGGTAGACTGTGGAGTGACTTCTCGGCCTAACTCCCCCATAGATCTTGTGATTAAAGTAATTGATTTAGTTGTCTCTAGGTTATGAGATTCATGAGCCTTTTGAATATGCACAGCCTAGCACATTTCCTAGTTAGGGTGTATGTGCCATGTGCAAGAGAGTGTGTGTGGGTGTGTTTGGGTAGAAAATATTGATGACACTAAAGATGAGTACTATAGTAAGTTTGTAATAATTTGTATGAAGTATTCATGACTGAGTCAAATTCAGAACATAATTATGAAGTAATGGTGAATAAGACATGGTTTTCGTATAACTACAATTTGACAGATTTATATAAAGTACTAACTCCTTTATATTATCTATAAGATCTAGAATAGGCCATCTCATATAATTGAACAAATGAATGAATAAAAAAATGAATCCAAACTTGAATATATAATGCTCCCAAATTATAATCCAATCAACTTTCCATTTTTGCGTTGCTTCCGAGAAGTGAAAAATTCTGAAAAGTCGTAAGCATAGTGGCAACTTAAATAAGCTTGTGAGCTTACTGCTGATAAAGTCTTTTCACTACCATCATCTTTTCTTCATGAAAATCCACTGAGATGGAAAGTGCAATTTTTATAACCACCTTCATATAGTGGATGAGCAAATTTTACCTCAAGGAACTTAATTAACCTAGTTAGTCAGACTTTTCAGCTGAATTAAAATTCTGCTGATGCAAAGTTGACCCTGAAATGCAAGATTCAACAATACATGGTAAACCTAAGAACCTGGTTTAGAATATAAAACTTAGAAGACAGAGTTCAATACTTATTAAATGAATTATCATTTTAAGTCACTTAATCACCCCCAGTGACTCCATTTTCTCATTTAATAGACTAGAGTTGATAACTTCTACTTCATAGGACTGTTATAAGCATTAAAACAGCTGTTAGAATGTTGATCAAAATTTTATATGACAATTTTGGTTAAGCTCCAAGCCAAGATAGTTATTTTCACTTTTGAATATATACTTTGGCCTAATGAATGGACACTTCCCACGAATTATCAGATCTGAGACAAGCTGATAGCTTGACCACAAGTACTGAGATTGTTCTCACTGGATTTATCAGCCTTGCCATTTAACAACTTTGTGATCTTTGTGAAGTCAATGACCTCATCTATTGAATGGATATTAATAATAGATGCCACCTATTGTACAGAATACTTGAAAGGAAAGTTTGGTACTTACAAATGCTAAAGCAGTGCCTGATACATAGTAAGCACTTAATAAATAGATGATTGATGTATTTTCTCTTTTTTATTGAAGTATAGTTGATTTACAATGTTCTGTTAGTTTCTGCTGTACAGAAAAGTGAGTCAGCTTTATATATATATGTATATATATATATACATTTTTTTCTACTTTGTTCCATTATGGTTTATCATAAGATGTTGAACATAGTTCCCTGTGCTGTACAGTTCAGTTCAGTTCAGTCAGTCATGTCCGACTCTTTGCGACCCCATGAATTGCAGCATGCCAGGCCTCCCTGTCCATCACCTAACTCCATGGTTTTTCACAAGATGTGTATAAGAGACAGGTACAGAAAAGTGAGTCAGCTTTATATATATATGTATATATATATATACATTTTTTTCTACTTTGTTCCATTATGGTTTATCATAAGATGTTGAACATAGTTCCCTGTGCTGTACAGTTCAGTTCAGTTCAGTCAGTCATGTCCGACTCTTTGCGACCCCATGAATTGCAGCATGCCAGGCCTCCCTGTCCATCACCAACTCCCGGAGTTCACTCAAACTCACATCCATCGAGTCAGTGATGCCATCCAGCCATCTCATCCTCTGTTGTCCCCTTCTCCTCCTGCCCTCAATTTTTCAGCATCAGGGCCTTTTCAAATGAGTCAGCTCTCCACATCAGGTGGCCAAAGTATTGGATTTCAGCTTCAACATCAGTCCTTCCAATGAACACCCGGGACTGATCTCCTTTAGGATGGACTGGTTGGATCTCCTTGCAGTCCAAGGGACTCTCAAGAGTCTTCTCCAACACCACAGTTCAAAAGCATCAGTTCTTTGGCTCTCAGCTTCTTTCACAGTCCTACTCTCACATCCATACATGACCACTGGGAAAACCAGAGCCTTGACTAGATGGACTTTTGTTGGCAAAGTAATGTCTCTGCTTTTCAATACACTATCTAAGTTGGTCATAACTTTCCTTCCAAGGAGTAAGCATCTTTTAATTTCATGGCTGCAATTACCATCTGCAGAGATTTGGGAGCCCATAAAGATAAACTCAGCCACTGTTTCCACTGTTTCCCTATCTATTTGCCATGAAGTGATGGGACTGGATGCCATGATCTTAGTTTTCTCAATGTTGAGCTTTAAGCCAAACTTTATACTCTCCTCTTTCACTTTTATCAAGAGGCTTGTTAGTTCCTCTTCACTTTCTGCCATAAGGGTGGTGTCATCTGCATATCTGAGGTTATTAATATTTCTCCTGGAAGTTTTGATTCCAGCTTGTGCTTCCTCTAGCCCAGTGTTTCTCATGATGTACTCTGCATAGAAGTTAAATAAGCAAGGTGACAATATACAGACTTGACGTACTCCTTTTCCTATTTGGAACCAGTCTGTTGTTCCATGTCCAGTTCTAACTGTTGCTTCCTGACCTGCATAGTACCTTGTTGTTTACCAATATATTTTTTTATGGTGACTAGTTTAGAAGCTGTGGGCTGGAATTCCTTTTAAGGTTTTTTTTTTTTTCAAATTAATACTTGTTAAAAATATATTGAGCATCTATTACTTTGCTGTAGATAAGGAAATTTCATCCTTGAACAAGACTGTATTTATCTCTTTTTTTTCTTATTTTAGAAATAAAGAGGAGGGGGCTTCTCCCCCCTGTGGCTTCAGAAGACCCAAATTTCATCAGTGGAGGTAGAAAAAGAAGGGAGGGTCTTGTCAGTTGTGGAGTGCTATGATTAACCTCTGGAAATTCAGAGATCAGCTAGGCCAGGACTCAACCGTGACAGTTCACACAGGTTAGAAGTTCACGTTTCCTTAATTGATACCAGACTCTCGTTATGGATAGTCATCGTTGGTGGCGGGCTTGCCAGGCAGTCTGCTCAAGGTGTCACATCAGATAACAATGCCTTCATTTTCCCCCTGGGCATGCTCGAGAAAATGTACTCACTCAAGCTGCTCTTATTCTTCCTGGAGAAGTTCTTTCTCATTCATCAAATGACAAATCAGATATATCCACATTTGCCTAACTTGTTTATCGCAGGATGGGAAGCTAGCAATTATGCACTAGTTACTGGCCATTTAAAAGGCAGAAGATTCTATCTGGAAGTTGGACAGAGATCAGAGAGTTTTGAAAATATCTGTAAATAATCTAGAAAAATTTCTCTACCATGAAAGGTTACTAAGGACATCAAGGTAGACAAAAGACACTAAGTAGTAAGTTTTCTAATTAAATTTTTTATTTTGAGAAAATTATAAAATCACATGCAGTTGAAAGAAGTAATACAGAGAGATGACAAGTACTTAGTCTCCTCTAATGATAACATCTTGCAAAACTGCAACACAAAATTACAACCAAAATATTAACACTGATAAAATCCACCAGTTTTACTTAGATCTTATCACTTTTACCTACATTCCTGTGTGTGTGTGCATGTTTAGTTCTGTGCAATTTTATCACAGGTGCAATTCCACGTATCCATTATAAAGGTCAAGATACAGAACAATGTCACTACTGTCATCACAAGGATCCCTCATGTTGGCATTTTATAGCTACATGACCTTCTCTCCCCTACCACCACCCACGTTGGGCACGAATCCCTGGCAACCACTGATCCATTGTCTATCTCTATAAGTTGGTCATTTAAAGAAGGTTACACAAAAGTGATCATATAGTAACTGATGGCATAAAGATATAACAGCTGATAGTCATTACTTACAATAATATTGCTAGCAATTTATGTTGTTTTTCACACCAACTATATCTTTTTTTAGAATGTAGGTAGCAGATCTTCTGGCTTATTTAGCTGTCCCACTAAAAGGGAAAAGGTATTAAACAATAGCTGGGGAGAAGCTGGGTTTTCTCAGTTTTTCCTGTGGGAAAAGGCCTCATTTTGACAAACACTACTAGGCAGAAGAGTGAAGTCTATACAACAGAGCTGTTCACAATTTCTAGAAGTTTTTATTATTAACTTTATAAAAATAACTCCATGGTTTTTCACAAAGAGGTATACAATGATCAAAAGCGTAGTGTATAATATACCTCGACAATCTCTGAAATCAAACTTGATGTTTTAAGAAGCTTTAGATGCAGCAAAAATATTTTCACAGTAATTCTGAGACAGTTCTCCCTGAGAAAAATGTTAATTAATTGTTCTGATAATATAGGCAAATTAATAATTATTATATGACACCTGCGCTTCCCAGGTGGCACAGTGGTAAAGAACCCACCTGCCAATACAGGAGATGAAAGAGGTGTGAGTTTGAGCCTTGGACTGGGAAGATCCCCCAGAGAAGGAAAAAGCAACCCACTCTAGTATTTCTGCCTGGAAAACTCCATGGACAGAGGAACCCCTTGGGCTACAGTCCATGGGGTCAGAAAAGAGTCAGAGATGACTGAATAGCACACACAGAAGCAAAATCAGCATGAGACGCTCTTTACATGATATGCTGAATTCTGTTCCATGTTTTACAGGAAATAATCCATTCAATTCATACAACATATTCGTGTGATAGATTTTTTACATCAATCATTGAGATAACATGGAAACTTAGAAAGGTTAAATAATTCTTATTTAAAAGTCGCATATCTAGCAAATGGCATAGCTGCTATTCAAACTACATCTAACCAGCTACAAAGCCTATACTCTTTTGGAGCAGAGTTATTTTGGCTTATTTTATTTTTGCTTTTAGCTCCAAAATTTTTATTTTTATGAAATTGAAATTAACAGAAGGGTACAAAAAAAGCAAAAAACAACATTCCCTTTGCCTAGGTTTATCAGTCGTTAAAAATGTACTGCATTTGGGCTTTGTTGAAACCAGTAGTAGTCCAGTAGTAGTCGCTGTAGACATATTTCCTCAATCCAGGATCTAAATATCTAGTTTTCATGTCTCTTTTGCCTCCTTTGTTCTAGAATAGCACCAAAGCCCATGTTCATAGTCATTGAAGAATACCGTCAAGCACCTGTGGCGTTAATTTAACCACAAAGGAGAATTTGAGACATTGTAAGGAGGCTTTTCTTCCCCATCTCCTCCTACTATGACAAAACAAATGCTAAATTTTCCTTTTCCCCATGATAAATGGTCCACCTGGGCTTCGTGATGCTTCCTTTAGACAAGATTTTTCTATTTTTCTCTGTATACCCATGATAAAATACAGGCACAAGAGTTATTTTATCCAAGTAGATAGAAAGCCAGATATTTTGTAGCTTGTAGAGCCTTCAAGGATCTTTTAAAAGAGGCATCCCTGTTGTCATGTTTCATGCAACAACAGAGGGCTGACTGTAAAGAATGCCTAGAGCTATTGAATATTCTGATGTGGGAAGAGGAGGCCTTGGGTTTGATCCAGTGTTCTCTAGATATGTGGCTTTAATCTTTGCTTCTCTAGGGTCCAATATCTTCATCTGTAAGATGGATATCTACATGTAACTTACAATGTTTACGTATGAATGGGACACCAATGATAGTAATCAGCATAATGTCTGGTGCTAACAGGCACTGAATAAGTATAAAACATTCAGATGTATTCAAGTCAAAATAACAGGATCTGTTGAAGAAAATATCCCATACCACACCCATGTCTATAGCTTCTTTTCTGTAAAGTGTTGGTTGTTTGGTTGTGTCTGATTCTCCGCGACCCCATGGACTATAGCCTGCCAGGTTCCTCTGTCCATGGAATTCTCCAGGCAAGAATACTGGAGTGGGTTGCAATTCCCTTCTTCAAGGGATCTTCCCAACCCAGGGATCTAATCCAGGTTTTCTGCATTGAAGGCAGATTCTTAACCATCTGAGCCACCAGGGAAGCTCTGTTTTCCATAAGTAGTTCCCTTTATTTCTCTGGGAAAAATTAAGTCTTAATGATCCTCCATGGTTTTGATGCTTTATTTGTTGTCGTATAGGAATTTTTGAGTATAGAATTCACAGCACCAAACACACCAAATTCCCTTCATTTCCATGTTGGATTTCCACTAGAATTTATGGCTCATCAAGCATCCCAGATTGTGGTTATAAAGTTGTCCTTTGGGTTGGCCACAAGCTGATTTTCTCATTCTGTGGTTTGCTGTGGTTGATTGTGTGCCATATTCACTCCCAGGAAAACTATGATAATACTGTGTACTTTAAAGTAAATTCCTGACACTAGTTCCTCCTTCTTACTCTTCTATTTCATCCTCCTAAAGTGATTTTTAGCTTCTGCATGATTAATTGTTTATGTGTTGTCAATTTCTTCCCTTTTCCTATGAAACCATGATTAAGAAGCTTTGTTTTTAATCATGGTTTTATTTATTCTTTCATTTACTTAAAATGTTTATAAAGCTCTATTTCAGTTACTGTGAAAGGAACTTTAGATATTATGATAGTTAATTTTATTTGTCAACTTCATTGGGCTATGGGGTACCCAGATATTTGGTCAAATCTTATTCTGGGTGTTGGCTGTGAGCATGTGTTTAAATGAAATTAACCTTTAAATTTGTCAACTGAGCAAAGTAGATTGCCACCTCCCCCCCAACCCCCGCCCTCCAGTGTGGGTGGGCATTGTCCAATAAACTGAAGGCCTGAATGGAACAAAATATCTGAACCTCTTCAAGAAAGCATTTCTCCTGCCTGACTGCCTTCAGACTGGAACACTGGGTTTTTTCCTGCCTTCATATTTGAAAAGAAACATCAGCTCTTTCTGGGTCTTGAGACTGCCAGCTTTTGAAATGGACCTGCCCCACTGGTTATCCCAGTCCTCAAGCCTTCTGATTTAGAAAGGAATACATCATGGACTTTTCTGGGTCTCCACTTACTGACTCACCCTGATGATTTGGGAACTTATTAGACTCCATGGTAATCTGAGCCAATTCTTTATAATAAATCTCTTAGAATGTGTATGTATATGTACATATATATACACAGAACCAATAGTGTAAATATATACACAGAACCAACAGTGTATACACACACACACACACATTCTATTTATTCTATTTATCTGGAGAATTCTGACTAATACAGAGAGTTTATCATATTTAATCCTCACTCTGAACTAGTTACTCTTGGCCTCTCAAAGTTGAGGCATGTGAATCACAGTGACTTTATAGTACTTACCTAAGATTACTCCCCTGATAAAGACCCACTATATTTGCTGGGAATTGTCTGGCTTCAGCGTCTATACCCTTTGTATAAGGGGACATAACCAGGCTGAGGTTTTTATAAGCATCTTCAATTCCATAGTCCCAAGTCATGTCATTCTCTGCGTTCATATACCACATTAAGGAAGGTACAACATCTGAGAGATATTTAAGGTTCCAAAGGCTTTATTTCTACAGCAAAAGCAATGACATCAACACTGGGCATTTCCTTGCTGTCCTGTGAATCACACCACCTTCAACATGCTATTCACTTCAGTAAAGCATAATTTAATGAACATGGGTATGACTATTTCATGTTCATGATTACCTTTAATGATTTCAGAAACTTAACAATGTTTATATTTTTTTACAGAGTTAGACTCCCAGCTTTGTGTTCTGTGTACAGCTCCACCCTAGTTTTCTTTGTCTAGAAAACTATGATTTGTCTTTTAAAACATTCACTACCCAGATCTAGATGCATACCCGGACCAATTAAATCTAGGGTATGTTCACTTTAACACATTCATCAGGTAGTCTATCATAATAATCACAATTGTCTCTCCTCGGTTGTATTGTGAACTCCTGAAGGCAAAGACTGTTTTATTCACTTTCACTTGTCAATGCTTATATAGCGCTGGGCATACAGTGGATGCTCAATTTAGTGAATAAAGGAATGTTTCTTATTCAACACTTATATTTTTGTTTTAGGTTCTGTGATAGATAAAAATGTGACTAAGGAACAGCAAAGAAACACAAATTCATATACATTTAATGTATAAATATACATGCACACAGAACAAAATTTATATGTAATATATAGATACAGAGAACATTTCACTGAACTTTACTAATGTAGCCATTATTTACCAAATGATACATTTATTGGAAAATAATTTCATTATGAATAAATATAGCCAAGATTGTTCTAAGAAAAATATAAGTTGCATTCACCAAAGCAAATAATTTCTGCCAGATATACAAATGGCCAACTACTTTTACGTGTTCTAAATGTCTCCTTTGAAACTATTAAAGACATTCTAAGTAGTCTTAGCTATATTTGTCAAATTACAGGTTATTATAAGCAAATTGCAATACATCCATTTCCTTGGATATATAATATGATAATATATAACAGAATGAGTAACATGAGAGATTACCCTGAAACTTAGTTTGAGGTCAAAACATTTGGAGGAGTACATTTCATTACACTGTAGCTGAGAAACAAAGGCAAAAATTTGGGGGAAAGAAGTTCAAATCACTGTTACCTGGGGAAGGGTTTGGAGAAGAGGGAAAGACATCATTCCTGGAAAATGAAAAAAAGAAAAAGTAAGACAGCTTGCCAGGGAAATGAAAATTAAAAACAAACAAAAATTTTTTTAAGAGATTGAAATTTCAGGAAAAGAGAGAAAATGAGAAACCTCTTCAGTTCTCATAAACTGCTTTAGGAAGGCGAGATGCTTCCTGTAAACTTGAATCCCAAACCTTTCAAAGACACAGCTGGTAATGGGGACAAATGCAGGAGGTGGCTAAGAGAAACAAAGTGTCTTTTATTAAAAGCTTTTGTGTCAAGAAGAACTATCTACCTTGACCTCGAAGGTGCTCAAGCATCCCTATTTGCTATGTAAATAACTAAAAGCTTTTATATACCTCTGGGAATCAAGAATATACCCAGTTTGGGAATAAATTTATCTGAGTATATTTAAAGTGTGCATTCCTCTTTCATGGTTCATCGTCTTCTCACAACAGCCCACAAAATATACTCAATAAATGAATCAACTCGACCTACATTTACAGAAATACACATATATTTGTAATATATAATATACACTTATTTTATATATTATATATAGCATTTATAAACATATTTATGTTATATATTTCAGCTTGCTTATTCATTTATTCAATATAATCTTCTAACATATGCAGACTTACTGATATGCTCCTGAGGTTTTCAAATAAGTAAGTCAGTACCCTTTCTCATGCAAAGAAGATAATATTAATAGGTTCTTGAAATAAAGCATGAATACCTAAAGACAGGCATATTAATAGGTTCTTGAAATAAAGCATGAATGCCTAAAGATAGGCATATTAATAGGTTCTTAAAACATTAATGCTTAAAGATAGGCATATTAATAGGTTCTTGAAATAAAACATTAATGATTCATAAAATAGAGAAAAATACTTCTATCTGTAGTAGTCAAAGAAGACGTACTCCAGGAGAACCTATTACTTTGTCTTAAAGGAGTACCTGCTATAGACTTCAAAAATTGTGCCCCCCCCAAAAAAAATTGTCAAGCCTATAGCCTTACTAGTCAATTCCTTCAGTTACATATAAAAGGAAAACCAACCAAATTATTGGAAGGGCATGATATAGTTATGTAACTTAAAGTCAGCTCTACATTTCTCCAGACATATGACTTTTTTCTCTTTTCAAATTGCCTTGCATAGAGTGTTCTATCTGTGCATATGACTGTCCAGATAGAAATTACACTTCTTAGATTCCTTTGCCACTTGGTGGAGCGCCTGGAATGTAGGTGGGTGTGATGTTTGGAACTTCTGTGTCAGTTTCTTAAAGAATGTTACTTACCCTTTACTTGTCTTCTTCTTGGTCTTCTGGACTGAAAACTAGAACAGCATCTAGCTTTGGTCTGGATTTCCTATATAGCCTGTGCAGCAGATTGGGTTGGCTAACCTGGACCCCTCATATTTATACTATTGCATGAGAAAGAAGTAGGCTTCTATCTTATGGAAGCCAGTGTATTTTGGACCTGTTTGTTAGAGCAACATAGTCTATATCATAATTAATACAGACATCTCTTTTCCAGCTTGTCAAAAATTAAAATGGAGTTGCAAAAGCATACAGGGTGAATGGTTACATGGGATTGTAAAAAGGAAAAAAAAAAAAGACAGACATTTAAATTGCAGAAAGAATCATATTTAAAGCTGACTTTTAAAGCTTTTTTAAAGTGAATATTCCATTAGCTTATTTTCTTATAATTTATTATAATAGGAGAGTTTATTTTTGAGTTTTGGAATGAGACAAGCCTACATTCAAATGTCAATTTGCACAACATAATGGTAACATTGTTTAGTGGGATCCCTGTGTTTAGTGGGATCCATGTGTCAGCTTTTCCAGTAGTCATGTATGGATGTGAGAGTTGGACTATAACGAAAGCTGAGGGCCGAAGAACTGATGCTTTTGAACTGTGGTGTTGGAGAAGACTCTTGAGAGTCCGTTGGACTACAAGGAGATCCAATCAGTCCATCCTTAAGGAAATCAGTCCTAAATATTTATTGGAAGGACTGATGCTGAAGCCGAAACTCCAATACTTTGGCCACCTGACGCAAAGAACTGATTCATTGGAAAAGACCCTGATGCTGGGAAAGATTGAAGGCAGGAGGAGAAGGGGATGACAGAGGATGAGATGGTTGGATGGCACCACCAACTCTATGGACATGAGTTTGAACAAGCCCCAAGAGTTGGTGATGGACAGGGAGGCCTGGCATTCTGCAGTGCATGAGGTCGCAAAGAGTTGGACACGACTGAGTGACTAAACTGAATTGATGCGTCAGAAGGTGGTGCAGTGGCAAAGAATCCCCTTGGCAATATAGGAGATGAAGTTTTGATCCCTGGGTCAGGAAGATGCCCTGGAAGAGGAAGTGGCAGCTCACTCCAGGATTCTTGCCTGGAAAATTCCATGGACAGAGGAGCCTGGCAGGCTACAGTCCATGGAGTCACAAGATTCAGATAGGACTGAGAATCTAAACCTATCTACCTATCTTTCACATTCTGACAAATAGGAAATACACAATAAATGTTGGATGTCTTTCCACTTCCTTTGATGGTATGAGAGCTCTTTCAGTGAAGGAGTATGTCCTTTTCACCTTTGTATTCTTCAGTATCTGAATGTCTGGCAAGATGTAGGTGCTTAACAACATTGTTAATTGGCTATATCCCAATACAAAATAAAAAGTTCCAAAATGAATAAATAAAAGCATATGAAGGATCAAAAAAAGATGTAGGTGCTTAATAAATACTAGGATAAATTAGGAAAATGAGAAAAGTGATATAGAAACTGGTAAATGTAAAAAAAAGAAAAAAAAGGCAATGTAAATAAGGATCAGTAAGGTCAAGAGTTTACTTGGGCCCCAGAACGCTCCCCCAAAGCCCCATCTTGCGCATTCAGTATTAAAGGTAATGGTTTGTAGGGTCCTGGCCCTTCCTGGCGTGACCTCTCAGTGTCCTGCGGTAGCCAGGTGGGCTGAAACTCCGGCTTCTCCCTCCAGGAGAGCTCCTGGGTGGCCCAGCAAGGCCTGTGGGCTTGCACAGCTGCCTTCCTTGTTTCTGTCCAAGCAGCTGGGCACGTGAGCTGCTCCAGCAGTCTGAAGTCAGATTGTGTAAACTGCCGTATGCTCCTGGCGGCTTAGGGACTGGCTGAGTCCCTTCAGGAAATGAAGGGAAAGCTCCAAGTGAGCTTGACAAGGGCTGCTCTGGGGCAGGAAGCAACAGACACTTGACCTCATTGAATTTCCAATGCACTCACTTTCAAAGGCACAGGCTGTGTCTTAATCTTCTACAAATATACTCTTTTATCTGCCCCAAGGCTTGTTACACAGTATGTGCTCAATGAAATTTTGCTGAGTGAATGGATAATTGGGTGAAAGAGATGCAATTCTGTCTGTGAGCATTGGTAGGAGCAATAATAAAGTAGATTTATTTTAAAGACCTTTAACAAGCTCCTTGCAACCAATGACTTCTGGTACCTGCTTCTTTCATAGCCACCCCCACCCCAAACTTGCCTTGCCCTCTCTGCTGTCACTCCATAGTCCATCCTAAATCTACTTCTTACCCCATAACGTTTACATCTTTTTAAGCCACTGTTTCAAGACTATGCTAGGAAATATCATTTTATCAAAATAAAATGCAGTTTTGTTATGTGCCAGGGTTCATCCTCCCAGAAAACATGGATAAATCTTAATAGACAGCCTGCAGGCAATTTCTTGTTTCTGTTTATTTTGGGGTACTATGACCAGCAATAGAAATTAATTTTACCAAATGTCAACTCTTATGAAATCGTCAATCGACTGCCTGCTTTTTTTTTCCTCTACAGGCTAGCTCTGTTTTGGAGAAGAATCACAGATGATATCCACATTCAGATGGGCTTTACAAATATATGTAAATACATGCATACATCTTATGTACCTGTGTTTGGTCTTTTGAGTCATATCAAGTTGAAGAGTTTGCTTTTTTCCTTCTCCTTCCAAAGTATAGTTTTATCAGAAATTGTGAGCAAATGCAGTCTCAAAGGTGGATAGCACTGAAAGTTCCAGTCTGCATTTTAACTATTCTCCTTAATTTCTAGTGAAAGATGTATTAAGACTCTTTCTTTCATAATAAAAAGAAATTTGCAACAGTATATTAGAACCAAGTTTCCTAGATGTGACTGCAAAAGCTATTAGCAATGTGTTTTTATAACAAGTTTATTCAATTGCTTGTAATTGAATAGCTGCTGGCAGATTTGTGCAAAACAGTAAACAAGTCTGTTTAATTTATTACAAGTCTATTCAATAGAAAAAATCAGTATTGAATGGGTTAGCATAGTGGAATTAAGGCTGATGTGTTCATTTTTCATTTTTAGATATGCATTGTTATTATAAAAGTTATACTGTCTTTAAATATCTAACACTGCAGATCTATAGGAAATGAAAGGTAAAACTCTATCCACCCCTCCATATTTTCCCATCATCATCTTCACTAACAATTGATATATATCCCTTGAGATTAGGTTCTATGTTATAAAAAAAACACTTATTTCACTAATAGTTATTAATTGCATTCTATATTCCAGATACTTAAAATATAAACATAAGCAAATGGACAAAGATCCATTCTTTTATGGCCAATGGATAGTAGTAGTAGTCTTTCTTTAGCTTGAAGCAGATAACAAATAATGACTATAATGAATAAGGGGTTTCTCTGGTGGTTCAGATGGTAAAAAATCTGTCTGCAACATGGGAGATCCAGGTTCGATCTCTGGGTCAGGCAGATCCCCTGGAAAAGGGAATGGCTAACCACTTCAGTATTCTTGCCTAGAGAATTCCACGGACCCAGGAGCCTGGTGGGCTACATAGTCCGTGGGGGCCCAAAGAGTTGGACACGAGTGAGCAACTAACACTTTCACTTCACCTACTTTCCATAATGAATAAATAAAGAGTAATATGGTAGAAAGGCTGAAGGGAACTGGAGAGTGCTAGGGATAAAGCTGGGACTATAATTTTGACTTTTAAAATTGAGTGTTTGGGGTAAGTCTCATTGAGAAGAGGACAGTTAGGAAAACACCTAAAGGAAGTGATCAGCCAACCATGTGGTGCCTGCAGGAAAATCATTTTGTTAGGAGAAACACCCGCGCTGGCCAGGCACCACAGTAAACCACCTGTATGAGTTAACTCAAACCGGAGGTCCTGGTAAGGAATGAGAACTAACCAGAAGAATTTGGGAAAGGTCAAAAGGAGAGAGGAGATGCCAATCCATACATCCTCCCAACCTCTCAAAATATTTCTCACTGGAACCCATCTTGGCTGATTTGAGTGCCAAGGAAGGACTCCCAAACAGATGGATTGGCCAGAGGCAACCTGGAAACTAACCCAATTGCCATAAAACCCAAGGCTGTGAGCCACGTGGCAGAGCAGTCCTCCTGGGTCCCCTTACCCTGCTGCTCTCTGTCCAGGCACCCCTTCCTAAGTCACCTGCCTTGTCTGCACATGTGTCTCCTCCAACAATTGATTTCCAAGTGTTAGACAAGAGCCCAGTCTCAGACCCTACAAGAGGCCTCCCTTCCTGCAACAATTCCAGGGATATGTAACAGCCTTAAGGCGGAACGCCTAGCTTGTTCTAGGACCAGCGAGGAAACTAATGGGGCAGAAGCGGAGCAGAGAACAGCGGGAGGAAAAAAGACCATGGAGGCCCTTGTAGTTCACTGTGGAAACTTTAGCTTTTACTTTGTTTGAGGCAGAAGCTGCTTGCAAGTTTGAGCAAAACAGTAAACATGGTATGACTTGTGTTTAAAGAAATTATTTT
This sequence comes from Oreotragus oreotragus, assembly GCA_006410675.1. Lineage (NCBI taxonomy): Eukaryota > Metazoa > Chordata > Mammalia > Artiodactyla > Bovidae > Oreotragus > Oreotragus oreotragus. The sequence goes on along the minus strand of SJYX01007057.1, from coordinate 87,966 downwards.
GACTATATGTTGGGAGCCCACTGAAAGGTGCAAAGGGAAGAGAAAGGAGAATTGTTATGAGCCATAGAGGAGAGATGATGTCATATTTTGAGAGTCAAAATTATTTCCCAAAGAATTAAAAGCAAACCATGAGAGAAAGAAAAGAGTCAAGGACAATTTCAAGGTTTTACTCTGAGAGATTGAAAAAAATGGTGTCAACACTAAGCAGACTTTTCTGAAATTAAATTTGTTTTATTCCCAGTATATTATGAACACCATTCCATGTCAAGGCAAAGGACACCTCATGTTTAACAGTTTCCTAATGTCTAATGCATGATTGCATGTAACTTTTTCAATCAACGTAGGACTGTTTAAAAAAAAAATTTCCCCACATATTAAAATTACTTTAAAATAATCTGATCTTGTTAATTTTTTGAACTGGTCAATGTGGTAACCTAAATCACATTTGAAGGTTTAGTAGTGGATCTTTCTGCAAGTTAGTTAATTAGTAAAATGTGACATTTACATATGATCTTGCCCTTGTGTGATGACTTAAATTTTTCATTATTAGAAACACACATTCAATAATTTTATGTTTGATTGTATCCACTCTAGTTAGAAATCTGGAGATAAATAAACAGTGAATTTTAATTCTGTTCTTGGAGAAGCTTTGCACCCAGGAAATGAAACACAGAGAGAAAGGCCATGACACAAGACAACACCTAGAAAGAGAATTCAGCATGGGCCTTATTACATAAACGTATACCTTATTACATACTTAGCTTGGCTAAGAATGGTGAGTTTATTTCTTAAAATAAAAAATAATTTCAAAATTTCAATAATACTCATCATTTCTTAAAATTAAAAAAATATTCAGAATGGTAGAATTAATCCTATACATTCACCTTTTGTGTTTTTAGTTATTTTGATAACTTATTCAAGAGCTAGGTGGTGCTGGTGGCTCAGACGGTAAAGCGTCTGTCTACAATGAGGAAGACCCAGGTTCGATCCCTGGGTTGGGAAGATCCCCTGGAGGAGGAAATGGCAATCCACTCCAGTACTATTGCCTGGAAAATCTCATGGACAGAGGAGCCTGGTAGGCTACAGTCCATGGGGTCGCAAAGAGTCGGACACGACTGAGCGACTTCACTTCACTTATTCAAGAGCTATAGCTGTCTATATTACTTAAAAAAGAACTTCATTTACCTAAAACAGGAGTTATTTAAATCATTTAATTATTTACTTCATTATGGAAGAGAGAAAAGACTATATACATTCTGGCAGCTGTGGTACTGCAAACATAAAGCCACTAAAATGCAAAGTGACTTGATAGGACCTACAGTGAGATGGTAATGTTATAGGTCAATAATAATTTAAAAAGAAAAGATAATGAACTGATGACTCTTTTTAACATTTTGGGCAAATGAAAGGCAGAAGACCAGACCATGTGAGAATTGTTCATCAAAACTTCCATTTAGTTCTCAAGATAACCCAAAAGTTATATGTTTGCACTAGAAGACTTTGAACTTAGAAAATACTTTTTTAAATGTTTAAGTGTGTTGATTTAACCTTCACTACAGAGAAAGGGAAACGCTTAGTTGTAGTTGTTAAAAGGAATGATTACGAGAAAGGTATTGCACTGAAACTACAATTTTAATTTTTTAAACTTTTACTAGAGTATGATTGTACATTTTATATTATTGAATTCTTATTAAGTAATTATATAATATATATTTAAGTATTTTAACATTTATGAGTAATTGTATACTGTAATTTGGGATCACTAAGTAACATCAAATATAATTATGTAATCCAATGAAGTACATGCTGAAGTATACACACAACGGATAATTATCATCTGCTGCTTCTATGAAGCAGTGCATTTTTACTTAGCCCTTGAAGAGTAGGTGACATTTTAGTAACTGAAAGTATAAATACACTGCACTCCAAGTGGAAGAAAGAAATTAGCAAAAACTGTGAAAGCAGGAAAGCTAATACTTACAGGTAACAGTAAGTTTGAGTTCAGCAGAGTTTAAATGCATTAGAAGAGTGGAATAAAACACTGCAAAAGTGGGTTGAAATTAAGAGCAAGTTCTTTATTCAACAACTTATTAGTTCAGTTCAGTTGCTCAGTTGTGTCGACTCTGCAACCCCATGGACTGCAGCACACCAGGCCCTGTCCATCACCAACACCTGGAGTTTACTCAAACTCATGTCCATTGAGTCAGTGATGCCATCCAACCATCTCATCCTCTGTTGTCCCCTTCTCCTCCTGCCCTCAATCTTTCCCAGCATCAGGGTCTTTTCAAATGAGTAGGTTCTTTGCATCAGGTGGCCAAAGTACTGGACTTTCAGCTTCAGCATCAGTACTTCTGATGAATATTCAGGACTGATTTCCTTTAGGTTTGACAGGTTGGATCTCCTTGCAGTCCAAGGGACTTTCAAGAGTCTTCTCCAACACCATAATTCAAAAGCATCAATTCTTCGGCACTCAGCTTTCTTTATAGTCCAACTCTCACATCCATACATGGACTACTGCAAAAACCATAGCTTTGACTAGATGGACCTTTGTTGGCAAAGTAATATCTCTGCCTTTTAATATGCTGTCTAGGTTGGTCATAGCTTTTCTTCCAAGGAGCAAGTGTCTTTTAATTTCATGGCTGCAGTCACCATATACAGTGATTTTGGAGCCTCCCAAAATTAAGTCTGTCACTGTTTCCACTGTTTCCCCACCTATTTGCGATGAAGTGATGAGAGTCCCTTGGACTGCAAGGAGATCCAACCAGTCCATTCTGAAGATCAGCCCTGGGATTTCTTTGGAAGGAATGATGCTAAAGCTGAAACTCCAGTACTTTGGCCACCTCATGCGAAGAGTTGACTCATTGGAAAAGACTGATGCTGGGAGGGATTGGAGGCAGGAGAAGAAGGGGACGACCGAGGATGAGATGGCTGGATGGCATCACTGACTCGATGGACATGAAACTGAGTGAACTCCGGGAGTTGGTGATGGACAGGGAGGCCTGGCTTGCTGCGATTCATGAGGTTGCAAAGAGTCGGACATGACTGAGTGACTGAACTGAACTGAACTGAACTGAACTGATGGGACCAGATGCCATGATCTTAGTTTTTTTAATACTGACCTTTAAGCTAACTTTTTCACTCTCCTCTTTC
>SJYX01007057.1:39747-83047 GCA_006410675.1 Oreotragus oreotragus | reverse complement strand
TGCATGATATACTCTGCATGTAAGTTAAATAAGCAGGGTGACAATATACAGCTTTGATGTACTCCTTTCCTGATTTGGAACCAGTCTGTTGTTTCATGTCCAGTTTTAACTGTTGCTTCTTGACCTGCGTACGGGTTTCTCAGGAGGCAGGTTAGGTGGTCTGGTATTCCCATTTCTTTCAGAATTTTCCACAGTTTATTGTGATCCACACAGTCAAAGGCTTTGGCATAGTCAATAAAGCAGAAATAGATGTTTTTCTGGAACTCTCTTGCTTTTTCCATGATCCAGTGGATGTTGGCAGTTTGATCTCTGGTTCCTCTGCCTTTTCTAAATCCAGCCTGAACATCTGGAAGTTCATGTTCACATACTGTTGAAGCCTGGCTTGGAGAATTTTGAGCATTACTTTGCTAGCATGTGAGATGAATGCAATTGTGCAGTAGTTTGAGCATTCTTTGGCATTGTGTTTCTTTGGGATTGGAATGAAAACTGACCTTTCCCAGTCCTGTGGCCACTGCTGAGTTTTCCAAAGTTGCTGGCATATTGAGTGCAGCACTTCCATAGCATCATCTTTTAGGATTTGAAATAGCTCAACTGGAATTCCCTCACCTCCTCTAGTTTTGTTCATAAATATCTGCAAACAATGAGACCAACAAGGGATTAATTTTCAAAATAAACAAACTTCTAATCAGCTCAATATCAAAAAATAAGCAACCAAATCAAAAAATAGACAGAAGACCTAAATAAACATTTCTCCAAAGATACCAAGATGGCTAACAGGTACATGAAAAGATGCTCAGCATCACTAATATTGTTGTTGTTTAGCTTCTAAGTTGTGTCCCGCTCTTTTGCAACCCCCTGGACTGTAGCCCATCAGGCTCCTCTGTTCATGGGTTTTACAGGCAAGCATATTGAAGTGGGTTGCCATTTCCTCTTCCAGGGGATCTTAACCCAGGGATCGGACCCAGTTCTCCTGCATTGGCAAGCAGATTCTTTACCACTCAGCCACTGCGGAAGCCCCAAACATAGGATATAGAAAGCCTAAAATCTTCCATTAGCCTTGGCTCTAAGAAACCTTTATTTTTTTTTAAATTTATTTATTTTAATTGGAGGCTAATTACATTACAGTATTATAGTGGTTTTGCCATACATTATCATGAATCAGCCATGGGTGTACACATGTTCCCCATTCTGAACCCCTCTCCCACCGCCCTCCCTATCTCACCTCTTTGGGTCATCCCAGTGCACCAGCCTTGAGCACCCTGTGTTACACATTGAACCTTGAACTGACGATCTGTTTCACATATGATATTATACATGTTTCAGTGCTGTTCTCTCAGATCATCCCAATGTTGCCTTCTCCCACAGAGTCCAAAAGACTGTTGTATACATCTGTGTTTCTTTTGCTGTCTTGCATACAAGGTTATAGTTACCATCTCTCTAAATTCCACATATATGCGTTAGTATACTGTATTGGTGTTTTTCATTCTGACTTACTTCATTCTGTATAATAGGCTCTAGTTTCATCCACTTCATTAGAACTGATTCAAATGTATTCTTTTTAATGGCTGAGTAATACTCCATTGTGTATATGGACCACAGCTTTCTTATCCATTGGTCTGCTGATGGACATCAAGGTTGCTTCCATGTCCTGGCTATTATAAACAGTGGGTTACACGTATCTAAGTACAGATCACTAGGCCTCATGCCCAGAGTTTTGTGATTCAGTGTGTCTATAGAGGAGCTTTGTGATTGGTATTTCTAGGAAATTTCTCGATGATGCTGATATTGCCAAGAGGAGTCCGCTCTTTGAGAAGCCCTGCTGGAACAGATGGCAGAGTGGAATGCCTTGGTGGGTGCAGAAGGGCCCGGGAAGACTGGGACTGTTTTCCACACCCCTTCCACACCCACTCCCCTCCTAATGGGTGTTCTGGCTTGAAACACCGGTACCTATCAGCAGGCTATGCACACACATGAGTGGGGCTTCCCTGGTGACTCATTATAAAGAGAAACGCAAATCAAAACTCCAGTGAGGTGTCAAGTCACACTGGTCAGAATGCTCATTGTCAAAAGGTCTACAAATACTAAATGCTGGAGAGGGTGTGGAGAAAAAGAGAACCCTCCTACTTTGTTGGTGGGAATGTAAATTGGTGCAGTCACCATGGAAAACAGTATGCAGGTTTCTTCAAAAAACTGAAAACTGAATTACCATATGATCCAGCAATCCCACTCCTGGGCGTATATCTGGCAAAGACAAAAAAGTCTAATTCGAAAAGATACATAGCTATAATTGCCCTATTCAATTGTCTTACTTATTAAGTCTGTCATTTAGTTAACACATGGCTACTGAGTTTGTAATATGTTGGTTGAAGTGCTGCAAACTAGAGAAACAAAGAAAAAAGATTCTTATCCGCAAAGCACTTTCAGCCCTAGAAGAAACATGGACTGCACGTTGCTGTGTTCAGTGCCAAAAAAGGATCAGCCCAGGCGAAATCAGGATGGAAAATATGAGCCAAAGTGTAGCAGGTTCTAACATCAGCCAAGATCTGTCCAGCTACATATCATTTCTCAGGTTTTTCTCCTGAGATTCTGATCCCTTCCTTCTGGGTCCATGATTTCCTAAGTGGAACACCTAATTCTAGTACTGTTGAGTGTGTTTCTCCATTTCCTCCTAATCTAGTCAAATCGCTCAGCCTAATACAGAAGCTTTGCCCTGTTGCCTTAGGATGTGACTCTTGGAGTCTCCACTGTTGTTCTTGTTCAGTGACTAAGTCATGCTCAACTCTGTATGACCCCATGGACAGCAGCACGCCAGGCTTCCCTGCCCTTCACTGTCTCCTGGAGTTAGCTCAGACTCATGTCCATTGTGCTGATGGTGCCAGCCAACCATCTCACCCTCTGTCATCCCTGTCCCCTTCTGCCCTCAGTCTTCCCCAGCATCAGGGTCTTTTACAGTGAGTCAGCTCTTCACATCAGATGGCCAAAGCGCTGAAGCTTCAGCTTCAGCATCAGTCCTTCCAATGACTAGTCAGGGTTGATTTCCTTTAAGATTGATTGGTTTGATCTCCTTGCTGTGCAAGGGACTCTCAAGAAACTTCTCCACCACCACTGTTCAAAAATATCAGTTCTTCAGCACTTAGCCTTCTTTATGGTCCAGTTCTCATATTTGTACATGACTACTGGAAAAACCATAGCTTTGACTAGACGGACCTTTGTTGACAAAATGATGTCTCTGCTTTTTCCACTGACTCTTATAAATCAAATGGAATCGTTTACTATTTCTATAATAGGTGTGCTCATTACAATCTCCAAAGCTTTGCTATCTAGGCCAACTTGCCTGGAATGTTCTCTCCTCTTCTCCTCCTCTTCAAAGTCCAAATAGCCTAGGCCCAACTCAAATCATTTCTCTTTGTTTTGATTATTACATCACTATTGCTTCCTTTTCTGAATTTCCACAGTATTTTGTGACTAGGTCATCCATTGAGAACTTCTATTATGCCGATCTATTTATAAGTATGTTCCATCTTCCCAAATAAATGTCTTTACAAAATAAGGACCAAAATGGAAACTTTAAATTCCTCATGCCTAGCACAGTGAATTGTCCATAGTGGATATCTGACTAGCATTTCATAGGCTGATGACAATGATGAAAATATTGATACTGATATTCCTACTACTACTTATTTATTTCATATAATTGAAGTGAAAGAGAAAGAAAAGTGAACATGAAGTCGCTCAGTCGTGTCCGACTCTTTGTGACTCCATGGGGTGTAGCCTACCAGGCTCCTCTGTCCGTGGGATTCTCCAGGCAAGAGTACTGGAGTGGGTTGNATACTGATATTCCTACTACTACTTATTTATTTCATATAATTGAAGTGAAAGAGAAAGAAAAGTGAACATGAAGTCGCTCAGTCGTGTCCGACTCTTTGTGACTCCATGGGGTGTAGCCTACCAGGCTCCTCTGTCCGTGGGATTCTCCAGGCAAGAGTACTGGAGTGGGTTGCTGTTTCCTTCTCCAGGAGATCTTCCCAACCCAGGGGTCGAATCTGGGTCTCCCAGGTTGTGGGCAGACGCTTTACCATCTGAGCCATTATTTAAAATCTTGCAAATGGTTCTGTTCTAGTACGTTGCCCATTTCAGAAACTGGAAAAAAAATGATACTGTTACCTAGATTACAAGCAATCTGGTTTATGAATCTTGGATATTAGAAAATAGACACTATGATCTAGACTCAATTTCCCAAATCTCAACTTTTTTATGGAGAGTTCAATAATTTAAATAAAACTTACTTATACAATAAACAAATACTAATTTAGTTATAATTTTTATTATTCAAAGGAGACCAAGGAGAGAGAGTATAAAATGGGATCTATCTTTAAGAATTTAGCCTTACATGTACTACCTGACTGTTTCCCAAGTGGTTAGTGGTAAGGATCTGCTAATGCAGGAGACATAAGAGACACGGATTCTATCCCCTGGAGGAGGGAATGGCAACCTATTCCAGTATTCTTGCCTGGTGAATTACAAGAATACAGGAGCCTAGGCAAGCTACAGACCATGGGGTTGCAAAGAGGCAGACATAACTGAGCATGCACACAAACTACTTAAACATGTCATACTGTACTGAGTCTGGAGCCCACACTGAAATCACCTAATGCCATCAGTTTGTTGAAACTAAGGTAGACTGATAGAGAAATGCATATTTTCTCAAAGATGGGAAATCTGGACAATCTGTTGCTAAGGCTAAAGGTCTAGTTCTGCATGTGTTATTTAAATCTCCCCTGGGAAACAAAAGTAACTGACCCTGATAAAGTTCCTCCTGACCAAGATGTTGGTTTATTTTGTATGTGTCATCTTAAAAATCAAAAACAGCAGACATGTTGCTTCTTGCATCCCTGCTATTTATTTTCTGCATGAGGACCAATTGCCACAAAACAACTCAGAATGTAACTTGACTTGAAACCTTTTTTTCACTAGTCCCAAGTTGGCTACGAAGTTTTGATGAAATAAAATGTCAGGGTGCGGTCCCCTTGCTGTTACACATCTTTTCCCCCTTTCTGCGGGAGTTAGCCAGCAAGAGGAAAAGGACACAACTGTAGAATAATAATAAGGAAACATATACTAGCCCACTCTCATTACGACCTGACAGTGAATTCTCCAAAGGTTGGCTAGGGACTCTAGGGATTGCTGGACTTTTCTCCTGAGCTAAGTGTTTACAATCTGACCACATCCTTGCTTCAGCTTCAGCCAGAGAGTGTATATTGACTTAGAAGAGTTAATCCAATCCAGACATCACCATGACAGTGGCTCATCCAGAGGAGAGGCAGTCCTCCCATTTATTAGTGGTTTAGGTGGTTTCGAAATTGCACATGGGGGAAATGTGTTACAAAGGCTATCTTTTTTTGCCAAATATATTTGAGTCAATTCCTTTACAATCTGTCTGGTAACTTCCAATCTCTTAAGAATAAACTGGAGTTCAAAATGGTATCTTTTTTCTTTTTTCCTAGAGGAGTAATATAAAGATTGATACCACATAGGGTGAAAAAAGTATATTACGTATTTTTAAAAGAAAAAATTATATTCAAATGAATTCACTTTGCAAGTTTACAAATAAGTTTGAGTCCTCCAAATACAGTATGTTTTATTTTTGTTGACTCTACTGCTCAGGTCTATCCATTTGCATGAGAATGCTCTCAGCTGATATTTTCAATAATTTTGATGATCATCAACAGAATAGAAAAGTGAGGGGCAATTAGGAGACAGATTGGAGTAAATCTTCATCCTTTCCTCAACACACTCAGTACAAGGAATGTTTTCATAAAACACAGTGCCATTAAATTACAGAAATGGGAGTGTGGGGGCAGAGAGAAAAGCAAAGATGAGAAAGAAGAAGAACTCAAGATTTTGTTTTTGGCCAGTTTATTATCAATATTGAGGCTTCCCAGATGGCTCAGTGGTACAGAATTCATCTGCCGATGCAGGAGACATGGGTTCAAGATCAGGAAGATCTCCTGGAGAAGGAAACGGCAACTCACCCCAGGACTCTTGCCTGGGAAATCCCATGAACAGAAGAACCTGGCAGGCTACAGTCTGTGGGGTCCCTAAGAGTCACACACAACTGAGCATGCATGCAAACATTATCAATATTAGTGATTTTATATGACACCCTTTCTTCAGCAAAAATTATTTTCCTAAAATGTAAAGTAAATGTCTTCAATGGGAGATAGTATTCCACAGAGCTTTAAAATGAAGTTCCCTGGTCACTAAGGCAGAACACATGGACAGGGCCAAGTTTACTGAGGGTTGAATGTAGACCTATTAATTTGACTGTTTGATGTTAGCAACTCTTAATCCATGGATTATACTCATGATTTATTCTCATTAAAACACAGTTGATTTGTAAGAAATGTAATGCCATACACTCTTACCTACTACTGACAATGAAACTCAAGTGGATTATTGAATAATTTACATGGCAGACCACAGACAAGGTTGAGTTCAGAAGTGGGAAATTAATGGATGTTTTGAGGCAGTGGGGTGAAGAGGTGATGCTCATTTATAGGGGAGATAGACATATGAACACAGTGGTCCCTGGAAGGAGGCAGAAAGTGTAACTGCAGAGAAAGAGAAGGAGTAACAACCTGTAATTAACAAGGAGTATGGCTGGCTTTCAGATATATTGGGTTGGCCAGAAATTTATCCTGGTTTTTCCATAAGGTGTCATGGAAAAACCCAAATGAACATTTGGCCAACCCAATGCATTCACTNCTGTAATTAACAAGGAGTATGGCTGGCTTTCAGATATATTGGGTTGGCCAGAAATTTATCCTGGTTTTTCCATAAGGTGTCATGGAAAAACCCAAATGAACATTTGGCCAACCCAATGCATTCACTGAATAGACACACAAATACCAGTCATCTCTTTTAATTTATGAAAACTTTTTTCACCACTTGTAGGCTTCTAGGACCCAGGATTAAGGGATGGGAAGCAAGGAACACAGTGTGAACAAGGACAAGGATATCTACCTCAGAAGATAGGAAGCTTTTTGTCAATTAAACTCATTTGAGCCCATTTTCTGGATCTGAATCTTACCAGTAGCTTGTGATTGACTAGGTGGTGGAGGATTTGGACAGCTGCTTTACAGCAATTTCCCAGTTGCAGGAGCACAGCTGGCTTATCTTCAACTCACTAGGTTTCAGAGTTGGAAAGAAAGCCTGGGAGACATTTCTTTTGAGGAGTGATGACTATAGATCACATCCTGTAGTCACTTGATTAAGAGAATGAAAAGTATCCAAATTAAAAATCAAAGAACATCCTGGATAATGCTTTCCCAGCTTCCAGGGCTTTCCTTACGGGCTTTTAAAAACTAGAAGCTATCCTGTTTGCTGAAATGTGTGCGTGCTCAGTCAATCCCAACTCTTTGTGGCCCCAGGGACGGTAGCCTACCAGGATCCTCTGCCCACGGAATTTTCCAGGCAAGAACACTGGTGTAGGGTACCATTTCCTTCTCCAGGGGATCTTCCTGACCCAGGGATCAAACCTGCATCTCCTGCATCTCATGAATTGATGGGTAGATTCTTTACCACTGTGCCACCCGAGAAGCCCTTTACTGAAATGTTTTGCCCCAAATTTGCTGCTCTACAACTTCTCAAATAGAGTGACTTCCCCATAGATGGAAGGTAGGAACAAAGAATTTAGCTCGAGAAGCACTAGTGAGGAGTCAGGGTTGTGTTTTGTTAAATATTTATTGATTTTTGGCTGCATGGGGTCTTAGTTGCTGTGTACAAGCTCAGTAGCTGCAGAACGTATATAGCTGACATGTGGCATGTGGGATCTTAGTCCCCCAACCAGGGATCAAACCTGAGTCCCCAACATTGAAAGGTAAAATCTTAACCATTGGACCACCAGTGAAGTCCCAGGAGTAAGTGTTTTCTCAAAGAGTATCTAGACCTCTTTAGAGGAATACTCTGACAGTGAAATAAAAAGCATACCATATCTCAGTATAACCAACTCTGCTGTACAAATGAGAAAACCATGAGAGAAATGTTCAGGATGACACTGAACAATTGAAATAGCTGGGAAATGGCATCATCAGAGTGAAAAGCCTATTTTTCTGACTCTTGGCCCAATGTACTCTTCATTATCATACACTATCATACACTGATATTCCTGGTATGATGCTGGTCACACAACTTGCCAATTGGGCTTTTCTGTGTTGTAGAAACAAGTATGTGTTTGCTGATTGGATTTTATATTCATATCACCTATAGATGTCATATTAAAAAGCAGAGACATTACTTGGCTAACAAAGGTCCATCTAGTCAAAGCTATGGTTTTTTCAGTAGTCATGTATGGATGTGAGAGTTGGACTATAAAGAAAGCTGAGCACCGAAGAACTGATGCTTTTGAACTGTGGTGTTGGAGAAGACTCTTGAGAGTCCCTTGGACTGCAAGGAGATCCAACCTGTCAAACCTAAAGGAAATCAGTCCTGAATATTCATCAGAAGTACTGATGCTGAAGCTGAAACTCCAATACTTTGGCCACCGGATACAAAGAACTGACTCATTTGAAAAGACTCTGATGCTGGGAAAGATTGAAGGCAGGAGGAGAAGTGAATGACAGAGGATGAGATGGCTGGATGGCATCACGGACTCGATGGACATGAGTCTGAGTGAACTCCAGGAGTTGGTGATGGACAGGGAGGCCTGGTGTGCTGCAGTCCATGGGGTCACAGAGAGTCGGACATGACTGACAGTTGAACTGAACTGAACTTATATCACCTAATTTGTTACTCTTGCTACCTCTTGGTTTTTCCTGCTTAAATGAACAAGACATTTCAAGAAGAAACTATTTTATACTTGGTGTTGCCTTGCCTCTTACTGGGTTTCTTGTGACACAGACTTGGGCATGTGACATGACTGAACGCAATAATAGGAGAAAGAACAGGACCAACTCAGCGAAGCTAGAATCTAAGAGAATACAGAAATCCAGGACAGATTGCACAGCCAAGACATGGTTTATTTCTGATCTGCTGGCTGCAGTGGTTTCCCCCCTCCCTCAATTAAGTGTACAAGACTAAGAATGAAAAACCTCTCCAAGCTTTTCTCTACCATTCTAATCTTATCTCCTATTAAATTGTTTTTTACAGGTCATAAATGGTAGTAACATTCACTTCTAATTTCTGACCTAATGCTAAGCTAAGATATTCAATCTGCCTGCAATGCAGGAGACCCAGATTTGGTTCCTGGGTTGGGAAGATCCCTGGGAGAAGGGAATGACAACCCACTCCAATATTCTTACCTGGGAAATCCCATGGACAGAGGAGCTTGTCAGGCTACAGTCCATGGGGTCACAAAGAGTCAAACACACTGAATGATTAACACAAAAGATATTAAAACAGAGGGGAAAATAGTTATTTCTTATGAAGCGGTAATACTATAGAAACCTGGGGGTCAGATACATAGATAATGCAATGTAAGTACAGCATGCAGCACAGGAACTTTATGGTTTATGATGGGAAACAGGGGACAAAGGCTGGAGATGTCTTTCTCAAAGAGAAGCTACCCAAGCATCTGGAATTTGTTTTTCAGGTTAAGTCGAAGAAAGGAAATATTTATGTATAAAGGCACAGAAGTAGGGAGAACATAGCCATTTGGAATCAAAGTCATCTCTGAGACTAAATTACAGGATTTGAGAAGAAAAGCACCAAGAATTAAGTGAAAGCCGGATTTTCCAAGGGCACATATTCCCAATATACGTACAAAGTAAGTAGAATTCAAGTAGTAGAGATATTGATATTCCAGTTCAATTCAGTTCAGTCGCTCAGTCGTGTCCCATGTCTTTGCGACCCCATGAATCGCAGCACGCCAGGCCTCCCTATCCATCACCATCTCCCGGAGTTCACTCAGACTCACGTCCATCGAGTCCATGATGCCATCCAGCCATCTCATCCTCGGTTGTCCCCTTCTCCTCCTGCCCCCAATCCCTCCCAGCATCAGAGTCTTTTCCAGTGAGTCAACTGTTTGGGACATAATAATTAAATGAGGCAAACCATGCAAAGAAACATGAATCAAGTCTTTTGTTCTCAGAACAGCTTGTTATTATTACCCCATTGTACAGATGAGGAAAATGAAGGCACAAGGAGGTAAAGAAATGATGAGTTTTGAATTAAACTGGACAGTCTAAATGCAAATTCATATTATATAAAAAGCTACAACAACCATTATGGTAAAAAAGAAAATGACTCCAGGAACTTCCCTGGTGCAAGGGGCCTAGGTTTAATCCTTGCTCGAGGAAATAGATCCCATATGCTGCAACTATTAATAAGACCTGGCACAGTCAAATAAATAAATATTTTTTTAAAAAAAGAAAGAAAATGACTCCAATGTATTAGCCACCACTCATAATTCTCAAATCAATAATTCACGCCCAGAGTTTTCTACATTTTAAAGAGAACAGTCCCAAGTGTGACTTAGAATCCTTCGTCTACTCTACTGTAATCACCTTATTCTGTTTGAGGTAGGATGAAATGACACTGCCTTCTTTCTCCAGTGGGCTCTGTAAAGAGGCATGGATTTACAAGTGGCTTGATTTTCAGGCAAGGATGAAAGCAAAATCATCAGTGATCTTGAGTGGAAAGAGCAGTCAGCTAAAGGGGACGATGAAAAAATGTTCTCAAATCACTGTCCGGTTGGCTGATGTCCAGCTCAGAATGAAGTGTTCATTTTCCTGAAGAACAGAGATTGCTCACACCCAATTACTTACACCTTGTAGGTAATCTCTCTCTCTTTTTTCAAACACGAAATCAATCACTGAATGAACCCTTTGTAAGTCAGGGGCATAAACTGTCCAACCTTGTGGCTGTTTGTGATTACAGCTGGCAAAATGAAAGATTGTTCAGCAGATATGAGTAGTTAAAAGGAGAGAGCAAAAGAAAGAAGCAAGTTAATCTCATTTAGGACTTCCAAAATGAGGAAACCGACTCATGAGGAAGTCCATGGATCTCAATGGGGATGCCCAGGGCTCTGTTCTATTTGACCCTCAAAGCACAACCTTCATCTGGAACAGGTGCTGATAAATGAAGGAGAAAAATCACACAGCCTAGTATTTCTGTGCTAGAGAAGAAATGAAATTTCCCTTGATTGAGTTTCCTCTCTGACTCAGTTACCACTGTTTTCCCAGTTAGTGTACAGTACTGAGGTTATCTCCTGGAGAAAAAAAGGCATTTCCTTTCTCAGAACAGAATCTGCTAAATATTAGAATAATGACATTTGTAGCATCCTTACTGAGCAGAAATTATAGGATTCTAGGAAATTTAAACTTGAAGGATTCTCTTGGCTCTTCTATTGAGCCTGAGTTCATAGACCCAAAAGAATCTTACAAAGAGTTTCCTAAACATTTTGACAAGTATACTTCCAGAATAAGCATGAAAAAGCTACAGACCAAGGGCTAATGATGACCCTTGCACGCTTTCATATGTCCGTTAACTAAGAAGGAATTTTCCATTTTTAACTATTGAAAATTTACCAAAAGAAAAATTATCAAAATATCAAATATCAAAATATTTTTCAAATTTAATTATGAATAAACAAAGATTTTTTTGAACCCAACCATACTCATTCACTTAAATGTTATCTTTGGCTCCTCTGCTCTAGAAGGCAAGGTTTGAGTAGCTACTAAAGAGATGATTGAAAGAAAAGTTGGGAGAAAAGTTATGACCAACATAGACAGCATATTAAAAAGCAGAGACATTACTTTGCCAACAAAGGTTCATCTAGTCAAAGCTATGGTTTTTCCAGTAGTCATGTATGGATGTGAGAGTTGGAGTATAAAAAAAGCCGAGCGCCGAGGAATTAATGCTTTTGAACTGTGGTGTTGGAGAAGACTGAGAGTCCCTTGGACTGCAAGGAGATCCAACCAGTCCATCCTAAAGGAAATCAGTCCTGAATATTCATCAGAAGTACTGATGCTGAAGCTGAAACTCCAATACTTTGGCCACCTGAGGCAAAGAACTGACTTATTTGAAAAGACCCTGATACTGGGAAAGATTGAAGGCAGGAGGAGAAGGGGATGACAGAGGATGAGATGGTTGGATGGCGTCATCGACTCGATGGACATGAGTTTGAGTAAACTCCAGGAGGTGGTGATGGACAGGGAAGCCTGGCGTGCTGCAGTCCATGGGATTGCAAAGAGTCAAACACGACTGAATGACTGAACTGAATTGAACTGAAACAGACGATATGACTAAAGTACTTAACTATCTGCCCCTTTACCAAAAAAAAGTTTGTCTATCCCTGGTCTAGAGTATCAAAGAACTGAAAGTGAGTGAGAAGAATATCTTCTTTGACTAAAACTACAGCCTAATAGAAGTTGAATATTTCTAAAAGATGCTTGCAACAACCCAGTTTAGTTTATACAGACTGATGGGGGAACAAATAGAACCACTCATTTCTGGTGAATATGATTGAAGCAAACTGAAAACCGGGCTGAATATATTTACCGTTTGGCACATGACATTTCAGTCAAATTAAATTCACCAGTGAGCTGCCAAATCTCTAATAATGATTGTGCTGAACGATATGAAATCAGAGTTATTGTAGGTCAAAAATAATTAAATATTGGCGATTTCCTACGGTTCAGATGACTTCATAGGATGCTTTACAAAGAAAAGAGTCTGTTTTAATATCCATCCTCATCAGCTTTCCTCTGTCAGGCTTTGCACTTGATTTTGCTTTATTTTCTAACATTTTACGTAATGTATGCATAGCACAATTGTTGACAATCTAGTAATTAAAGAATAAGTTAAAGTTCTTCCTAAACAATCAACAATAGGAAGAGTGTTATGAAGAAAGGATTGATACTTACAAGTGAATTTACTTAAGAAGTAAATTCTAAGGCATTCCTTAGGACTTGGTGTGTTGCTCTGAGTGACACAGGAAAACTGGCCCCAGGAATTTCAGTGCTTGCCTTGGATACTGCAATAGCTAGTACATTTACCGTCAGAGCACTGGAGTCAAGTTCCTTTTGTCTCTTTACAGTGACAGCACAAAAATTATAGAAAGAATCCAAGATATATGTTGCACATACTCATGTACAGTCAGCCCCAGGCAACCTTGGGTTCCATATTTATGGACTTAGCCCAGCTAGCTGCACCTCCCTCTGCTCTGCCTTTACATCGTCTTCTCTCCCCTCTAGCTCTTTCTTATAAGGACACCCGTGATGGTCTTTAGGGTTTCTCAGACAATCCAAGCTAAGTGTCCTCTCTCAAGATCCTTAATCACATCTTTTGCCACATAAGGATACAATATTAATATTCACAGAGTCCAGGGATTAGGAAATGAATGTATTGGAGGGATCTTTTTTTTTTCCAGTCTACCACAGTACATGGACATCATATTGAAGCATATTTTAAAGAATTGCTTTTTAGTTTGGGGAAGATAAATGGAAATGAGACTGAAATACTCTTTCCCAGATAAGTTGAATTCATGGAATTATGGATATGGAAGGTTGTCTATACTAGAGCCATTTTATATGAGCATTCAAAGCTTTTGGTATCCTCAGGGGTCCTGGAACCCCAGCCCCTGCAGATAACCAAAGAATAACTGTATAAGAGTGCTGTTTGTATGGATTCCAATCAATACCTTTTTCCATGTTGAGCCATTTTTTTTTTTTTAGAATTTTATAAAATAATTACTATTCTAAAACTTGGTCAAAATAACAAGTCTTCAGGTACAGTGGGTTAATATTTTCTCACTGTTTCACAATTGTTTATTAGTATTATTTATCTACTCTTTCACTACAGACCCTATGAAACCTAGTGATGTGCCAAACTTATTGGTCATGAATCTTGTAAAACCTAAGGTCATTTCTAGGTCATAAATATGCATTCACTAAATGGCAGTAGAGAGAGAAGTAAAATATCAAGTGATTCAAATAACAAGAGCAATCTCACATTTTAACCATAGCCTCAGCTTTATCCAAGCAAATCAAAGTTGTATGTTATGTATAGCCATAACCAAAAGAAATGTTTCAACAAAAATGTGATCTGGGATTGGGGAAGAAAATGGATGAAGGATAAGTTTATCCTATAGAAATATATTTATCTTAAAAATATAAACCAATCAATAATTCATAAAGACTAGCAGGTGATTTTGCGTTCACATAAAGTAAGAATTGAAACTTACCTTAGCTAGCTTCAATTTTTAAAAAATATAACTGTTTTTATTCCCTGTAATTGTTACAATTAGCACAAACGACATCTTACAAAGAAAAATTTGTTCCTTCACAGATTCAGATACTAGCAGCCTGAAATCATGGGTTTAGACAGGGCTGCACTCCCTCCAGAAGTACTAGGGGAAATACATTCCCTGCGCCTTTTAGCTTCTGGTGGCTGTCAGCATTCCTTGGCTTGTGGCTGCTCTCCACTCCTTGCTGCAGTGTGTAGATTTCTCTTTGCTGTGGCTTCTCTTATTGTGGAGCACAAGCTCCAGGTGCACAGATTTCAGAGGTTGTGACACACAGGGTCTAGAGTATACCTCTTTCTCATAAGGACATGTGATGGTATTTAAGGTTTATGAGATAATCCTAGGTAAGTGCCTTCTCTCATGATCCTTAACTTGATCATATCTTTTGCCACATGAGATATTATTGACAGATTCCAGGCTTCAAGAAGTGAATATGTCTTTGGGTGAACATTTTTTTTAGCCTGCCACAGTTACGATGACATTATATAGACGTATATCTGAAAGAACTGCTTTTACATTTTCTGAAAATAAATGAGAGTGAGACCAAAATATCTTTTACCTTGAAGCCAATTAAGATTATTTTAGTATAAGATAGGTCATGGTCTTCTCCAAAAGCATTACTTTCTTGGTAAGCTAACTCTACATTACTATAAGTAGATATTTATGGTACTTGTGAATAAAGAACAGTCTTTGTAGATACACATTACCAGGTATTACACAAAGGCAGGTCTTCAAAAATGAAGAAGAGAAATTAAATTAATTATCAAAGAAATTGCTGTTATCCACTTTTCAGTGGGTTCATTTTTTTTACCCACAAGAAATATTCTTCAGTAAAGACCTTTCATTTGATTAAAAACAGACTCTAATAAATGTGAGTTAGGATCACAATGATAACCTATATTCAAGAACATGAATAAAAAGTGCTCTTGAAGAGAAAGGCTCACATGTGTTCACATTTGATACCGGGAAATAATCGTATGCTGTTGGGGAGTGATTACTACCAGCTGTAAGCAAGTACACCACACAATAATATCTCATCCGTACAACCACTTGGAAAATGTCTTTGCTGCTCTCTCTCTCTCCTTCTCCCAAGAGTTTCATAAAATATGACCAAACCTTTCCCCTCTTACTGAACATTGACCTTTTTCAAATCCCTATTTATGAAAAGAGAAAGACTTTGAATCTTGAAGAACACCAACAAGAAACATGAAAATTGCATGTTCTTCCCAAGAATAAGATGGGCAAGACCATGTCACTTTATCTTTTCTTCATATACTGTTATGACACATTTTCTATTGTTTCCAGTGGCACCAGCAAGTTTTTAATCTGAATGACCGAGAAAAATCACTAAAATACAAGAAAACAGTTCTGAGAAAAAGGAGTTTGGATCTCACTAATGCATCATTTATCTATAGACTCTTATCTTTGGAAATAATTTGAAACGCCATCCTGACTATGCTTAAATTTCAGGGTAGCATATGCTGAATGACTCCTTCACCATAAATCACCTTCAGAAAGCCTTCTACCTAGACCCGTCTTACTTTATTTGAGTTCATCAGGGTTCTGGAGAGAGATTTCTAGAGCATTAGGAAAGAATAGAGGGGAGAGGGTGAAGAAAATTTGAGAATTTCTTGATTAATAAAACACATCTGTGTTGCAGTTTGTTTTAAATTTTAATATCCCTATAATATTTTTGTTTTAAGAAAATATTCCCGATTTAAACAAGTGGAAAAAAAAAAAAGACAACGGGATATCATTGCCTTAATCTTTTTAACAGTAAAGTTAAGAGAAAGAAGATAGGAGATACTATTGGCGTGGACATTAGGACTCTTTTTTTTTTTTTAACCTGATACAACTAAATGTAAATTAATTAAGGGAATAGAATTTGGCCAAAGCACTTATTGTGTTCTAAAGTATGGCTAGCAGAGCTGACGGGGAAGGCAATGGCACCCCACCCCAGTACTCTTGCCTGGAAAATCCAATGGACGGAGTAGCCTGGTGGGCTGCAGTCCATGGGGTCGCTAACAGTCGGACAGACTGAGTGACTTCACTTTCACTTTTCTCTTTCATGCATTGGAGAAGGAAATGGCAACCCACTCCAGTATTCTTGCCTGGAGAATCCCAGGGATGGGGGAGCCTGGTGGGCTGCCGTCTATGGGGTCACACAGAGTCGGACACGACTGAAGTGACTTAGCAGCAGCAGCAGAGCTGAATAATTATGGAACATTTTGTCTTTAGAAAGAAGGCAGAGCTACATATAATCAAGTAATCAACCAAGTAGAAGATGTTCTCTTTGACTAGATATCACTTCTCTCTACTACTCAGGTATGGACTGATGCCCACATGAGTAAAAGTTCCCTTTGCAACATATATCTTAGCACTCAACATGCTGCATTTTAGGGACTTCCTTGGTGGTCCGTGGTTAAGATTTTTACATTCTAATGCAGGGGGAACAGATTCAATCCCTTGTTGGGGAGCTATGATCCCATGTGCCTCATGGCCAAAACACCATAATGTAAACAAGAGCAGCAATGTTGTAACAAATTCAGTAATAATTTTTTTTAAAACTAAATTTTAATTGACTGCCCTCCCCCACTATATGCCTACCTTAATAAGAAACTCTGTGACAGGCTGTGTTAGCCTATCTTATTAAAATCATAGACTAGAGCAAAATATATACAATTTATCTTAAGTAAAAAACATTTGTTGAATGAAAAAGGGAAGAAAAGCTATCCCATGAAGAGGGAAAAATAGACTCACGCAATCAAAAGCATGGAGTCCTGGTTGAGGCTGAGATCTGAAGACATAAATTCATCCCCTGTTCATAATGGTCTACCCAGTCTCATTTCAACTATCAGTATGTGCATGCATACTCAGTCATGTTCGACTCTTTCTGATACCATGGACTGTAACCGCTAGGCTCCTCTGTCCATGGGATTCTCTAGGAAAGAATGGGTTGCTATTTCCTTAATCTAAAAATAAAAGAACAATTGTTCTGGGCCAGATGTATTACATATATTATCTCTGTAGCAACAATAACTTTAGAGAGGTTAAGTATTACTATCCTTACTTTAGGAATAAAAGAATTATACTTAGATGTACTCCTGCCCTTAAACAGTCATTTTCAATTTTAAGCGCATTCACATACAGATCTTAAGCTGATATTCTTACACCACCCTGCTGTGTGTTTCCTTCACCCTTAGCAATGAAAAGGCTGATGAAAGCTGCTTTCATCTTATCTGTACATGGAACTGTACAGTACCACATTCATGCTACATGATGATAAAATATGGCAAAGGATTACAGATCAAATGGCAGAAGCACAGTGATCAGAGAGTACATGACAGGGAGATTGCCCAAGACTGTGAAAGGAGAGACGGCAGAACAAGCTAGGAGGAGCACACTCTAAGCCTGGTCTCTTGCTGAGGCTTAGATGAGGTGACCTAATCTCACAGAGGGATTTGAAATTAAAGACTCTTACTCCTTGGAAGGAAAGTTATGACCAACCTCGATAGCATATTGAAAAGCGGAGACATTACTTTGCCGACGAAGGTCCCTCTAGTCAAGGCTATGGTTTTTCCTGTGGTCATGTATGGGTGTGAGAGTTGAACTGTGAAGAAGGCTGAGCACTGAAGAATTGATGCTTTTGAACTGTGGTGTTGGAGAAGACTCTTGAGAAGAGGGATTTGAAATTAAAGACTCTTACTCCTTGGAAGGAAAGTTATGACCAACCTCGATAGCGTATTGAAAAGCGGAGACATTACTTTGCCGACGAAGGTCCCTCTAGTCAAGGCTATGGTTTTTCCTGTGGTCATGTATGGGTGTGAGAGTTGAACTGTGAAGAAGGCTGAGCACTGAAGAATTGATGCTTTTGAACTGTGGTGTTGGAGAAGACTCTTGAGAGTCCCTTGGACTGCAAGGAGATCCAACTAGTCCATTCTGAAGGAGATCAGCCCTGGGAGTTCTTTGGAAGGAATGATGCTAAAGCTGAAACTCCAGTACTTTGGCCACCTCATGGGAAGAGTTGACTCATTGGAAAAGACCCTGATGCTGGGAGAGACTGGGGGCAGGAGGAGAAGGGGACAACAGAGGATGAGATGGCTGGATGGCATCACTGACTCAAAGAATGTGAGTTTGCATGATCTCCGGGAGTTGCGTGCTGCAATTCATGGGGTTGCAAGGAGTCGGACATGTCTGAGCAACTGAACTGAACTGAACTGAACTGAAAACACTGGACCTCCAAGCAAAGTCAAAAATGTTATACCCCAAAGTGCAGAGAGAACCCAGGTGATTTCTGACTCCAAGTCACCTCAAAGACTACTGTGAAGAGCCCACAAGTGATGATGCATGTGGGCAGGAAAGGAGGCTCCTTCTGGAATATTCTGCTATGTATCAGACCATATGAGGTTTTGCACAACCCTTCAGGAAAAGATGAGGAGGAATCTCCAATAAAGACAGAAAACAACAGAGGATGAGATGGCTGGATGGCATCACTGACTTGATGGACGTGAATTTGAGTGAACTCCGGGAATTGGTGATGGACAGGAAGGTCTGGAGTGCTGCGATTCGTGGGGTCGCAAAGAGTCAGACACGACTGAGCGACTGAACTGAACTGGACAATACATGTAAATACATTTCCTAAAATATTTTTCAACTACCCTTACAAATTTAATATATTTGGTTTTCTGAAATATTTCAAATGCCTAACAGGGCAACACTTATGAAACCTAGCAAGTAAAATCTTTCTACATATCAATTAACTCTTACAAACATAATAAAACTAACTTATACCTGGTTGTAAATTAGCTTCTCTTAAACATTCAAACACTATGAACATATTCCATTATTTCAAATGAAAATCACAAATCGATACCAGTTTATCAATTCAAAACAAAATCACAAGGTTAATTTGTTAATTCTCTTAAACATTTCAAACTCCTTAAATAACACACACAAACTGATGATCATAATGGTTAGAAAACTTACTCCTAAATTTAACAAGAAAGTACTAATACAAGTTTGATTGCCTTCATCTGTACACTTTTTCTACATCTTTTCTGTAGAAGTAAAGTCACTTTAACCAGCCAGTGAGCAGAAAGGCATTTCAGGGAGGATGGAGTTATTGAGAACTGTTATGCCATCTCAGTAAAATATACAAGACTCAGTAAACTATACAAGACTCAGTAAAATATATACGACTAGGATATTTTTTGCAGGATGATTCTACCTGAGCACCGGGTTAACACACTGAGCTGCTTGTCATAGCTGGATTGGTTCTGCCTACTGTGTCACCAGATGGGGAGTATGCCATGTGTCCCAGAGTGTCTTTCAAATTCACCCTTACCCTATTTTTATCACAGCCTCTTTCATTTTTTAACACATGATTTGGGTACATAGAATTCTACAGTCCCCCTTGGGGTGTAGCCTATCTTTGCACCAAGTGATTAGATTTAATTGAATTTTCCATCCCTCTTCAGGTTATAGAACTCTCTGTATCTTTTACTTCATTATGTTTCACTGTGGCAGGGACCAGCTGGGTCCTCACCTCACCTGCTTTCCCTTCATCCTGGGCCCGGAGCCAGACTTGGCTTCACAGCTCTCCTGCAGTTAGGTGTAGCCATGGGGCTGACTTTTGGCCAATGAAATATGAGTAGCTTGCCCCATAAAACCTTCCCAGGCTCCATCATCCAAGATCTTTCTTCTTCTGCAGGCTTGACACTGAGCAGCAGGGCAGTCTTGGAAGCAACACATTAAAGCAGGCAGAGCCGTGAGGTGCAAGGGGCATGGCTGTACGTTATTCAGGAGCGTTCATTCTGGACTTGACCTGAATGAAAAATAAACTTCAATCATGATGCTAAAGCAATTATATATATTTGGAACTGTTCATTTAAATGCCTACTAGCCTTTGTTCATTATCATTATGGTAAAAAATTCTTAAAGTTGGTGGTAGTGATGAAGCAAATTCATGCAATGTTAGTTAACATGTTAGTTAAATTCATGTATGTTCTGAGTCAATGGGAAACATGAAGTGGAGGCACTGGGGACATGACTGGTCAGAGTCATTCTTGCCCTTTATATCAACACCTGACCTAATTAACATTAAAAAAAAAAAAGAGGAACTAATGCTATGAGACTTGTGCACATTTTAGATAGCTTTTTTTAAAGCATCCAATAAAACAAAAATCAGCAGCCCACTGACAATTAATTCAACTACAATTCATGATATAAAAATAAACCTATTGCTCAGCTATAAATATTCTCAGTTCTGTGATCAGACAGAAAAAATTCCCCAAGGGCCCTCATAAACAGGAAACTACGGGATACAATGGGCAATATCCTTGACAGACAAAACAATATGTCAGCTACTCAGACATTCTTAAACAGACCAGATGCACGTATTCAAGGCATTCATTTGAAAATGATTAAAAATAGGGATTTTTTTTTTCTTCTAAGAAATACAAATTTCTTTTAAAAATTAAAGGTATAGTACTGTAACAAAGTTCAATAATAAGGCTCCTTTTTTTTTTTTTTTTTTTAACCTCTGGTTACTCCACACTTTGCTTTAAGCATTTGAGGTTGCTAAAGGTTAGGGGTTTCTGAAAGTATTGTCTTCATGTGCAAACCAGGCCCATAGTCAGGCAGCTTTGTGCTTCCAGACCAGTCACTGTTTCCCTTTCTGCTTCTATATCAACTGGTTCTGTCACATGTGTGTTGCAACTGCCCCAGGAAACATGCTTATTTAAAATGCAGCAATACACATTAGATTTTGAAAATAAAACTAACCACAAATGTACTTCTTTCAAAATGGATTTTGTACATCTGTCTCCACCACATGCAAAAAATGAGAATTTAAACCTCTCTTACCATGAGAAGAAACTGTGGGGACAATGAAAACAGACTTTAGTACCGAAATCCTCAGGAGAGAGAAAAAGAGGGGGAGGATGGATATTCAGGAAGAAATGCTAGAGTAAATATTAGTAAAGAAGAGTAGATAATAAAATTTTTTCCATAAATTGTATCAGTGATCAGTGCATTCAAGCAGCAAAAATCTGACTAGAAGTGATTTCGACAAACAGGGCTTACATTTCTCCAAACACCCGAAGGGTAAAAGGAGGCAGTTAATGATGTTGATTCATCAGCTCGGCTCAGTGTCTGCAGGTTTCTCAGTCTTTCCTTGTCATCACAGGATGATGGCCCCCGAAGGCTGCTGTAGCTCCAGGCATTACACAACTTTCAAGGAAAGAAGAAAAGAAGTGGGTCACAGTGACAACATTTTCCTCTCTTACCAAGAAAGCAAATGCCTTCTTCATTTAACTGTGTCACATGGCTTTTCCTAGCTGCGTGCGGGCCTGCTGCGTGCTAAGTCGCTTTAGTTGTGTCTGACTCTGTGTGACCCCATGGACGGTAGCCTGCAAGGCTCCTCTGTCTGTGGGATTCTCCAGGCAAGAATACTGGAGTGGGTTGCTATGCTCTCCTCTAGGAGGCCTTCCTGACCGAGGGATCAAACCAGCGTCTCTTGTGTCTCCTGCGTTGGCCGGTGGGTTATTTACTGCTAGAGCCTCCTGGGAAGACCTTTCCTAGCTGCAGAGGCTGAGAACATAACCATGTCATGATTGGAGGTACGCAAGAGAACACAGCAGGTCAACCAAACAACAGGCACCATGAGAGTGGATGGGCTTGGAGCACTCATGCCTTCTTGATCCTCTTAACAACGAGTTCCTGAAGAAAAATTCTACATGACATGCCTTTCTCCGTTCACATGAGACGCGTGAGCAGGACTTCATGTTTGAGAGAAAAATAATGCTGGACTTTGCCACTGTGTCCTGCCATCAAGTAGCGACTTGCCTCCAGCTCATCTCCTTCCTCCCTATCTCAAATACTCTGAATAAAATCTTACCTAAACTCCCTAAGAAACCACATCAAATTATCCATGAACTTGCCTGAGGAAAGACTTCCTGGTTTCTGAAACATTTCACCTACTCCAAGAAATAACTTTGAAAATCAGCTAGTAAAGGAATTTCTAGAAAGTAATGAAAATAAAAAAGAAAATCACAAAATCCAAAAATTCTGAGTGATCAATATAACTTGTTAAAAGAGATTTGAATGTTAAAAAATAAAGCCTTTGGCTTTATTTGAAAAATATGAAAAATAATAAGTCAGCTTAGAATGGATTCCATGGTACTTCTGCTTTCCCACTTATAGAACTGTCACATTAGGGGGATATTTTATCACACAAGGAAAGCATAACAAATTCCTGCTGAAAAAGAGCAAATGGATGCCCAGCCTCCCCACCTCACCTCACCCCACCACCAACCCAACCCAAGTTCCGAAACAAGGCAATGAACGAATTGTATTTAATAGCTATAGCTTAAATAAATCTGTTTCCAAGGTATGTATTCGGCAGAGCACTCTGTTAGGTGAACTGTGCCTGAGAAGAATGGACTCAGTAACCTGGGGCTATATTCAGCCACAATTAGCAGAATGTCTTGCAGAATTTTCCTCTGTGACATCTTATTATATTTCAGCAAGGGAATTAATTACAGGGCAACAGTTGCCTGATTGCACCCCGAGTTACATTATTGCAAAGGAGTGGACAAGGCGGTCACAATATTCTAGCTGAATTTGAAAGCAAGCTTCCTGTGATGGGGCCTCTCCCGTTGAATAGAAGAAAGTATGTACACAGAGGGAGAAAATTAAGTCCACGTGGCGGGTTGTGTGCAATGAAATTGCCTGCTGGATAAGGACTGCATGTTCCCCAGATCCGATACACCTAAGTTCTACCTCCAGGAAAAAAATCTTCAGCGGGAAAGACCCTTACTCTTCTTTCAGTCTAGAATCCACTATAGAAAGCCCATAACATAAGAAGGAGTGAAGGACTGACACATGAATAAACCTTGAAAACACCATATTTAAGTGACAGAAGCCAGACACAAAAGTCACGTATCTTTGATTCCGTTTACATCAGCTGTCCAGAGCAGGCAAATCCACAGAGAGAGAAAGTAGATTACTGTTTGCCAGGGACTGAAGGAAATGGAGAATGAGCAGTAATTGCTAATAGATACAGGATTTCCTTTTGGGGTGATAGAAATGTTCTGCAATTAGAAAGTGGTGGTAGCTGTACCACACAGTGAATATACTAAAACCACAGAAGCATACACTTTAAAATCATGAATTGTATGTATGAATATACACATCTCAGTTTCTAAACATGCTTTTAAAAGGCCCGCTTCTGAGAGGATGATAACTGAAAAAATAAAGAACGACTGTACTAACGCATACACAAGGTAGACTAGTGCATATTTTGTGATGTTGAACACTGTGGTAGAAAAAGTAGTCAGCTGAAAATCAGGAATCTAGTAACTCTAGAAGTCATTTAACCTGTCTGGGCCTCAATATTCTGGTCCCCACACACATGCAGACAGCCTTGGCCAGGATTCAATTACTCCCTTTGAGGGGCTACTCAAAATGGGAGGGACTTGACCCTGTCTTTCCAAAATCCAGTTCCTTGGGGTCAAGTGCTTCTGGGAGCCAGACCGCCTCCCTTCTCTCACAGCTTCCATCTCCTTCCCTCAAGTCAGTCCAGTTCTGTGCCTCCAAGCAGGGAAGCAATTCTCAGGCCAGAGTTCAGGCACAATAATCCACGTACAAGTTTTTAAACATTTTGACTTAATTAGCAATGCATGAAAAATTGAGAGATTTTATAAACAA
Organism: Oreotragus oreotragus; assembly: GCA_006410675.1. Taxonomy (NCBI): domain Eukaryota; kingdom Metazoa; phylum Chordata; class Mammalia; order Artiodactyla; family Bovidae; genus Oreotragus; species Oreotragus oreotragus. The sequence continues at coordinate 59,097 of SJYX01007057.1, read as the reverse complement.
ACACAAACACTAATTTCTGACTTTTTCCCCCAAATTGAAAGCCCGACAACATTAGGCCATGAAATGACAATGATTGGCTACAGCCTCTGTCTAGACTGGGCAAGGACTCTCCAGCTCACTTACCAGTCCCTGTTGCTTCACAACACTGGGGTTGACCATTCAGTGGCCTGCTCATCACACTTGCCCTATTTCTTATCTTACAGTGAAGAGGAAAGTGAAATTTTTCTTGTATGTGCATTGTTTTTAAACATTCATTTGTTTTTTAATCAAAGAATAATAGCATTATAGAGCTGTGTCAGTTTCTGCCCAATTTTGTGGGGACATCATGTTTTAAACATCTGGTCTACCGCAGCAATATAAATGACCTGCCTGCTCCTGGAAGCATTTGCATTTGAGGTTCTTGGCCTAGACTTTAGATATTTAAAATCTATCCTTTGGAGCAATGGAAGTCCAAATCTCTAGGATATACTCAAGGGTAGTGGTTCTCAGCTAGGGGTGATTTTGCCTGCCACAGTCCCTTTGGCATTGTCTGGAGGCCTTTTGGATGGTTATGACTGGGGGGTTGTGATTGGCATCTAGTGGCAGCCAGGGATGCTGCTAAACATCCTACAATGCACTGGAAGCAGCCCGGACAACAAAGCATTCGGTTCAGTTCAGTCGCTCAGTCGTGTCCGACTCTCTGCGACCCCCTGAACCGCAGCACGCCAGGCCTCCCTGTCCATCACCAGTTCCCAGAGTTCACTCAGACTCACGTCCATTGAGTCCGTGATGCCATTCAGTCATCTCATCCTCGGTCGTCCCCTTCTCCTCCTGCCCCAGGTCCCTCCCAGCATCAGAGTCTTTTCCAATGAGTCAACTCTTCGCATGAGGTGGCCAAAGTACTGGAGTTTCAGCCTTAGCATCATTCCTTCCAAAGAAATCCCAGGGCTGATCTCCTTCAGAATGGACTGGTTGGATCTCCTTGCAGTCCAAGGGACTCTCAAGAGTCTTCTCCAACACCACAGTTCAAAAACATCAATTCTTCTGTGCATTACCTGACCCCAAAGTCAACAGTGGCAACGTTGAAAACCCATGTTCCATGGAATGGGTAAGGGATGAGGAAGGAGGGGAAGCAACTGACAGGCTTCTCAGTCATAGCTGGGGAATGACATCCTTATTATTTTCTCAGTCAGTTTATCATGTCACAAATAGGTGGCTGCCCAGGCCAGGGACTTCTTTGTAGGACAACTGTCATTTAAGCACACACATTTTAAAGTATTAATTTAGGGGAAAAATGATTAGTTGCTAGTAACACTTCAGTCCTGAAAATACCCAGACTGATCACATTCTTCATGGAGCCATCAGACTTGACTCCCAGTGACTCTGATCATTTCAAAAAATAAAACTTGCTTTCAAAACCAGTAGTTTGCAATGATTTGCCATCACTGAGGATTTGCAAAGTAATGTGATGCATATTGTAATGAAGTCTTTGACTTTAATGGGATTTTAAGTATAAGCAGCTAATGTGAAATTATAATAACCTGAACTCACTGACACACTGGGTAGATCAAGAAACCATTTGCATTAGAAGACAAAAATTATATAGTTATTTCTAGTTTCTATTTTTTAATCCCTGAGTTTCTTGTTTTCTAAACAAGTATATCAATACAGATGTATTTTGATATATAAATTTGATCCTTAAAAATATGTTATATGTATTAATTTGTTTTAAAATATTTGTGTTCAATTAAATAAAGGATTTATTAAATTAATAAAGGAGAAATGTAAAAGAGTTACTGAAAGAAATATTTCAAGCCATGTAGCATTATCAGAATAAAGGCATAATCTCTCAAGATGACCAGCTTGGAAGGGACAGTAAGCATTTGTTTTCAATGTGTAAGTTTTAATCTATTTTTCAGTTTATGCTGCTCCTGCTGCTAAGATACGTTGCAGATATAATCTGCAATTCAGATATAGGGAATTGGGAGATTCCGTGTAATCCCAGTTGCCATTTTACAGATACTGATAAGCTGATCCTAAAATCCATATGGAAATTCAAGGGACACAGAATAGTCAAAACAACCTTGGAAAAGAAAAACGAAGTTGGATGATTCATGCCTCCCAACTTCAAAGCTTACTACAAAGCCACAGTATTCAAGAGAGTGTGGTATTGGTTTAGGATAGACATACAGATCACTGGAATAGGACTGGGAGTCCAAAAGTAAATACTCATATTTACAGTCAATTGAGTTTTAAAAATTGATTGTTTTTTTAAACTGTGGTAAAATACACACAAGCATGAAATTTACCATCCTAACCATTTAACCATTTTTAATGCATGGTTCAGTGGTATTGAATATATCCACACTGCTATGAAGCCATTACCACCATCCAGCCCCATAACTCTTTCCATCTTTTCTATGCCCATTAAATAATAACTTGACATTTTCTCCTAATTTCAGTTAGTATATCATCTTCTAGCTTCATCCATGTGGTAGTATATTGGAGAATTTCCTTCCTTTTTAAGGTTGAATAGTATTCCACTGTCTGAAAAAGGGAATGGCTACCATGTCACAAATAGGTGGCTGCCCAGGCCAGGGACTTCTTTGTAGGACAACTGTCATTTAAGCACACACATTTTAAAGTATTAATTTAGGGGAAAAATGATTAGTTGCTAGTAACACTTCAGTCCTGAAAATACCCAGACTGATCACATTCTTCATGGAGCCATCAGACTTGACTCCCAGTGACTCTGATCATTTCAAAAAATAAAACTTGCTTTCAAAACCAGTAGTTTGCAATGATTTGCCATCACTGAGGATTTGCAAAGTAATGTGATGCATATTGTAATGAAGTCTTTGACTTTAATGGGATTTTAAGTATAAGCAGCTAATGTGAAATTATAATAACCTGAACTCACTGACACACTGGGTAGATCAAGAAACCATTTGCATTAGAAGACAAAAATTATATAGTTATTTCTAGTTTCTATTTTTTAATCCCTGAGTTTCTTGTTTTCTAAACAAGTATATCAATACAGATGTATTTTGATATATAAATTTGATCCTTAAAAATATGTTATATGTATTAATTTGTTTTAAAATATTTGTGTTCAATTAAATAAAGGATTTATTAAATTAATAAAGGAGAAATGTAAAAGAGTTACTGAAAGAAATATTTCAAGCCATGTAGCATTATCAGAATAAAGGCATAATCTCTCAAGATGACCAGCTTGGAAGGGACAGTAAGCATTTGTTTTCAATGTGTAAGTTTTAATCTATTTTTCAGTTTATGCTGCTCCTGCTGCTAAGATACGTTGCAGATATAATCTGCAATTCAGATATAGGGAATTGGGAGATTCCGTGTAATCCCAGTTGCCATTTTACAGATACTGATAAGCTGATCCTAAAATCCATATGGAAATTCAAGGGACACAGAATAGTCAAAACAACCTTGGAAAAGAAAAACGAAGTTGGATGATTCATGCCTCCCAACTTCAAAGCTTACTACAAAGCCACAGTATTCAAGAGAGTGTGGTATTGGTTTAGGATAGACATACAGATCACTGGAATAGGACTGGGAGTCCAAAAGTAAATACTCATATTTACAGTCAATTGAGTTTTAAAAATTGATTGTTTTTTTAAACTGTGGTAAAATACACACAAGCATGAAATTTACCATCCTAACCATTTAACCATTTTTAATGCATGGTTCAGTGGTATTGAATATATCCACACTGCTATGAAGCCATTACCACCATCCAGCCCCATAACTCTTTCCATCTTTTCTATGCCCATTAAATAATAACTTGACATTTTCTCCTAATTTCAGTTAGTATATCATCTTCTAGCTTCATCCATGTGGTAGTATATTGGAGAATTTCCTTCCTTTTTAAGGTTGAATAGTATTCCACTGTCTGAAAAAGGGAATGGCTACCTACTTCAGTATTCTTGCCTGCAGCATTCCATGGACAGAGGAGCCTGGTGGGCTACAGTCCATGGGGTTGCAAAGAGTCAGACACGACTAAGGGACTAAGCATGCAAGGTACAGTAAAGCTTTAGTCTGTAACTTTAATTAGGTCACAAGTTCATCTCTGGATGCCCCAGTGAGCTATGTTTTTCTCTGGCCATGCCCAGCCCACGTGCCCTGCAGAGACCAAGCCCTTGCAAGCCTCTCTGATGGTGGTGTCATAGCGTCCAGCCTGCTGGTCTTCTAGGTGTTACCTCTCTGGGCTCTTCTCTTACCACCAGCCCTCTTCTCCCATTCCCAGCCCCTGTGCCCAAGCAGAAGAACCCCAGAGAAGTTTCCAAATGACTTTGTCAACACTTGGCAGATAAATGTCAGCCAAGACTACAGCTCTCATACACTCAAATCACTGTGCTATTTCAACACTGTCGCTTGCCGTGCTGTTGAGTTTCTTTCTTCTTGATTAGTGTTCTTCTGTTGCATTTTCTTCCCTCTCCCTCTTGTAGAACCAGGAAGCCAAGCAGGGCAGCCTGTGAGGAAGGCTGACTTCCTGCTTGAGTGTTCCTGGTGAGGAAAGCCCTGTTCCCAAATCCCTGAGTGCTTTGGGGCCCCCAAAGGATAGCCCATCCGAGAATGACTTCCTGGCAACGGAGCTAGCAGAGGCTCCCCAGGTCAGGCAGGTAGGCTGCCTTGGGCTTTATCACTTTGTTGAGAGGCAGCTGTGCATTTGTTGGCCCTTCCTTTCTGGTGCAAAGGGGAAGAGAGCAGCAACTACCCTCTTCCCTTCCGATAGCATCGAAACTCATGATGCATGGGGCCCAGAGTGGGCCTTCTCCCAAGGCCCAGAGTGACTCAGCTTCAGGTGTCAAATGTATTTTCCAATGCTGCCTATTAATTTTAATAAGTTAGACAAATGAAGATGGACAGAGGAGTAATTTCCTAATCTATCAAAATGATTGCCAATGTAATAATCTAGACTATAATGTAGGTGTTTATCAGAAAGCTGCTGAAGTGAGCTGGGGTCACCGATGGTGTCCGATGCAATGCTGGAGCAGACACGCCTGGGTCTGATACTTTCTAGGCAGGCCTCATACCTGTGCACACACCTGAGCAATTTTCTGAACGTCAACGTCTTTACCTATAAGATGGAAATAATATTACCTGCCTTTTAAGTGTGCTATAGAGATTAAATGAAGTCAACTGAGCAACTAAGCACAGCACAGGAAGATCAAATAACGTGACAGTCACTCACTTGCATCCAACTCTTTGTGACCCCATGGACTATAGCCTGCCAGGGTCTTCTGTCCATGGAATTCTCCAGGCCAGAATATTGGAATGGGTAGTTGTTCCCTTCTCCAGGGGAGCTTCCCAGCCTAAGGACTGAACCCAGGTCTCCCACATTGCAGGTGGATTCTTTACCCGCTGATCTACCAGGGAAGCTCACAGCAAGAAGGAGTGCGTGCTCAATTACTTCAGTCGTGTCCAACTCTTTGTGACCCCGTGGACTGTAAGCTGCCAGGCTCCTCTATCCACGGGGATTCTCCAGGAAAGAATACTGGAATGGATTGCCATGACATTGCCTCCTCCAGGGGATCTTCCCGACCCAAGGATCAAACCCGCGTTTCTTATGCCTCCTGCATTGGCAGGAGGGTTCCCACTAACACCACCTGGGAAGGCCCAAATAAAACTTTATATAAAAGCACTCAGTGTGGAGTCTGGCACCTATTGGGCATTTAGCTGGTAACATATGTTACCTGTAGACTTAGCACCATATATATGGATAAGGTGTATATGTATGTGTCCATGTGTATTTGTATATACATATACACATATGTGTATGTATATGTATGTATATACGCTATGTGCATGAGCCCCCATTTTACAGTTGAGGAAACAAAGGCACAAAGAGGTTAAAGAAGCTGGCAGCCCTAAGTGGTAGTCAGAACTTGAACTGGCACTGTCTGGCCTGAGACTTGAGCTCTCAACCAGTTATACCAGTGCTTTTCTGACACTTTTCTCCCCCCATAATCTTCACTTCTGCCCAAGTGACTACAAAATGCAAATTTTTAGGCCCTTTCAGGATACAAAAAGCAGATGGTGACTTAGGGACCATGACTTTTCTCTCACATTATTTATAAACCCCATAACATGTCACAGAGTCTCTTGGCCTGAACAGGGCCATCAAGAACGAGTGGTCATTCTGGCCAGTGTGTGTCTCGTCACATGGCCAAGGTCAAGAAGATGCATTGTCCTCTTCTGGGGCTTCAGACTGCTCATTTCTGTCCCCTTCCCCTCCTCCAGGTCTAGTTTAGGCAGTCATCTTGCAAAAATAAGATTTTTAGGCATAAAAGATAAAAAATTGGAGTGTGTGGATGGATGCATTCAGATTCACCCCTGCTAGAAATATCTTTATGGGCAGAGAATACCATTGTTATAGAAAAAAATGGGCTTCCCATTCACAGCCCCTCAACTCTGCTCACAAAGAGGGGATTTCAGAAAAATCCGCTCTGCCTACATTGTGTTCCGTGTTGTGTGTGTGTTTCTGTGCCTGCCTTTCCATCCTAACTTTTGTTTAAGGAATTTGGCATTGGTGTGTATGATTTCTGATTACTGAACAAAACTCTGGCACTTCTTCCAGGGTTACTTAATAGCTATTAGAATCAAGTGCTGTTAAAATAGGAAAGGATTTAGGAATTCAAAGACAGCACATCTGAGTATCCTGGCCTGTTTCCAAAATTATGTCTCGTGAAAACTTCCTCTCTCACAAAACATCATTATAGCAAATTATCCTAATAAAAATCTACTCTGGGGAGGGGGCTGAAACAAGGCATGCCAAAATGTTGGGAAGGCTGAATCTTTATCAGACAACTATAAACTTCTAAAATTTTATTGTAAAAAATAACCCCACAAGCCTATAAAATAATAACAAACATGCAGTCTTCATAACAACTTGGAATGAGGTTCGTGACATTGTACGGGAGACAGGGATCAAGACCATCCCCATGGAAAAGAAGTGCAAAAAAGCAAAATGGCTGTCTGGGGAGGCCTTACAAATAGCTGTGAAAAGAAGAGAGGCGAAAAGCAAAGGAGAAAAGAAAAGATATAAGCATCTGAATGCAGAGTTCCAAAGAATAGCAAGAAGAGATAAGAAAGCCTTCTTCAGCAATCAATGCAAAGAAATAGAGGAAAAGAACAGAATGGGAAAGACTAGAGATCTCTTCAAGAAAATTAGAGATACCAAGGGAACATTTCATGCAAAGATGGGCTCGATAAAGGACAGAAATGGTATGGACCTAACAGAAGCAGAAGATATTAAGAAGAGGTGGCAAGAATACACAGAAGAACTGTACAAAAAAGATCTTCACGACCCAGATAATCATGAGGATGTGATCACTAATCTAGAGCCAGACATCTTGGAATGTGAAGTCAAGTGGGCCTTAGAAAGCATCACTACGAACAAAGCTAGTGGAGGTGATGGAATTCCAGTTGAGCTGTTTCAAATCCTGAAAGATGATGCTGTGAAAGTGCTGCACTCAATATGCCAGCAAATTTGGAAAACTCAGCAGTGGCCACAGGACTGGAAAAGGTCAGTTTTCATTCCAATTCCAAAGAAAGGCAATGCCAAAGAATGCTCAAACTACCGCACAATTGCACTCATCTCACACGCTAGTAAAGTAATGCTCAAAATTCTCCAAGCCAGGCTTCAGCAATATGTGAACCGTGAACTCCCTGATGTTCAAGCTGGTTTTAGAACAGGCAGAGGAACCAGAGATCAAATTGCCAACATCCGCTGGATCATGGAAAAAGCAAGAGAGTTCCAGAAAAACATCTATTTCTGCTTTATTGACTATGCCAAAGCCTTTGACTGTGTGGATCACAATAAACTGTGGAAAATTCTGAAAGAGATGGGAATACCAGACCACCTAACCTGCCTCTTGAGAAATCTGTATGCAGGTCAGGAAGCAACAGTTAGAACTGGACATGGAACAACAGACTGGTTCCAAATAGGAAAAGGAGTACGTCAAGGCTGTATATTGTCTCCCTGCTTATTTAACTTATATGCAGAGTACATCATGAGAAACGCTGGACTGGAAGAAACACAAGCTGGAATCAAGATTGCCGGGAGAAATATCAATAACCTCAGATATGCTGATGACACCACCCTTATGGCAGAAAGTGAGGAGGAGCTAAAAAGCCTCTTGATGAAAGTGAAGGAGGAGAGCGAAAAAGTTGGCTTAAAGCTCAACATTCAGAAAACGAAGATCATGGCATCCGGTCCCATCACTTCATGGGAAATAGATGGGGAAACAGTGGAAACAGTGTCAGACTTTATTTTTTTGGGCTCCAAAATCACTGCAGATGGTGACTGCAGCCATGAAATTAAAAGACGCTTACTCCTTGGAAGAAAAGTTATGACCAACCTGGATAGTATATTCAAAAGCAGAGACATTACTTTGCCGACTAAGGTCCGCCTAGTCAAGGCTATGGTTTTTCCTGTGGTCATGTATGGATGTGAAAGTTGGACTGTGAAGAAAGCTGAGCGCCGAAGAATCGATGCTTTTGAACTGTGGTGTTGGAGAAGACTCTTGAGAGTCCCTTGGACTGCAAGGAGATCCAACCAGTCCATTCTGAAGGAGATCAACCCTGGGATTTCTTTGGAAGGAATGATGCTAAAGCTGAAACTCCAGTACTTTGGCCACCTCATGCGAAGAGTTGACTCATTGGAAAAGACTCTGATGCTGGGAGGGATTGGGGGCAGGAGGAGAAGGGGACGACCGAGGATGAGATGGCTGGATGGCATCACGGACTCGATGGACATGAGTCTGAGTGAACTCCGGGAGATGGTGATGAACAGGGAGCCCTGGCATGCTGCGATTCATGGGGTCGCAAAGAGTTGGACATGACTGAGCAACTGACCTGAACTGAATGTCTAAGCATCTTGAGATGTTGAGTGTAGCATGGAAAAGAGAGTGAATCTAATGGACAAATCTGATGAATGACAATTTTGAGTCTAACAAAGTCCCTTTGCTAGCTGCTAAAATTGTTCAAACTTACCCTATAAGCCCTTGACTTGAAAAAGTTTTTTCTTCCTACTTATACTCATATGAGGACATCTTAAAAGGTTGACTCTCACCACCTGCTTCTTAACAGTCAAGTCTTGGTTTTCTAGGTTGTATTGTGGTGACTGTTCCAATTCACCACTGACTCTTCAAGCTGGATGGTGGTAGGCTTTACTCACCACCATTAAGGTGGGACTGGCGGTTCTGAGTGCTCAAATCCATCTTCTCTGAAATGCCTTAATGGGTATTATCGGCAATGACTCCATTGCTTCAAAACACTTTAAAAAGTATTTCTTTTGCAGGATCCAGCTGAACTCTTAATGAACTTGTCTTATTGTTGGTCAATAAATCAGAGCTGAGCGAGAGCCACACGGAGCCCTTTGAAAGTAAAGGCAAAATAAACATAGATCTAAATTTTTAAAAAACCCCTTCTTGTGTGACTGATCTCATGCCCCAAATGAATTGCCATAAGTTATTTTAGGAATGGAGAATAAAAGAATACATTTTTTCCTTTAAGTCACATTTGTGATTGTTTCTAAGAACATCTTTCTGGTAAGTGATTAAGTAGACTTCACTTACCAAGGGATTCTCCAGCTAAGTGTAAATTTCAGTGAGACTTCATCATCTGAGCATCTGAGTTCACTAACCTATTTCTTCATTTTTAGACTTGGGAATGAAGACAAATCTTTTCTTTTGTATCCTTAGAGTTAGACTCAAAAACTAGGATCTCGATCCTAACTCTTTTATTCACTTACGTATTTGACTGCATCAGGTCTTTGTTGCGGCCCGTGGGAGCTTCATTGCCTCATACAGATCTTTCCTTGTGGTGAACGGACTCTAGTTGGACTCTCGAATTGCGATACCTGGGCTTCAGAGTGCTCAGGCTCAGTAGTTGTGGCTCGGGCTTGGTTACTCCATGGCATGTGGAATCTAAGTTTCCTGACCAGGGATCGAACCCACATCCCTTACTCTGGAAGGCAGGTTCTTAACCACTGGATCACCAGGGAAGTCCCTTGATCCTAACTCTTAGTTAACATGGAGGGGTGTGGCATCAGGGAGACCAGCACAAAATGGGTTCTGGGTGGTCCAATAGGCATGTCTGGACTAAACTGTCCTCACTGGAAGGCATCACTGGGAGCCAATGAGATTTACTTACAACACAGAGGAAACTCATTCTCTCTCCTGCTACTTGCAGAAACCAAAATCCTCAGAACAAGGCCCTGGGAGATCGCATTGCTTATGAATAAAATATAATCTCTTTAGTACATAGAGTCCATGCTGTGTAATTTAGCTGCCTTTTAGAGGGCTTCCCAGTTCTTGGCACTATTCTGGATCATTCAAGCTACTGTGTAAGTTTTGGGAAAATAGTTTCTTGTTGCTAGTGAGATGAGACTTCAATCTCACCTCAGACACCACGAGCCATGTGAAGTGGGACAAATTTCTTCCCATCAGCAACCTGAGTGTCATTCTCCGTAGGGTCAGGGTGACAGTATTGTACCTATAGACCTCACAGGATGGTTGTATGAATTCCAGGAGCCACTGTGAGGGTGTCTTATCCAGTGTCCAGTGTATAGAGGAAACACACAACTATCAATTCTGCTCCCAGGATACCTGAACAAATGAGGTGGTAGTGTGTGTGGAGTCCAGGTGGAAGGCAGCCAGTTAGAAAAAGAGCTAAACTGGTATTATTTACGTCCATGCCAGCATTTGCTATACCACTCAGTGGGGGTATCACCTGCTCTGAAAGTTCACCACAGAGACAAAAGCCAGGCTGGGGCTTACTGTCCATTCTTGAACCCACAGTAGCCGAGTCGTGTTCAGAACTGTAGTATTTCCATGTGCCTCTGCCTCTCTCTCCCACACAGGCCGAGCACAGCTGGGGAAGCAGAGTTCTGGGATGTGTCCTCTTCATCCCTCAGCTAACCCTGAGGGAGGCTTGGGCAGTCACATTGAGACATCAAAGTCTCCCTCTTCACTTCCAAGTTCTCATCTTTGGGGATTGGAGATGCCTCCACGAGGAGGAAGCTGGAGGGACAGAGCTGCTTTGGGGGTGGGGGGAGTGCTGGGGAGTTGGGAGCCTGGTGGTCTTACCGCAGACCTCCCAGGAGGGCTCACCGTGCTGCTTGCTGGGCTTAAAGGCTCCTGATCTTCTCTCAAGACATTCTCTTAAGAAGCCTATGAGGGAGGAAGATGGGGTCAGGTCCCTGAGACTCAGAAGCTCTAGCAGTTTTTTTTTTCCACTGTCATATGGCAAATAAATGCAGAACCAGGTTCAAGTCCACACTGGCTGGTTCTGGACATCAGGACTCTTAAGAACTCCAAGACTGGAGGAACCCTGAAGTGCCATGTGAAAGATTTTCCAGGTTTTCCCTCTGCTATACTCTTGGCTGTCGTCTTAGCTTATAATCATCAATGTATTCTGCATGTTGCATTTTTATTATTGGTTCATGTTTTGCCTCAAAACCATCTTGATACAACCAGAATCTAGGCATATCAGAGTTATTTGGGCAGCTTTATACAATTTGTTTCTCCTTTGAGTCAGATGACTAAGCTGGAAGACAAAATCATGCAGCCCCTTCCCTGAGCCCCTGAGGCGCTGAGACATTCAAGGTTCTGTCTGGACAAATGGAAGAGAAACAAACCATCCAGACCCCGCACTTTAGAGCCATAGTCCTGAGTAACTTTCTGCATCAGCTCAGTGGAAGAAGAGAAACAGATCAAAGTGCCTGCTGTGGTCATCCCTTCGATAATAAGTATGTTTTGTAATCAATTAAACATAAACATGTATCCAAATAAAATGTTTAAAGGTTAAGTTATTGATTTGGGATCCTGTCATTCTCTGCTGGCTTCATCCTAATTGGTGGGAGGGCTGAAATGTTTTATCAGTGTTTCCTAAGTTGTCTCTACAGTTGAAGGGTAGTAGTAGGCTGATGGGCTTCACTGGTGGTTCAGATGGTAAAGAATCCGTGTGCACTGCAGGAGACCTGGATCTGATCCCTGGGTTGGAAAGATCCCCTGGAGGAGACCATGGCAACCCACTCCAGTATTCTTGCCCGGAGATTCCCATGGCAGGCTACAGTTCATGAAGTTGCAAAGAGTTGGACACGACTGAAGCGGCTTAACACACATGCACACACCTGAAAAAAAGAGACAAAAATTGTTTTCTAGGAAATTCGATAAACAGTCTAGGTTTCAGAGCTTGAGCCCTTTGGAGAGCAAACTCTATATTGGTTATAGCATTATAAGCCATATCACACTCACTCACACACATACTCTAAGAATAATACCTACTTTTTGTAGACATTTTGGGAAATATGAGGATGAAGGAAGAAAACAAATCATATAGATTTTTACCATCTGAGAAAGACAGTTATTGATTGGGGAATTTCCTTCCAGTCTTAGCATATATATTATAACCAAATAAGGATCATACTGTAGACATTGTCTTGTAGCCAGACTAGACAATATTTAAAGAATGCTGTTCTGGGTGACTAAAACTCATCTTTGGTAGACATAATACAGATGTGGGGTGACACTAGCTGGGGTGCTCCATCCTTGGGAGTTTGGACAAAGGGAAGGGAAAGCTTAAGTATCCAGTCAAGGACTTTACTTTCAGTCTAAACAAGAGCTTTCCGGGGTGACTTCACAGCTGTGGTGTAACCCAAGATCCCTGACAGTGATTTCAGGCTATTGCCAGAAAGTACAAGAGCTGACCCAACAAAGCATAGAGAACTCCAGGGGATATATAATGACAAACATTTTAGCTAATACTGATCCATTGGAAAATCAGATTCCTTCCTGCTAGACACTCAGATGAAAGCTATTCAGAGCCACAGCTAACCTTTCAGCACAGAGGGCTGTGTTGCAAAAAATTAAATGCTATGTGGTTTGGAACTTGTCTATAAAATGCATGCTGTTGACAATGGTTTCTCCCTGTAGTCTACAGGAAGTAAATTTGTACAAAGAAGTAGCTGAACTAATTTATTAAGGGCAAGATTAGAAGACAGAAGCTCAGATCGGCCCTCTGCCACTGACATAGTATACAGTTCTCATATCATCGTTTCCCTTCTCCAGAAAAACTTCCAGGGTTGACAAAGTGATCAAGGCGGCTTGGCTTTGGGAGGGTAAAATTGGGGGGTTCAGTCTCTTACTGCATGAGTTCCTCAAGGCTATTTCCAGATGGCATGTGGTTTTTCAGTATCACAGGATGAAGCTCATGGCTGTATGTTATGGAGGTGGTTTTGGCCAAGGCATAAGTCATAAGACTGTGAAGAAGGCTCAGCTCAGCAGTGCTCAGCTTTTTGGAGACTTTCTCTGAGAAATGTGTTATCTCAGAATGATTCGAATAAACAAAAAGGCCTTCATAGCACCAGCCTTGAAGCAGTTTCCATAAACAAGGGAGGAGCCTCTGCAGGCGGGCCACCTCCTGTAGCCTCTGCCAGTGGAGACCTCAGCTTCTCCTTCTCCAGTGAGGGCACGAAGCAATGCCCACAAAAGAGCTAGGAAACGCATCTGCTCTGAGCCAGCGCTTCAGTCTGTTACAGAGGATGGAAAATGTGCTTGAGGCTTGGAGTTGGGGAAATGTGTTTTTGTTCACTCAGCTCCCATTATAACCACATCTGTTATCAGCAGGGCGGGCTGTGTTAGTATTAATAGCATGACTTTCTCAAGCCTGGAGTTCTCCTCAGTGATATTTTGGCTGAGAGCATTAAACAGAGAAGGCTGAGAAAAGCCACCTCACTGTGCTGGGGAAATCGCCCCTTGAATTCTTCTGGAAGGGCTGACTCTGGACCTAATTTTTATCTTTTCCATGTAAGAACCTAACCTAAAAGGGACTCAGATTAAAGAGATGCTCTGTCTATTGTTGGCTTCTCAGACAGGCTACCAGGTTCCATCAATTCAAAATGTCCCATTTTTCCTCCTTCTTTCTCCATAGATGGACCTAAGTTTTCTCTGACACCTCCTCAAACTAGTATTCTGTGACCACATGGTTTACAATAATAGGGTCATCCACAGTCGTGAAAATGACTTCAGCGATCCTCCAGACCAGTAGCTCTCAGGCTCTACTCTTTTGAGGAGGGATCACCAGGGGAGGGGAAGGCTAGAAGGAGCGAAGAACGCACCCTGACAAACAACACACACACACACACATGCACACACGCACGCACACACTTCCTCTTAGCTCCATCTTCCAAATAATATTCCATTTGAACAAAAGGTGATGTGGCTAAAGACTGAAATACCCAATAAATGGGCTTCTCTTGTGGCTCAGCTGGTAAAGAAACCACCTGCAATGTGGGAGACCTGAGTTTGATCCCTGGGTTGGGAAGATTCCCTGGAGAAGGGAAAGGCTACCCACTCCAGTATTCTGGCCTGGAGAATTCCATGGACCGTATAGTCTATGGGGTTGCAAAGAGTCAGACATGGCTGAGCAACTTTCACTCCACTCTCCAGTAAATTCTACCCTCCAGTTTTACTGGTTAAGAAATAAATTCCCAGGGAGGTTAATTGACTTACCTAAGGCAATTGATTTCTTTGTGACAAAGCCAAGATTTGAACCCCAGTGTTCTCATTCTTTCACTCATTTGTTCATTCATTCATTCACAAATGTTTTTTGTTTTAGGTACTGGACGGATTGCTAAGTCCAAAAAGACTTACTAAACAATTTAAATAAGTCACATCTATTTGAAAAAAAAAATTATTTTCCGTGAATTTGAGCATTATGTTACATAATAACTTCTCTTTCAGTGACTAAGTTAAAATCTTTCCTCATTAAATATCACATTTCTTTTGATTGCCTTGAGGAATTTGTGGTAAAGTCATATTACCATTTAAAATATGTGGAATATATTAACATTTGCAAATTCTGTTCATTTTAAAAGCATCTTTGTCATTTACATTAGTGGGGTCATGGTTGGCATATATTCAACTATATAGTACACTCTGTACTAAGTTTCTTTCAATGAAAGCAACATTTTCAAAATGAACCATTTTTCATGAATATGCATTATATAGTCATGATATGCTATGGACAGTCCGGTCAGGACACTAACCACATTATTTTACAATGATCTATTTATGTGTTTGTTTCTCCTCAGCAGAATATGAGCTGCTTGAGGGCATCACAGCAGTCCAAAGCATTTGTTCTTGCAGATACACAGAAAAGCTATCTGGTAGATCAGGTCTCTCTAGGTCATTAGACATCCTGAAAGCCTTTTGCACCTATAATGTTGTGTGACAGTGAAGTTGCACCTCTGAGATTTAGCCACACTTTGTATTAGCCTACTTAGGCTGCCATAACAAAGTACCACTGGCTGGGTAGCCTACACAGTAGATGTTTATTTTCTCATAGTTGTAAGAAAAGACTTGGGCTTGCCTAATGGTCCAGTGGTTAAGAATCTGCCTGCTGACGCATGCGTTCGATCCATAGTCCAGGAAGGTCCCACGTACCAAGGAGCAACTAAGTTCGTGTACCACAGCTACTGAGTCCACACTCTAGAGTTCATGAGTGGCAACTACTGAGCTCTAGAGTCCATGCTCTGCACGGACGAGAAACCACCACAACGAGAACACTTGCCACAACTAGAGAAAGCCCGCATGTATCAATGAAGACCCAGTGCAGCCAAAAAAATAAGTGAAATTTGTGAGAATAGCATTGAAACATATACATTACCATATGTAAAAATAGAAAGCCAGTGGAGTTTGATGTACGATGCAGGAAACCCAAAGCTGGTGCTTTGTGACAACGTTGGGGTGGAGAGGGGGCCGGGAAGGGAGTTCAGGAGGGAGGCGGCACGTGTATGCATATGGCCGATTCAGGGCTTCAGGAGGGAGGTGGCATGTGTATGCATATGGCCGATTCATGTTGATGTGTGGCAAAAACCATCACAATGTCATGAAGTAATTGTCCTCCAATTTAAATAAATAAACACAAATTTTCAAAATGATCATAAACATTAAAAAAGAAAAAAGACTGGAATTCTGTGATCAAGGTGTCAGAAAGTTTAGTTTCTGGGGAGAGCTCCTTTCCTGGCTTTAGACAGTTGCTGTCTTGCTGTGTATGGGTGGAAGGGATGGGGGGCAGCTCTTCTTAAAAGGACACTAATCCTATGAGATTAGGTCCCCACCCTCACGACCTCATTTAACTTTAATTACTTCCTTAGGGCTCATCTCCAATACAGCCACATGGGGGTCAGGTTTCTACATGTGCATCTAGAGAGGATGAAACACTCGGTCTGTAACTCTCTTAGGCAGTCTCACGTTTTTCCTCCAATATGGCAAACTGGGGAGCAATTGGGATGAGGGGCCGGAGGGTGAAGCTGCTCAACTCTAGGAAGCAGTTGATGACAACAGTTTGATGGCACTGCTGTTTGAAAGCGGGAGACTGCCCCCCAGACTGCTCTAGTCTTGCCTTCACCTTCTCTCTCTCCAGGCCTTTGTAAGCTCTGCAGAACCTGAAGAAGACAGCCCAGTGCACACTCTAATTTCAAGTGTCTGCAGAGAATCCACTGTTTGCCTTCCCTGTATCCACCTCGCCTTCGTTAGCAGCAGTTCCTGGGTCTCCCCTGTGCCCTCCATAGCCCTCCTTTGGTCCATGGGTCCAGGTAGATGTGCCACTCTAGTTCTGAGGCCAGCAACTAGCCCTGGCCAGTCAGTGTATTTCATTTCCTTGGCCACAAAGATTGAGTTAGTAGTGGACATGTGATCTAGGCTGATCTAATTGGAATGATTCTTAAAAGCTTTTAGAAAAACAACTTTTCTCTTTTTTCCATCTCTGAATCTTAAGAGTATGAGCCCGGAAAACCACAGCTATCTTGTCACCATAAAGTCAAAAAATCCTTATCCGAGAATGTAGCCAACCTGGGGGAGGCTAACCTGGATGGTGGAGAAAGAACAAGTCATGTTTTGGGGGACATCATTTAGGCACACCCCCTGCTCTCAGTCAGGCTGTGCTGAAGCCAGCCCAGCCCTTAGATGCCTCAGTTTGCTAAGTCAGTAAGTTCCAGACTGCTATTATTGGTGCTGCATGACTTATAACTGGGAATGCCAGATAAAACATAGGACATCCACTTGAAATTAAACAAAAGTCAATTTTAAGTTTATGAGCATGTTCCAAATTCTGCATTTTACTTACACTAAAAAATTATTGTTTTTCTGAAATTGACATTTAACTGGACAGTCTGCATTTTTATTTTCTAAATCTGGCAGTCCTACTTGTAACTAAAATGTATTGGTGATGGATGGTGAAACAGTGTTCACAGTCTGTTATTTTGGTGAATGGGTGACAGGAGTCCCTGGCTGGGCCTAGATGTTACAAATAACGTCTGAGGATGCTGCTACCAATGTTTTTCCAAAGCAGGTGTCACATGTTGGTGTTAACAGGGCTGATGTGGGTGGAGAGGCACGAAGACAGACGTCTGAGCTGAGCCAAGGATTAGCAACCATCAGGAAAGCCCAGAACCAGACACACAGGAATAAAGGTCAAGAGGAAACGCAGTTGAGACACATCAAAAACACATGTGGCTCACTCTGTATGCAACAGTTTCGGCAAGGAAGGGGGAGAGGAGGGAAGAGAGAGAAAAATAAGATAACAATTGGAATAATTTGAGGACTTCCCTGGTGGTCCAGTGGTTAAGAATCTACCTGCCACATGCAGGGGACCCGGGATTGATCCCTGGTCTGGGAAGATTCCACATGGTGTGGGGCCAACCAAGCCCAGGTGCTACAAGGACTGAGCCGGTGCACCTTAGAGCACGTGCTCTGAGACTAGACTAGAGAAGCCGGAGAAATCCACCCCCTGCAACTAGAGCAAGCCTGAGCAGCAACAAAGACCCAGTGCAGCCAAAAATAAAAGAGGAAATTAAAAAAAAATTATGTGGATGCTGAGGGTGGTCCTGCAGACAGTTTGGGGGTGACTGAGTGAGCGAGTCCCCCAGTTGGCCTCTCCCAGTGCCAGCATCGCCCCACTGAGGGTCATTCAAGGGTCACCGCTCTCACAGGGGCTGATGGCCAAGCTAACTACTGGGACTCCAGACAGGTGTGTATTTGCCTAATGTCAGCTCTGCCCTGTTCCAGCCATTTCCCCTGGAACCGCTGATCCTGGCTCTTCACTCACACGTAAGGCGGCCACACTATAGAAGGGGAGGAATGAGGCAAGGAAGCAGAACCCAGGCACCTACAGACACCAGAGGTCGTGAAACACGGAGGTGTGAGGGCTGGGCAGGTCAGTCATGGACGTGTTCTGAGACTGCTGCGTGCCCTCCTCGTGTGCCCCTCCCTTCACGCCCTGTGTCCCCTCTAAGGGAGTTGCTGGAGCCAGGGGCCCTCCCCTTTGCTGACTTCTTGTCCTCCAGAGAATCTCCAGCCCAGCCCCTATTCCTGAGCACTTTTGGCCGCTCCTGGAATCATGAGGGCTCTTCTCCTCTCCTAGGTCTCACCCTTCCACAGCCAAAACTCACCATCAAGTTTGATAAACACCTTCGTGCTGGTTATGGATGACTTCCCAGACACAAAACCTTCCCAGAGCCTCCGTGTCACACTGCATGGAAAAAAATAAAAATCAATCTCACTCTTCAAAAATAAGCTGAGAAGTTGAAAAAAACAGAATCAAAAAAGAAAACAAAACTGTACTGTGTGTGCCAAAAGTATAACCGTTGTATAGATCTGTAGTTGCCTGCTTGCCTTTAAAGGGCAGAGGGTAGAAAGCACTGACCCACGGTGAGCATGGCCAGGGCCGTGGCGGCTCCAGGAGCAGAGGGGTCAGACCACCAAACGCTAGTGTGGGGCTGAGGGGCAGTAGGGCGACTCTGCCAAGCTGTGTTTCCACTCAGGTATTAGGGAGGCACAGACTGGAAAAAATCAGGGAACATGGTTTGAATTTAAAATAAGGCAAAAACATTTCAAAGATTTGCTGTGTAACCCAAATATCCCCAGCCCTCTTTAGCCTGCAGGTACCCAAGAAGCCACAGTAATATTGGAATTTGAACATCTCTAGGCTTGAAGAGGATACCGGGAGGTGAGAGGGTCTCGGCTACATCCAGCCAGTCTTCCAAGGATAAGCTGCTTCTGGCACGTTAGCGGATATTAACATCAGCTACCCTGTGTACTGGGCAAGGGCTCCCATCCCCAGGAGTTGGTAGGGTTACCCTGGATGCAGATACAGCTTCCTGTATCTGCAGCAGTGACCTCCTCCCTTGGCTGTAACAAGCACAAGGCCTTATTCTGGGAGCCTCCTTCACCTGCTACCTCCACCCCTTCACACCTGGCTCAGGCAGCCTTTTCCCAAGTATTGTCCCCACTGTATTTTTGGGGCCTATGTGAGGAGGAGGTGTGTTGGGGGTTGGGG
>SJYX01007057.1:26656-39431 GCA_006410675.1 Oreotragus oreotragus | reverse complement strand
TTCATCACAGCTTAGCTGAGCATCACAGAGGAGGGAGGAAAAAATTGATGGTTGGGGGGAGGAGGGAGGGATGGGGAGGGAAGAGAGAAGGCAGGGAAGGAAGAGGAAAGGAGAGTCGGGGGCTGGGGTGCAGCTCTGCACTCACGTGACTTAGCCCCACTTCACCCCGCCTCTTTGCCTCAAAGTCTCTAGCCTTTCTCCATTTAGGATGAATTCTGGCAAAATTCCTTCACAGGGCCTCTCTACCTGGGGGCAAACTATTAATACCTGAAAATAATGTTCTTCTCGGATTTGAGGTTTGTCCCCCCCACCCAGGTCTCCTCGCCAGCTCTGTTTCAGGCTCTCACTCTTTTCTCTATTGCGGGAGCCTCTATTGCCAAGGCAACAGGATCTCGTCTGCCGCCTCCCTCCCGCAACGGAGGGCCCCTCCCCACGACTGCTCTCTTCTCCGTGGGCTCCTTGCTTGGTGTATCCTGGTCAGGGTGGGCGCAGCACTCGCCCCACCGCGGTCAAGGGAAACTGCAGTCCTGGAGGTGCCTTCCCTCCTCTATGAAAGCTCAGATGGCTCCTCTTTCTCTTCTCTGAGTTCCTCCCCCAGAAAAGAATCCACCGGACAATGACGCACTAATGAGCACGGTAAACTTGTGGTTTCTGTCGGCGGGGCGGGGGAGGATTCAGGTCCTAACTTTGCAGAATCAGCGGCTTGAAATCCACCCTTGGGTATTTCTAGTCTCCCAAGTTTATTTTCAGGGCTTCCTTCCCCTCTCCCCAGCCTAGCCCTCCCTCCTCAACCATCCCCCTCCTGCCCTTCCGCGCAAGCAGTTCAGTCTCTTAATGGTTCATCAACCCTTAGGGCAGTGCTCCTAAAGACATAGATTTCTGCCTGTTGTTCTGTTTCAGACCCATTGGACAGAAGTGGTTGGTTAAAAGGGTAGGTCTGGACCCAGATTGCCCGGGTCAAGTCCCAGCTGAGATATTTTGTAAATGTGAGTTTAGGTAGTCTAGTTGTTTTCTTATCTGTAAAGTGAGGATAATAGTATCCACATAAAGCATTATTATGAGGATCAAGTGAGATAGTATATAAATCTTAGACCCTGGCACATTGTAAGTGCCAGGATCTGGAAATACAGTTTTGGCTTCAGGGATTTGCTCTTGGGAGGTGGCTTGTCAACCACTGTCGTCCCTTTAGGATCTAACCTCTACCCCAAACACAGTCCTTCTAAGGCTATCAATGCTCTCAACCAGAGGGTTTATGATGAATGAAATATTCTTCATCAAAATATCTTTAAACCAACCCTCATTCTTTCATTCACTGAGTCAGTTAATGCCCACCTCAAAGCCCTTCACCACACATTAAATCGTATAGCTTCATTCTAGTTTCTCCACTCGGCCTCCCTGTGTCTTTTTAGTCCAGCCCCAAACCAGTTTGAGCCAGGGTCCTGGTTTCTGGCTTTCACTGTGCTCCCTCCTATCAAAGGATTATGGCATCAGCACATCACGAAAGCACATTTACAGTTTTAGAAGACTCAACAGGAACTCAGGGCAACACAGGCCACAGTAAATTGTGGAGCTGAGTTTTTCTAAAGATAGCTATCAACCGAAGCCTCAAAACCAGCTATAGTTGTAGGATTTCATCAGGCTTTTGTGTTCCCATGGTAACCAAGGTACGTGCAAAGCTTATAAACATATATTAAGAGAGCCTGTGAGTGGAAAACACGTGGCACTGAGAGTGAGAAGAGCCAGGTCTAACCCTAGCTCTGTGGCTCATCAGCTGGGTGGTCTGGGAAGCTATTTATAACTATCTGAGCCACTGTTTCAGACTCCATCAGTGTTTCTCAAAGTACGTGCCTCAGGTCACCTACAACAAAATCAATGGCTATATATTTTTTAAGTGCATTTTCTTGGGTCGCTTCCAGAACTACTGAATCTGAATCTCTGGGGATAGGAACCAAGAATCCCATTGTTAACCAGAACCCTATGTGGTTCTTAAACACACTGAAATCCAAGAATCACAGGGCCCTACAGTCCCTCTCTTAATATGTTATAGTTTCTTGCTTATTCATGCAGGCCAGAATTTGGTTGCTTTGTACCCAAAGAATCACTGCAAAATCCCTGAGCAATAACAGAATACACTCTTCAGAGTATTCCTTCATTACCATGTATTCACCCTGTACCTCCTACAGGTCAAGCCCTATTCTTGGGATGTTCGTGTGAAGTCACTTCAGTCATGTCTGACTCTTTGCGACCCTATAGGCTGTAGCCTGCCAGGCTCCTCTGTCCATGGGATTCTCCAGGCAAGAATACTGGAGTGGGTTACCATGCCCTTCTCCAGGGGACCGACCTGATCCTAGGATCAGACTCACATCCTTAAGTCTCCTGCATTGGCAGGTGGGTTCTTTACTACTAGTACCATATTGGAAGCCCATTCTTGGGAGATGTCATTCAAAAGAGAGAAACATGCCTGTCCTTACAGAACTTACACTGTAGTGTGTGGGAGCAGAGACAATAAAGAAACTATTAGTACATCAAAGCTATGGTTTTTCCAGTGGTCATGTATGGATATGACAGCTGGACCATAAAGAAGGCAGAGCACCAAAGAATTGATACTTTTGAACTGTAGTGTTGGAGAAGACTCTTGAGAGTCCCTTGGACTATAAGAAGATCAAAACAGTCCATCCTAAAGGAAATCAGTCCTAAATATTCATTGGAAGGACTGATGCTGAAGCTGAAACTCCAATACTTTGGCCACGTGATGCAAAGAATTGACTCACTGGAAAAGACCCTGATACTAGGAAAGATTGAAAGTGGGAGGAGAAGGGAACAACAGAGGATGAGATGGATGGCATCACTGACTTAATGGACACGAGTTTGAATAAGCTCTGAGAGCTGGTGATGGACAGGGAAGGCTGGTGTGCTGCAGTCCATAGGGTTGCAGAGTCGGACACGACTGAGCGACTGAGCTGAACTGAAATATAAATGTAGCCACAAATATCAACTTATATATTTATTACAGAGGTCTGACAGGTGGGCCCAACTGCACCTTGCAGGGAATGTAGTGGACGCTGTTGGTGCCCCACCCAGATCCCCTTTAGGGCTGGTCCACCCTCTCCTTCTCACCCCACAACCCCCACAGTGTGTATTGATGGTCCCTTGTCTCAAGGTGGGGCCAGCTTGGTGGTATAACTTGTGCTTCCTGAGCTCTCTCCAGGGGAGGTCACATCTTTCCTAGCTGTTCCCCCCCTACCCCTTCCTGCTCCCCTCTTTCCCCTTGTCCAGGGAGCACTCTCTGTAAGTCCCGTGTACAAGAATCCCTGTTTCATGCTCTATTCTAGGGAACCCAGCCAAAGGCAGGCCCCCAACTCCAGAGGGGTTCTACAAGAAGACCAGGAGGACTGATGGTTATTATGGCTCACTCTCCCCAAACTCTTTATTGTTCCATTTTCATCCTCGATTTATATTTAATATTAAGTTTTTGGATGCCTGACATTGCCCTGCAGAGAGAAGCAGGTCGAGCCCCGGAGACACATGCCTGGTGTCTGCTCTGTTTCTCCCACTCCTTTGCCTCTGCAGCCACAGAAATTACCTGAGTGCTGACAGTGTGGCAGGGACTGTGCTGGGCTTTCGGAGGGGACATAGCACAGCATGCGGTCCTCCGTGTCTCATACTAGGATATTAGTGTCCAGTTGCTGTCACATACCTATTGCATCCATGCTAAGTCACCTCAGTCGTGTCCAACTCTTTGCGACCCCATGGACTGTAGCCGCCAGGCTCCTCTGTCGTTGGGGATTCTCCAGGCAACAATACTGGAGTGGGTTGCCATGCCCTTCTTCAGGGGATCTTCCCAACCCAGGTATCGAACTCACATCTCCTGCATTACAGGTGGATTCTTTACCACTGAACCATGGGGGAAACTTCACACACCTAATCCATATTTGAAAATAATCAAACTTTCTGTATGGTCAGCTGGCTTAAAGATAAAGTTCATATACCTTTCTCGTCAGCGATGTTTTTTTAAAAACAAATGCAACTCTGGTACACTTCTGCTCAGATGAATCAACATTCCCATCCGGACTGCCTCTTTGAAGCAAACAGAAAAGGGAGGGCAGGGCAGGGCTGGCAGGGACTGAGGCCAGCGGCACGTTCTGTGTAGGGAGAGAAGAACGTGTGTACTCCTCTGGTTTGCATTAGAAGAAGGAAAGCCCCGCTTCTCCTTCATAGATGCTAGTTTTCACATTCACCACATCAGAGGTGGATTTTCAAAAGGATGTGGATGGGTGCTGAGGCAGACATTCCTCACAGCTTGACAGCACAGACATTCCTGAAATAGCTGCAAGATTAAAGACGTACTTGGGAGGTTTTCCTTTAAAGTAGATTTTGAAATGTAATTCTTCGCTCCTGGCCCTCAGTCGGGGGCTACACAAGAAAATAGAAAGGGGAGGGGGCTCATCTATGGAAGTTTGCCAGCTGCCTGCCTCCTCCATGGTTCGGGTCTACGTGCCCATTAAATCTCAGCTGGCTGAGGATGAGGCCTGTGCCTGGAAAGACGGTGGCTGGTGGTGAGGGTCTTGAACTGGCAGGGCCCTCCTCAGCTGGGTGCAGTCGGGGCCTTTATGAAAGTTTTAAGAACATGGTTTCCAACAGGCAAAAGAGTTAGGCCATTCGCTCTGGTATCTCGCCTCGCTGGAGAGGAGAGGAACCGGGTACAACTTAGAAGAAGAGTGACAGTGACTCACTGCTGAAAGTCAGGCTTCAGCGAATTTCCCGAGGGCAGGATGGGCTGCCTTGTTACTCACAGGCCACTTTCTCCTCGCCAACCCACAAAGGAAAGTGTCTGAGCATCACAGCTCAGCTCTCTCCCATCCTCCCCCACCTCTCACCCCTCACAGCAAAGAGCTCATGTTGTCCCCTGAGCCAGGGTGTGTAGGAGCATCAGCAAGGGGTCTTGTTGAAATACAGAAGAGTCAGTAGCTCTTTGTTGTTCTTCAGTCGCAAGGTTGTGTCTGACCCTTTCAGACCCTACGATCTCCAGCATGCCAGGCTTCCCAGTAGCTCTGGGTGGGACCCAACTGTCTGCCTTTCTAATAAGCTCATGGGCGATTCGAACGCTAACGTGGTCTTGAATCATGCTGGACCAGCCAGAATCTAGCTGGTTCAGAAGCAACCACACCGAGGCGACGGAAGTGGCCTCCTGTGGCCCCTGTGTTGATAAAGGTGGGGCTTTTTTTTCTGAGGACAGCACATCTCCAGTCTCATCCCTGGCAACGATCCCAGCGACCGAGTGCTGCCGTCAGTGTCTCTGGTTGTTCCTCTTTGTCCATTGCACAGTCAGGCTATCATTGAGGCTGGCTCCAGCCAGCATTCCTTCCTGCCTTCTGTAGCTGGGCCCCGGAGCAGGCCCCCTGGAAGAGAACATTCATGAGACACGAAAGCAGAAAATGAAATCTCGCCTTCACTAGGCGGATTTTCTGCTCCATCACTCCGCCTCCAGCTGCTTTATGAGCAGCGACTCAGCAAGGAGCTCTTTCTTGGCGGCAGCAAGGCGTGCACTGGGAGCTGGGGCCCTGGCCTCCTGCGCCATGGAGTGTGCTTTGCATTCAACAGCCACTCCAGATGAAAGGGCTGATTGCTTCTAAATGCATAAATTGCTATTTCTTTATGACTCTCATAATAGGTGCCACCCTAAAAGTGATGTGAAGGGCTCCCAGTTTGCAGTTTCTCCTGTTTCCCGAGCTTTGCTCATTTTTCACAGCTCTTGAGCTCTTCCTCTCAATCCCAGCCTGCCTGAGTGGGCGGAAGAGCGGAGGAGATAGGGGTGGAGGGTGCCAATTAGCAAAGGCTAAGAGCAGCCTTGGCCAGAAGCCAGGAGAAGGGGGGGCCCCTCAGGTGGAGATGATGACTCAGGGATCACAAGAGAACCTGCGTAAGGGGCTGTTTGGGTAGCAACCAATACCTGGTTTGAGTCACTGATGAATGTTTACCAGTATTAGGAGGAAGGCTGGAGCCACAATGATTGCTAAATAGAGGAAGACAGGTTGACAAAGATGTGAATGCGTCAAGTCAGAACAAGGCAAGCCTGTCAGCTCTGCCACCAGGATTTTGTATTCTTTGATTAATGCCACAGAGCAGGGAGCCGGGTGGCCGTTTGGAAGCCTCCTAGCATCAATCAAAGAGTGCCCTCCTGGGCGGGGAGGGGGTGGACGTGCTGCTTGGGGAAGGGGGGGACATTCTCTCCTTCCTGGAGGCCACCTCACTCACTCCAGAACTGACGTCTACTAGGCAGGCCTGGCTCACAGGTCCTTCAAGAAACTGGATAAACATCGCTTTCCTGACAGACCCTCAGAATCTCCTGGGGGCATTCTCAAGGATCTAGGTATATGGGTATCTAGCTGGGGTTCATTGGGGAGTGGGGAGGCCCTTATAGATAGGGGAGTTAGTATGTTTAAAGAGCTTAGATTAGCATCCAGCCTCATATGAATAATAGCTATTATTAGTAATAAGCAACCATCTTTGGAAGGACTGATGCTGAAGCTGAAACTCCAGTATTTTGGTCATCTGATGCAAACAGCTGACTCATTGGAAAGTTGATTTTTCCCTCATGGGAAAGATTGAGGGCAGAAGGAGAAGAGGGCTTCAGAGGATGAGATGACTGGATGGCATCACTGATGCAATGGACATGGACTTAGGCAAACTTCAGGAGATGGTGAGAGACAGGGACGCCTGGCATGCTGCAGTCCGTGGGGTCACAAAGAGTCAGACATGACTGGGTGACTGAACAAAAACAGCGAACCATCAGAAGTAACCATCTTACCTGTGTGCGTACGTGCATGCGTACTTAGTCGTGGCTGACTGTTGTGAGGCTGCCAGGTTCTTCGGTTCATGGGCTTTTCCAAGCAGTAATACTGGAGTGGGTTGCCATTTCCTACTCCAGGGACCATCTTCCCTGGGTTTCTATAAATCCGTCTCCATCAGTCTCTCATGAGCATTGTAACATGTTACCACGAGTTCTTCACTGATCAGAGTAAACATTTTCTACTGATTTTTGTGTTTTTAAAACTCATTAGACTAGAACGGCTTTGAAGCGTCTCTCTGAACAGTAGAGAATGTTAGTTGTGGTTAACTTTCTGGGAGTTACACGTAACCATAACCATCAGCTTTGGCCAGCTATGCTGTGTGGTGTAGTGAGGTTACCAGCATACACACTGCATGGGCTTAACTCCCGGCTCCTCTGGTTACCAGCTGTGTGACTTGGGTAACTAACCTTGCCTTCTTTACCTTAGTTTCCTCATCTGTGGAATGGAGGATACTAAGAGTATCTAGCTCAGAAGGTTGTGATGAGACTGAAACATGTTCGTGTGTGTAGAGCACTTAGCACGTTGCCCACCACAGAATTAGTGCTACTGTGTTGGCACCTTTTTGGATGTGTTGGCTATCATTTGTCTCATGTCTATATTAGATTATCTATTGGTCATTCCGTTGGTATATTGGTCAGTATTTCTCCAGGGTCTTCTTGCTTGAAAACTCTGCTTCACTTATAGGGAAACCTATTCTGTATATTCAAATTTTCCAGGTTGACATTTGGGGAATACTAAAGAGTACATCATAAGAAACGCTGGGCTGGAAGGAGCACAAGCTGGAATCAAGATTGCTGGGAGAAATATCAAGAACCTCAGATACGCAGATGACACCACCCTCATGGCAGAAAGTGAAGAGGAAATAAAAAGCCTCTTGATGAAAGTGAAAGAGGAGAGTGAAAAAGTTGGCTTAAAGCTCAACATTCAGAAAACGAAGATCATGGCATCTGGTCCCATCACTTCATGGCAAATAGATGGGGAAACAGTGGAAACAGTGGCAGATTTTATTTTTTCGGGCTCCAAAATTGCTGCAGATGGTGATTGCTGCTGCTGCTGCTAAGTCACTTCAGTCGTGTCCGACTCTGTGTGACCCCATAGACGGCAGCCCACCAGGCTCCCCCATCCCTGGGATTCTCCAGGCAAGAATACTGGAGTGGGTTGCCATTTCCTTCTCCAATGCATGAAAGAGAAAAGTGAAAGTGAAGTCGCTCAGTCTGTCCGACTGTTAGCGACCCCATGGACTGCAGCCCACCAGGCTCCTCCGTCCATTGGATTTTCCAGGCAAGAGTACTGGGGTGGGGTGCCATTGCCTTCCCCGGGCAGATGGTGATTATAGCCATGAAATTAAAAGACGCTTACTCCTTGGAAGGAAAGTTATGACCAACCTAGATAGCATATTCAAAAGCAGAGACAATACTTTGTCAACAAAGGTCCATCTAGTCAAGGCTATGGTTTTTCCAGTAGTCATGTATGGATGTGAGAGTTGGACTGTGAAGAAAGCTGATTGCCGAAGAATTGATGCTTTTGAACTGTGGTGTTGGAGAAGACTCTTGAGAGTCCCTTGGACTGCAAGGAGATCCAACCAGTCAATTCTAAAGGAGATCTGTCTTGGGTGTTCTTTGGAAGGACTGATGCTAAAGCTGAAACTCCAATTCTTTGCTAAGAGTTGACTCATTGGAAAAGACTCTGATGCTGGGAGGGATTGGGGGTAGGAGGAGAAGGGAATGACAGAGGATGAGATGGCTGGATGGCATTACCAACTTGATGGACGTGAGTTTGAGTGAACTCGGGAGTTGGTGATGGACAGGGAGACCTGACGTGCTGTGATTCATGGGGTCGCAAAGAGTCGGACACGACTGAATGACTGAACTGAACTGAACTGAATGAATTATCTGCTTATTTTTTCAAAGATTTGATGTCGATATCCTTTCCAAACTAAGCTCTTTTAGTGCATTCAAAATGTAAATCAGTGGAAATATTGATTTCATGGAATGTTCCAGACTGTCCCCAGAATTTGTCTTGTCTTTTCAGTATGAACCAAATTTCAGAGTAACCAATAGCTTAGATGGATGAAGGAAGGTTCTTCTATATTGATATTACAAAAGAATTGAATTATGAAGGAAATGACACAGGAAATGACCATTTTGCAGACCCTAATGAAAAACTGAAACAAGTGATGATCATTAATTGAGGTGAAAAGTAGAAGTTACTGAGGAGCTTTGCAGTAGAGCATGCAGGCTATTACCAGCCAAAGTCATAAACAACCTTGGCATTACTAAAAATGCAACCTCCAGATAGAAGCTGTTGCTGGTGTTTTTCAGTTGCTAAGTCATGTCCAACTCTTTGTGACCCCATCAACTGCATCATGCCAGGCTCCTCTGTTCTTCACCATCTCCTGGAGTTTGCTCAAATTCATGCCCATTGAGTTGGTGATGGTATCTAACCATCTCATCCTCTGGTGCCCCCTTTTCCTTTTACCTTCAATCTTTCTCAGCATCAGAGTCTTTTCCAGTGAGTCAGCTCTTAGAATCAGATGGCCAAAGTATTAGAGCTTGAGCTTCAGCATCAGTCCTTCCATAGAATGAAGTAAATAGGATCATCAATAAAGTTGAACTTGGGTCAAGTCTAGGAATTAATTCTAACTTCTGTTGTTCAGTTACTAAGTCATGTCCAAATCTGCGACTCCATGGACTGTAGCCCGCCAGGTTCCACTGTCCATGGGATTTCCCAGGCAAGAATACTGGAGTGGGTTGCCACTTCTTTCTCCAGGGGATGTTCCTGACCCAGGGATTGAACCCGCATCTCCTGCATTGGCAGGTGGAATCTTTACCACTGAGCCACCTGAGAAACCCCAATTCTAATTTCTAGGCTATAGAGAATAAAGTGAGGAGACAGACATGTTAAACAACATCATGAAAAAGGAATCAGTGAAAGTTAGGATGTCAAACATCCCAGAGAAGCTGATTTGGTTTCTTCAAGTTAGTCACTTGTAAGGAAATACACAGGAATGACTTCTAAGTTAAGGGAGATTTGAAGAACACTTAAGAGATGTAACCACCACACTCAGTGAATGGACTGTTTGGATCCTGCTTTGAGAAAGCAACTATAAAAAATAATTTCAGTAGTTGAGAAAAGTTATATATGGCCTGGTATTAGGTGCTATTGAGGAATTAATTTTAGTAAATTCGATGGTGGTATTACTGCTGAAGCTGGTGATTAACATATGATTGTGTTGTGTGTGTGTGTGTTTTCTACTTTTGACTATGCTTAGAAATTTTCATAATAAGAAGAAAAACTCTATTTTAAATATTTAAGAAAAACTCTAAAATAGACATTATTAAAACAAATTAAATAGAATTGCAATATCCAATATTCTCTCTCTGTAATAGGCTGAATTGTGTTCCCTACAAATTCATATGTTGAAGTCCTAAGTCTCAGTACCTTGGAATGTGACTGTATTTGTAGGCGGAGCCTTTAAAGAGATAATTAAGGTAAAATGAGATTATATGATGCTTCCTAGGTGGTGCTAGTGGTAAAGAACCCGTCTGCCAATGCAGGAGATGCAAGATACTTGCGTTCGATACCTGGGTTGGGAAGATCCCCTGGAGAAGAGCATGGCAACCTGCTCCAGTATTCTTGCTTGGAGAATTCCCACGGACAGAGGAGCCTGGCAGGCTACCGTCCATAGGGTCACACAGAGTCGGACACGACTGAAGCAACTTAGCACCCATGAACATGCGAGGTTATAGGGGTGGGAACCTTCTCCAATATAACTGATATCCTTATTAGAAGTGGAGGGACTTCCCTGGTGGTGCAGTGGTTAAGACTTTCCCTTTGAATGCAGCGGGTGCAGATTCAATCCCTGGCTGGGGAGCTAGGATCCCACAGGCCTCACGGCCAAGAAAACCAAAGAACATAAATAGAAGCAATGGGGTAACAAATTCAATAAAGATTTTAGAAATGGTCCACTTGAAAACAATCTTTAAAATAAGAAGTGGAGGTTGGGACACAGGCACTCAGAGAGGAGACCACACGAAGACACACGGGGAAGAGAGACATCTACAAGCCAAGCAGAGAAGCCTCAAAGGAAATTAATGTGCCAACACCTTAATCTTGGAGGTCTGGTTCCCAGAACTGTGAGTAAAAATATTTTTATTTTTTAAGCCACACAGTAGGACCCAGCAGACTAATATACCCTCTTTCCTGCTTAGTTTTCTTTACTGGCACTTACCACTGTCTAATGCATTATATTTTTATTCCCCTATTGCCAATCTTCCCCCACTAGAATGTACATAAGGGCAGTAAATTCTGTCTCTGTTGTTAATTGCTGAATCCCCAGCACCTACACCAGAGCCTGGCCCACTGAGAACAGACGTTGTTGAATAAATGTATGTGAAATGTTGAGCTGATGAACGAATAACTTAAGAGTTACTTATTGATAAACAGTTAGGTTGATAATATTTTTCCAGGGTATGAACTGTCATCTAGTTCATTCTACCTCTGTGTATCTACTGCATTCTACAGTTGGTCCCCAATTTTTGAACTTGGACTGAAGTCTAAGCACCTTGGGAGTCTGACTTGCAGAGAGGCCTCTCTATATTCTAATTCTCTTCCAGCCTACAGTCAGCCCAAGACCCTTTGTGGGCTGAACACAGAACATTTGGGTGAGGCTCCAGACTATTCTAGTGTCTCTCTATAGGGGTCTGAAGAAGCAAAATACAAGTGAAGCTTTGGAGAGGGGAAAATGTGGCTAAGAGGAAACAAGAAGTGCAAAATAGGAGTCTATCCATAGGGGACACTTGTCATGTTTCCTGGCTGCGTGCACAGCACTTACTGAAAACTCATCCAGTGTTTGGAGAAGGTCCTGCCTCTTGAACCCTGACTCCTAGAATAGTACATTTTCCCAGACTCCCTTGCAGCTAAAGCACAGGCATGTGACCTGATCTTCACCAATCAGACACCAAACTGGCCTGAAACTTCTCTCTGACAGTAGACGTTGTAGGAATGCCAGTGCCACCTAGAACTGATTTTCTGGTAAAGATGGTAGAGGGGATTTTTGGCAGTGGCAGTGGCTGAAAGGTCACGTTTTTGATGCACAAATGCTGCTTGTGCTGAAGGCAGTGGTAGTAAAGTAAGTTTCCAGTCTAAGTGCCAACTTTGTAAACCAGAGCACCAGGGCCTGGTGGCATGGTGACAGCAGTTCTGCAGCATGGCTGTGACTGACTCCTCTCAGAAACATCTTTAGTCCTTCTGAGAATTCTGTGAGCTGCCCAAAGCCCTTTGTGTCACTGCTTTTCTACCTCATCAAAGAAATTTAAGTGAAGGGAATACAGGTTCATGAATCACAAAACACATGTTGAAGGCATATCCTTGGAAAGAGAATGAAAAGAAAAGTTTTTTTGTGGTAAGATACATGTAACCATTTTCAAGTGCACAGTTAGTAGCATGCAGTACATTCATTATGCTGTGTAACCACCAGCACTATCCATTTCCAGAGCCTTGAGAGTTAAATGTTTTAGCATGGGTTCAAGTCTTTGAAGATTCTAGATTTCTAGGTCACTTTTAACTCAAGATAACAAGCATTCACCGTCCAATTTATACAATGTAAGCTTCACAGCTATGTTGTTTATGGCTATGTTGCTGGCATGTAGTAGGTGCCTGAAAAATAGGTGTTTGATATGGAAAGGTCAAATGGGATAGTCTGTAGTCCAGTACTTGTGCAGTCTGAATGGGGTCAGTTCAGTTCAGTTCGGTCCCTCAGTCGTGTCCGACTCTTTGAGACCCCATGAATTGCAGCACGCCAGGCCTCCCTGTCCATCACCATCTCCCGGAGTTCACTCAGACTCACGTCCATCGAGTCCGTGATGCCATCCAGCCATCTCATCCTCGGTCATCCCCTTCTTCTCCTGCCCCCAATCCCTCCC
>SJYX01007057.1:0-24369 GCA_006410675.1 Oreotragus oreotragus | reverse complement strand
TCTATCAGATCTAGGCCCTTAAATCTATTTCTCACTTCCACTGTATAATCATAAGGGATTTGATTTAGGTCATACCTGAATGGTCTAGCGGTTTTCCCTACTTTCTTCAATTTAAGTCTGAATTTGGAAATAAGGAGTTCATGATCTGAGCCACAGTCAGCTCCTGGTCTTGTTTTTGTGGACTGTATAGAGCTTCTCCATCTTTGGCTGCAAAGAATATAATCAATCTGATTTCGGTGTTGACTATCTGGTGATGTCCATGTGTAGAGTCTTCTCTTGTGTTGTTGGAAGAGGGTGTTTGCTATGACCAGTGCATTTTCTTGGCAAAACTCTATTAGTCTTTGCCCTGCTTCATTCCGCATTCCAAGGCCAAATTTGCCTGTTACTCCAGGTGTTTCTTGACTTCCTACTTTAGCATTCCAGTCCCCTGTAATGAAAAGGACATCTTTTTTGGGTGTTAGTTCTAAAAGGTCTTGGAGGTCTTCATAAAACCGTTCAAGTTCAGCTTCTTCAGCATTACTGGTTGGGGCATATACACACAGTGTGTTCCTTTAGTGGAAGAGGTGCTATAACTGAATGGGTAAAGTAGCAATTCCTAGCCCAGGCACTCCTGTCCCCTGGGTGCTGGGGGCTAGAAAAACTGAAGCAGATTTTGCTTTGACCTCAGATAAAGCTAAACAAGGTCTCCTAAAGGTTCCCATGGCTGGAATTAGAACACATGAGTGAGGGCATATCAGTTAGTTTCTGCTCCTTAGATGTTCAGACAGAGTTTCAGTGATAGAGCCAGAATTTCTAATATTTCTTGGAAGAAAGTTAGTAAGAAAACACTATTTGGTGGTAAAAGAGTTGGGGACATTCAGTTGTTCATTCAGCTGTACTTATTGGGCATCTGTCTTGTGTCAGGTTCTTTTCTGGGTACCGAAATCTTGGCCACAAACAAAAGAGACAGGTGCCTTATATCCAGAGCTCACATGCTAATGGGGAGAGACAGAAATTAAACAGATGTCAGATATGTCTGGTGGGGAAAGTGCTAGAAAGAAAAACAAGGCTGGGTAAGGGTAAAGAGGGTGACTAGAGGCATACAGTATTTGTGATATAGTCATCCTGGAGGGTCCCTGAGAAGGTGGTATCTGAGTGGGGACCTGGGGAAAGTGAGAGGGTGTCACATAGACATCTAGAGTGTTTCAGACAGAGCGAGCAGGAGGTGCAGAGCTCTGGGGTAGGAGTGCTGTGGGCAGATCCAGGAACCATGGGAAGGTCATTGTGGCCAGAGTGGAGGGAGGGGAGAGTTGTACGTGAGAAGGTCCAAGAGGCATCAGAGAAGATATTTTTCTCTGGAATGTTCAGAGTGAATATTGCAAGACACGGTAGACATACTTCTTGGGTCTCAAAGATGTTTTCTTCAAAGTGTTTCTCGTCCTATAGAGCAAGGGGGACAAAGGGACCACCCCCTTTTTCCTTACAGGCTTTTTGATTGTTCTTCCTCTTGAGGGCTAGCTATCAGGGTGAATTGCCATTTTTTTACTTTCTGGCTTCCTGGGGCGAAGCTGGCTTTTCTGCAATGAGATAGGGACCATTTGTGTGCCTTCCGCAAGCCCCAGGCAGAGTCTTTCCCCAGTGCCTGGCATGGGGCCAACTGTGTTGTCAGCAAGTGGATGCAAGACTTAGCAATAGGGTGAAGATGCTTGTATGAGCAGTAAAGGAAAGATCCAACATTGAGGACAAAGGAGGAGAGAGAGGGCCAAAAGCTTATAAACTGTGATGTGCTGAAGACGGGAGAAAATTATCCTCTCCCTCCACCCCCCAAACATTTGCTTAGGCTTCTTTTTTTTAAATGAATGAATGAATTAATTTTTGGCTGCGCTAAGCCTTCACTACTGCACGCAAGCTTTCTCTAGTTGCAGCAAGTGAGAGCTTCTCTTCACTGTGGGGCCCAGGCTTCTCATTGTGGTGGCTTCTCTTGTGGGGCACGGGCTCTAGGACATGTGGGCTTTAGCAGCTGTGGTCCATGGGCTTATTTGCCCCAAGGCACGTGGGATCTTCCTGGACCAGAGACTGAACCCACATCCCCTGCATTGGCAGGCAGATTCTTAAGCACTGAGCCATCAGGGAAGTCCTGCTTGGGCTTTTTGAGCTGTATTTCTGCTCATACTTTTCCATTAATTTTCCTGATCTTAAGAGAAAAGATGATTGCTGGAGCTGAGCAGAGAGTCTAACAAACAGCAGTCTAACAAACCCCTCCTCCTCCTAACCCAAAGTATGAGTATTTCTGCTCATACTTTTCCATTAATTTTCCTGATCTTAAGAGAAAAGATGATTGCTGGGGCTGAGCAGAGAGTCTAACAAACAGCAGGTGCTAGTGTTCCTCTTCAGGAAACTCATGACTGGGGAATGCGTCACATTTGAAACTGGCATAGTGGAGCCTGCCAGGGCCATTCGTACCCCCTGATTAAATACAGGATGGATTATGCTGTTTTCCTTCAGCCTGTTCTTTGCTGGCACAAACTATTCTTTGACAGGAAGTTGAAACTATCATGTTCTGATACATAATCTCAGTATCCCCACATTTCTGGATCTTTGTGAGCTCCCTTTTTTTATACCCAAATTGAATAGCCAGAATCTTTGCTGCACAGGAAACCCATGCCCTCTGGGTATTTCTGAAGGGGGTTGCACGCCCTGGTGCTGTGTGTCACTTACCACCTCCCCCAACCTCCTACCCCAGGGTGCCTTTTGTTTTTCTGTCAATGGCTGTCCCCTCACTCTTTTCCATGCTGCTACTCTCTGCTCTGCTTCAACCCAAGTGTGGGCACAGCCCCCTCCTTTATTCCCACTCACCTCTGTGTGTGGAGGCAGGGTGAGAGTCTAGACACTGAACAGGTTCCCTGGCCCAGGGAATAGCCAGTCAGTCCTGAGGGACCCCAGCCATGTCCAGCAGAGTCCGCTAGTGTCTGGATCACTGGGGAGGTGAAAGAGTCCTGGGGCTGGGAACCAGAGTGCTCAGGGCAGTGGTGGTGGGAAGTGGGAGAGAAGGCTCAGGAGAAGGCTGTTTACTGATACTAAAAAAGTTTAATACCCAGAATGGCTGTATAGTATGTACTCACTACATAGTCTTGTGCAACTGATTTGCTGAAGGACTGATGATATTTCTGGGGCCACTTGAAATTAGATCTCAAGCATGACTATAAGCTTATCTGTTGTGCCTCATTGAAAGGACCCCTTCACTGGTGGTCTCTTGCCTTGGGTACCAGCTGGCTGCCATGATTCTGGGGTCTCTTCCCTCAGAGCTGAGTTCTTTCTCAAATCTGCCTCCACTCTTAAGTCTAGAATTCCCCCTGGTCCCCACATTCAGCTCAGCTCAAACATTTGTCAGGGAAAACTGAACATCTCTTCACAAAAATGACCAAAAACAGCCTACAGAGGAATCATAGTCATGATTTTGCCTTAGGGATGAAGAGTCTCCTCAACCCATTTTCCCTTCCCCTTTGTCAAAGCACCACTCCTTTCCTCCCTAGGGGGGGTTCTGCCCCCATGCCCTAGAGCAAGGGGTACAACTTACAGCCATCTTTCAAGACAACATTCTGGGTTTTCTACCTTAGACCTGAAAAGCACTTAGCCAGTGCCCTAGCAGATGGCAGAGGCCGAATAAGAAACACTTTTGTTCATCATTTTGTCGTCACAGATCTTAGGAGTTTCTCAATAACTTTGTTGAAGAAATGGATTCATTCCTTCATTCGTCTGTTCAGCAGATGTGTATTGAGGGCCAACTATGTGCTAGACACTGTCTTGTTTGAGAAAACAAAAGAAAACAAACAAAAAAGATAAAAATCCCTTCTCTTATGGAGCTTATATTTTAGTGGGGGAGACAATAATCACAAAATAGATGAGTGAAATACAGAGTGTGTTAAATAGTAATAAACGCTAAAGAGGCTAAAAAGCAGGAAGGATGAATAGGGAGCACTGAGGGGATTTTAGATAATTATTTTGACTTTAGAGATTTCGTGGGATTTTAGATAGAGAACTAGGAAGGTGACATTTGAGTAGAGAGCTCTGGCTGCTATCTGGGGGTGGGCTGGGGAAGAGAAAACCCATTACCACATGGCTAGCAAAAGCTGTGACGTGGAGAAACTCA
Source organism: Oreotragus oreotragus (assembly GCA_006410675.1). NCBI lineage: Eukaryota > Metazoa > Chordata > Mammalia > Artiodactyla > Bovidae > Oreotragus > Oreotragus oreotragus. Next base: position 20,240 of record SJYX01007057.1, on the reverse strand, counting down.
TTTGTAATAAAGACAGAATTGAAATCCTATACAGAAAAGTGTTCCAGGTGATCCTTGGTTTTCTCCTACCTTGAATAAAGATGAGTTTTGTTTGTTTGTTTTTTAAAGAAAGAGCTACATTTCCTTGCTTTCAGTGCTTTGGGCAGTCATCACACTTTCCCTTCCATCTCCCTAAATTGTAGAAGGGTAAACATCTCCAGCACAGTAGAGACAGATTATTAAACGTGTGTTTTGTTTGTATCAGGAAATAAAGACAAGCGTGACATTGCTTCTCTTGATGCCCTGCATTTTCCCCAGAAATCAATCATGAATGGTAACATTGGGGCTGCTTTTATATACCTGAACCAGATATAGCTTGTTTCAAATAATTTCATATTGAAATAACCCGATAATGAATTTTACCATCACATTTCCAGAATGTATCTGCATTGGGCAGGTTCATTGACCCCAGATTCTTAACTGTTGCCTGTAGCAACAACTGTTTAGGTTTAGGCTGATATAGGAGCCTGTAAGAAGTGATCAATTTTTAGAGGATTTCATTGTTGAAAAACAGTTCTGTCCTCCTGCAGCTCATGTTCCCACCATATAGTATGCCCTTTGAGTTTGGAGGAGGCATTCTTATTGATAACAAAATAGTCCAATGCCTATTGGTGATCTGTAGCTATGGCCAGTCAGATTTGGATAAGGTGCTGTGTAAAACTCAAATTTGGCTAAAACTCTTTGTTTTGTATATTCTGTCTTGTATAGTCTGAGGATGGGGTGTCATCTCTGGAAGGAGTAGTCAGCCCATATTCAATAGGCATGCATTTGGCCTGGCCAGTCAGGCCTGGCCTGGCCTGCCTCCCTTATTTTCAGCCATGCCCTTCAATAGTTTGATCAGATTACCTGCCAGAGGAAAGTATCCTCTGAATGGTTAATCCTGGAAAAAAAGTCCTGATAAAACTCACAGTTAGAAGAACTGAGTTCTAATTCCAGCTTTCTCATTCATTTCTCTTAGCCACAGTTTCCCCATCCATAAAACGGGATGAACAGTACCACTCAGGGCTATGGTGTCAACTGAATGAAATAACGTCTTATATATTTATAATAATAAAATATCTTACACAATGCCCAGCTTGGAAGTAAATCAGACACCATTATTTGAGTTATTTTGAAGGTCAATGAGCTCACAGTTGCAGAAGCATTTTGTTCCTTGTAAAGAATTGTCACCACCATAACTGACATTGCCACCACTGTCATCAAGGAACCCTGTTTTCTCTATGTAATTATAAACCCCTCTTCAGCTTCAACCAGTTCCAGATCTCCAAAGGGCATTTAAGGTATCTTATTTGCTACCGTCTGCTGTAGAGAAGGACGTGAGACTAAAATTAAAAGTCTTGCATTCTAGGCAGTTTTCCACTAGATCTTTATGCAGCCGTAGAGAAATCACAAACTCTGAGTGTTTCTTGATCATCTGTAAAATGGGAATGTTGAATTCCTAAAAATTTCCATAGTGCTCACAATTTTTACAACCCTGTGTAAAGTGAAGACAAGAATGGAACTGTGGGTTTAGGTTTCTGTGAAAAGGGAGGTGAGGGTGGTTTCCATGTCAGTCCTGGCTTCTGCCTGCCATTAGCTTTACCCTGTAGGTGAGTCAGCCAGAGCATCTTTCTGAAATGGAAACAGGATTGTCACTCATCTGCTTAAAAACTAGTGTGGAGATTAGGTGAAGAGAGATAAACTACGGGTTTTGGATTAACATACACACACTGCTACACATAAAATAGGTAAACAACAAAGACCTACTGTATAGCACAGGGAACTATTAATATACTCAATATTCTGGAATAACCTAAATGAAAAAGAATATATTCCAAATAAGAACTATTAATATACTCAATATTCTGTAATAACCTAAATGAATAAGAATATATACCGAATAAGAATTCAGTGTGTGTATTTATAACTGAATTAGTTTGCTGTACACTTGAAACTAACATAACTTTGTAAATTAACTATACCTCAATTTTAAAAAGATATGTATATACAAGAAAAAAATCTGTCATTGGCCTCCCATTGCATAGATTTAGTGAAATCTAAATCCCATGGCATGGCATGCTAAGAGCAGCTTGTAACCATGAAACACTGTAAACAATGTACGTGTCCCCTAATGAGAAACGAAGTGGAACATCTCATAGTCAGAACATTATTCTCAAGTTAAAGTAACGTTACTGAGATTAAGTGATAACAGGAAAAGTGATTATAATGAAGTTTAAAAATGCAAGACAAAAACATTTTGCATATAGTGTGATTATAACTATGCTAAATAAGACAAAATATCTTACTTATTTAAAAAGATAATTTTAACAAACCCGAAATTATGAATAATAGTCAATTTCAGGAATTTTTCCTCATTTGTAATGCTACTATATTTTCCATTTTTTCTCTTTAATGAGAGCATATTCTTTTTGGAAAATTATTTTCATTGCTTTTTTTCCTTCTTCCAAAAGTAAATCGTGTTCATTTAGGAAGCTTTAGAAAATCCAGCCAAGATTTTTTTTTTAAGTACCTGTACTCCCCACCTGTCAGAAATAACCACTGGTAAATCCTCTTATATATTTTATGTATACATATATACACACACAAATAAGATACATACACAAATATATACATATATATGTTGTTGTTTAGTCACTAAGTCGTGTCCAGTTCTTTTGTAACCCCGTGGATTATAGCCCGCAGGCTCCTCTGTCCATGGGGTCTCCCAGGCAAGAATACTGGAGTGGGTAGCTCTTTCCTTCTCCATGGGATCTTCCCAACCCAGGGATCAAATCCAGATCTCCTATGCTGCAGGCAGATTCTTTACCACTGAGCCACCAGGGAAGCCCACATACGCATAAATACAAGAACAGCATTTAATGGTGGCTGTATACAAATATACATATGACATCTTTTTAATTATAAAAATTCTGTTACCCAGAGTAGCCAAAAAAGAGGTGAACATATTGTAGATTCTCTTAATGAGACCCAGTCCTACCTGATACCACACATCTCACATAAGTGTTACTGGCTTCCCTACCCTGGGATGGCAGCCCTGTTTTCTGCCTTCAAGGTTTCACACCGCAGAAAGTGCTTCCGGGTGCCAGGCGAGGAAACTCACTTTCTATGTGAGTTCGGTAGCTCTCTTAATCTCATTTCACTCTTAAGGCTCAGAATCTAACTAGAGAATTCTCAATATAACAACAGAGGCATTAGTCAAGGATATTTGATCGTCTTTAACACAGAGATCCTGACCATTTTTAGAAGCCCCATTTTTTAGGGTTTCCAACGAGATGGCACCCCGCTGTTCCTCTGGCTGGAGATGAAAGGTGAGTGTAGGATGAGGCTGTCTTCTGTGGGCACAGCCCCCACTGTCCACAGCTGGGTATTGGAGACGTGAATCAAGAGTGGTGAACACATTCATTCATGCCCACAAAGACAGTTTCACCAAAATCGCAACCTGGGAGAGAGATTTTTTAGAAACTCAACCCACTCACCAAGCCCGATCCTACTGGGAACCAAGCTATGGGACTTGCCCGAGAAAACCTTGAAACAAATTTATTCATTCAACAACCGCTTGAGTGGTGACTGCACAGATGCTGGGTTCCGGTGTGCCCAAGACAGCAAGATCCCTTCTGGTGGGGAAAATGTCCCCTCCTCGCAGAAGGGTAAACCTGGTGGGAGTGAGTCGTATCTCAGGGAGTCAGAAGAATTTTCCAGGCAGAGGCCACAATACACAGCAAGGGAATGGGGAAGAGCTTGCTGTGTTCAAGGAACTGCAAATAGACCAATGCAGCTTCAGAGAGGTGAACTGGAGGTGGCAAAGAATGAGGTGGAGCTCACAGGGGAGTTAAGGCCACGTTGGGAAGTGTGGATTTCATTTTCAGGCAGTAGAGAGTTAGGAGGAATTTAAACAGAATAGAGATGTGAGGGCTGACTGGGGCGATTCTGGTTTCCCTTTCGCTCCTCTCCTGTCCATTCTCCTGTCTCCAACTTACCCCCACCCATATTCTCAGCTCCTCTCCCCAGAGTCCTCGATTTCTAAAGTAAATTTCAGTCACAAGAGGCCAAAAGTCATCCCCAGGAATTTGTGCTGTAATGGTAGTTAAAGCCTTCAGACAAGAACTGATTATCTATCTGACTATAGAATTGTAGGCATTGGCCAGGAGGTAGGAGAGAACTGGTGGAACATTCTTTAATTGTGGATTATTCTTCCAGCTCTGGTCACACACCTCACAAAGGGTCAGACTTGCCTCCAAGGAAGCCAGCTAAGTACTTGGTACCCACTTTTCCTCAGGGGGTGAACACAGCTCCCACTTTTCCTCATGGGGGGAACACAGCTCCCATTTTCCTCACGGGGGGAACACAGCTCCCACTTTCCTCACAGAGAGGAACACAGCTCCCACTTTCCTCACGGGGCGGTGGGGGAACACAGCTCCCACTTTTCCTCACGGGTGGAACACAGCTCCCACTTTCCTGACAGGGGGTACACAGCTCGCACTTTCCTTTGGGGGTGGGGTACACAGCTCCCACTTTCCTTCGATGGGGCGGGGGGAACACAGCTCCATCTCCAGGATTTGAATTGTAGGGTCTTAACAACAGGAGGGATCTTGGATTCCCAATCACCCAGGCTCTTCTGGAAGGCAAGCTCAAAATATTCCCTTCATTTTTATCAGATTTGATTAGCTGGCATCTCATCATGTTTTCCATCTCTTGATAATTTTCTGAGAGGGAGTTAATGAATGGAAAGAGTCATCAGGGTCCAGGTAATCCACAAATCAAACACCCCATCTTGGTGTTGTCATAAGTGGTCTGTGTTCCATTTTCATGAGAAATAAACCTAAACCTTGAATGACTAAGCTGAAAGTCATGGCATTATCTCCCTCCTAGTCTTACCAGGCAGGGTTTTTTCCCTACTGTATCTTCAAGTCTCCTCCAAATCTTTGAAATCTTATCATGCAGCTTCTGTAATGTAACTTCTGAATTATGGAAATTGTAATGCAATAAAACTTCTCTGTTGCCTGCCGCGAGTGTCAGATATTATCTGGTAGATCTCAGATACCCCAGGTGTATCACTCTCTCCCACACACACAACCCCCTCTTACCCCCTTCAAAACATCAGCCTCCACTTGACACCGTGGGACTCCTCAAGTCATCTGTGTCAACCGTTCAGCTCTGGGTGACCCATTTCCTGCCCCAGCCAGCTTGGGGCTAGAACGGAGATGTTCCATTTACTCTGTAAAAAGTTAAATGTCACCCTCTGATGTTTACTGGCTTTGAAGTTTCCTAGCCATGGTATGTGGGGAAACTTTTCTGTCTCCATCAAACTCCTCCTCACCCCCTGTTCTGTGTGCAAACAAGTTCCTTGTTGTGATTGCTCATTTCTGCCCTCACATCCTTTCAGTTGTGGGATTTCTTATTGTCTTACTAACAAAAATAGCAACAATATTTACCCAGGACTTAACTATGAGTCAGACACTCTTATAAGCACATTTGGATATATGTACTCACTTCATACTCACAACAAGTGTTCGAGGCAGTTGCCATTATGAGCCCTATTTTACAAATAAGCCACCGAGGGGTTAAGAAATCTGTTCAAGGTCCCCCAGCTACTGAGAGGTAGAATCTGTGTCCTTAACTCGTGGGATTTGGCTCCTCCATCTCTCATTTTTGTCTCCTCCAAATATCTCCTATATACCCACATTCACCCAATGCCATGTTTACCCTATGCCAAGCACCGTGCCAGGCACTCGGGATTCAGGGATGATGCTTTGCAACTCTTGCCTACAGCTTGATGGAGGAGACTAGGCAGGCACACCATAAGCCAGAGTGTGCTGAGTGGGGGTGGGGAGGCCTGGACCGTCGCTGTAGGACTTTGAAGGGTGTGTTGGAGTCTGTGACACTTTATCTGGGCTGTGGAATGGGTGTCTGTGATAGTGCTGTAACCCATGAGCTCCTCTTCCACCATCAGATATTGTTTCATGTGCTTCTTTCTCTTTTTGCAGTTTTTGAAAATTCAAAATTATCTTTGCCTTTTGCTCCAGGAGAGCAGTTTTTGAACTTAATTGTTGCATTAAGATCATCCATGGTGGCAGCGACTGGTTGGTTTTCCTCTTGGCTACAGGCTGGACACGTTTTTCAGTCCCCCTCATACCCAGCGGTGGTGTTTGCTGGAGTCTGGCTGAAGGGGTGGGGTTGGAGGGAAGCACAGCCTTGCTCTTCCAAGCCTGGCCCATAAGACCACCCTCAAAAACCTCCTCCCTTCCACTCCAGTCCCAGGATCCACTGGAGGCCTCAGGGAGGTTCCAATGGACACCGGGGTTGAGAACCACTAACTGTTAATGCTTGCTTTAATTGCTTCCACGTTGCCTTGGCTACATCAGGACCAGCTGGCTTGGTGTTTGTGGAGGGGTTGACCAATGCAGACTTTTATTTTCATCCTTTAACTGTTCTCTTGGAAAACCCTCATCCAGACAATAATTGTCACTGGATTTACCTGTGAGCAGATGAGAGTGGTGGGTGTCTGAGGGTCCTAACATGCACTGGAGCAATCTGATTTAAAAATCGTATTTTAGGATCTGAGTCATATCATGCTATATATGGGCAGAGACACTGACAGGGACTCTGTGCACAATAAAAATAATACAAATATAACACAAATAATAAACCATGAAATACATATTATTTTGATAGAATCCAATAAGCATAAACATACACATATATGGGCACAATAATATTTGAGCGCTGGTATCTGCCAAGCACTGTGCTAAGCGCTCTACATGCAGTATCTCATTTAATCCTGACAACAGTGCTCAGAGGCAGGCATTACAATTATTATCCTGTTATAGAGATGAAACCAAGGCAGAGAAGAGAAATTATTTGTCCAGGGTCACCTGATGAAGAGGGCTTCCCAGGTGACTCAGTGATAAAGAATCTGCCTGCTAATGAAGGCCTTGCACAGGAGACTCAGGTTTGATCCCTACGTTGGGAAGATCCCCTGGAGGAGCACATGGCAACCCACTCCAGTATTCTTTCCTGGAGAATCCCATGGACAGAGGAGCCTTTTGGTTCAGTTCAGTTTAGTCACTCAGTTGTGTCTGCAAGCCCATGGACTGCAGAATGCCAGGCTTCCCTGTCCATCACCAACTCCCGGAGCTTGCTCAAACTCATATCCAGTGAGTGAGTCATGCCATCCAACCATCTCTTCCTCTGTCGTCCCCTTCTCCTCCTGCCTTCAATCTTTCCCAGCATCAGGGTCTTTCCCAAAGAGTCAGTTCTTTGCATCAGGTGGCCAAAGTATTGGAGTTTCAGCTTTAGGATCAGTCCTTCCAATGAACATCCAGGATTGATCTCCTTTAGGATGGACTGGTTGGATCTCCTTGCAGTCCAAAGGACTCTCAAGAGTCTTCTCCAACACCACAGTTCAAATCATCAGTTCTTCAGTGCTCAGCTTTTTGTATAGTCCAACTCTCACATCCATACATGACCACTGGAAAGGCCATAGCCTTGATTAGATGAACCTTTGTCAGCAAAGTAATATCTCTGCTTTTTAATATGCTGTCTAGGTTGGTCATAGCTTATAACTTAAGTCATAGCCTAGGTTGGACTTAGGCTATAGTCCAGGGGGCTCACAAAGAGTTGGACATGACTGAGCGACTGAGCATGCACACATGATAAAGATGAGCCAGGAGTGAAAAGCCATCTGACCCCCAGGCCCACAGCACAGTGTATGTTAACACTCAACATATGGGACCTTCACACAGATGCTGCCTGACTCCCAGGTGCCCATTTCAGTACCACCCTGTCCCACCCCATCTCAGGGACCCTTTTCAGTCCAGACTGAGCCATATTTCCCTTATCCACTGCTCAACACACTTTCTGTAATTAAAATTTAGTTGACGTGAACAAAGCCATTGGACTAGATGACGTCCCCTAGTTCTTCCCATACAGTTTGAGATTCCCTGGCACCATGGCAACCAGATTTTTTACGTGAATCTGGATCCTTGGAGGGCAGGACATGTAGGAACTAAGTGAAGTGCCTTGAAGATTTGCTGCGCTGGTAAGTGGTTCCTTCAAGGAGCATCCACTGAACTTCTCACCAGCCTCACTCACCCTCATTCGATGCTACTTTAGCCATTAAGTGCCCTCAAGAGCCCACAGAAGTATTTAAGGCCCTTTAAAAAACTTGTGGGGAACGCCAAAGGGAGAAAAGAAAACTACAAAATTGAAATTAATGGAGGTTCGATTAAATGCCTGCAAAAATATCACACTAAGCTTCATGAATAGTTAAATTTGGAATTCATAAAAAATTCATGATGCTTAAAAACAATAAAGCCTGCTTTTCTTACTTTGAGAGGTTTTCTCGTTTGCATAATGATGGTTGAAAAATCACAGCCAGTCGTAAATTGGATGTATTCCTTGTAGGCGAAAGCATTGCAAAAGCAGAATTACAAAAGTCATATCATATTTTTTACAGCCAAAATATTAAATAATTTGTTCAAATTGGTGCTGCGCTGGTAAGTGGTTCCTTCAAGGAGCATCCACTGAACTTCTCACCAGCCTCACTCACCCTCATTCGATGCTACTTTAGCCATTAAGTGCCCTCAAGAGCCCACAGAAGTATTTAAGGCCCTTTAAAAAACTTGTGGGGAACGCCAAAGGGAGAAAAGAAAACTACAAAATTGAAATTAATGGAGGTTCGATTAAATGCCTGCAAAAATATCACACTAAGCTTCATGAATAGTTAAATTTGGAATTCATAAAAAATTCATGATGCTTAAAAACAATAAAGCCTGCTTTTCTTACTTTGAGAGGTTTTCTCGTTTGCATAATGATGGTTGAAAAATCACAGCCAGTCGTAAATTGGATGTATTCCTTGTAGGCGAAAGCATTGCAAAAGCAGAATTACAAAAGTCATATCATATTTTTTACAGCCAAAATATTAAATAATTTGTTCAAATTGGCCAGCTATGGAACACGTGAGATGTGGATGTTTTCTTCTATGTTCGACATGGTGTTGGATGGAATCTCCCAAAGGAAGAGTCCCTAAAATCTGGGAATCACACACCTCCCCAGACCTTGAGAGAGTTTAGTGTAGGCAAGAAACAGAGCCTGGTTGCTAGGGGTAAAGGGTGGACCTGGGGGGGAATCCCCTCTCAGTCTGGAGTGAGGAGGCCCAAAAGGGGAAATAGAGTTCTCGAATGAAACGCAGCGCTTATCCAGTCTATCTTGGGAAAGAGGGCCTGTTTGAATGCGTCCAATAGATTCCAGCTGCCCCTACTGGAAACAAGCCAGGAAAAGCCTGTGCCCCGTTTTCCCTTCTCTGTAGGAAAGAGATTGAGAGGCTTTTCTTTTTCAAAGCAGAGGGAATGAGAAGGCCTACAAAGCACCGGTGCCATTCTTCCCCTTTCAGGACCGGGACCGCGCCCGCCTTATCATTCAGCGCTGACCCAAGAGCTCCTTTTGATTGGCAGCATCGCAAATTGACAGCTGTTTTCTTATCGAAGGCCTGGACAGGAGGCAGAATCCAGCAACTCCCTCCCTCACATCAGGCCTGGAACAGGGGAACTCTGCGGCTCCGTGATAAAATGAGACCTGGAGGCTAATGAATGACAGAGCTGCCTGCCTCCTTCGTCTGGGTTGCCAGCAACTCAGATAACTCAGCAGAGGTGCGAGACCTCCTGGGTGCTGGGGCACAAGTCCTCGATACAAGAAAGTCTTAGGACCTTGGTTTTCTCACTTGAAAATGAAGACGATAATTCCTGCCACTTTTTCCTGTCAGAGAAAGTCTGGGCTAGAATGGGTGGTGGCTGTTTAGTCGCTCAGTCATGTCCAACTCTTTGTGACCCCATGGACTGGAGCCCTCCAGGCTCCTCCGTCCATGGGATTTCCCAGGCAAGAATACCGGAGTGGGTGGTCATTTCCTTCTCCAGGGGATATTCCCAACCCAGGGGTCGAACCTGCATCTTTTGCATAGAAGGCAGATTCTTTACAGCTGAGCCACCAGGGAAGCCCCAGAATGTAGTAACATAGGAAATTGCCTTAAGAGGTTTGCTACTCAAAGTGTGGCCTCAGGCAGGCAGGCTCAGACTCACCTGAGAGCTTGTTGAGAATGTTACAGACCACAGGGGATGAATCTCCAGAACTTACAAACAGCTCATGCACCTCAATATAAGAAAAAATAAACAACGCAATCAAGAAATGAGCAGATGACCCAAATAGACATTTCTCCAAAGAAGACATATAGAAGGCCAAGAGGCACATGAAAAGATGCTTGTTCATTATTGTAGGTTTCCCTGGTGGCTCAGTTTGATCTCTGGTGGGGAAGATCCCCTTGAAATCAAAACTATGAGATATCACCTCACACCAGTCAGAAGGGCCATCATCAAAAGGTCTACAAATGAAAGGAAAAAAAAGGTCTATAAACAATAAATGCTGGAGAGGGTGTGGAGAAAAGGGAAGCCTCCTACACTGTCGGTGGGAATGTAAATTGGTGCAGCTACTATGGAGAACAGTATGGGGATTCGTTAAGAAACTAAAAACAGAGCTACCATATGATCCAGCAGTCTTACTCCTGGGCATATATCAAGGAAAAAAATATGGTTTGAAAGAATACATGTACCCCAATGTTCACTGCAGCACTGTTTATAATAGCCAAGACGTGGAAGCAACCTAAAGGTCCGTCAACAGATGAATGGATAAAGAAGATGTGGAATATTACTCAGCCATTAAAAAGGATGAAGTAATATCATTTGCAGCAATATGAACGGACCTGGAGATCATCACACTAAGTGAAGCGAGTCAGAGAAAGACAGACGTCATATGGTCTCACTTACTGTGGATAAAACAAAAGTGAAGCAAACGAACTTATCTACAGAACAGAAGCAGACTCATGGGTTTAGAGAACAAACGTACAGCTACCAGGGGGAAGGGTTGGGGGAACGGACAGGTTGCGAATTTGGGATTGACATGTACACACTGCTATATTTAAAGTAGATGGATACACGTGTATGTGTAACTGAATCACTTTGCTGTACTCCTGAAACTAACACGATATCGTTAGTCAACTCTACTCCAATAAAATAAAAATAAAAAATAAAGGAATGCAGACTCTCAGGTCCCACGGCAGACCTACCAAAGTGGAGTCTTCATTTTAATGAGATCCCAGGTAACTTGCATGAATATTAAAGTTTGAAAAGGCCTGATTATGGGGAGAAAAAACAACAACTCTGCAAGTCTTATAAGTTATCACTTACTGGTGACAATCAGTTTAAAGTCATCTCTGTTAGCTTCATGAGATGAGACCCCAGGAGGCTTGTTCCCCACTGTATTCCACTTCTTGGCTCATTCTGTGGTATAGAATAGGCACTCAACATTTGTTTAATTAATTAATAAGCCTTATATCCTGTGTGAGCGACCACACAGATGGGAGGAATAGATAGGTTAGCAAACTGACTTCCCAATGAGCCATGTAATCTACCTGGTAGGGGTAGCCTGCTTTTGACCTCTGGTACAATGCCCAGTGAATCCACCTGCCAATGCAGGAGATGTAGGTTTGATCGCTGGGTCGGGAAGATTCCCTGGAGAAAGAAATGGCAGCCCACTCCAATATTCTTGACTGGGAAATCCCGTGGACGGAGGAGCCTGACAGACTATAGTCCATGGGGTTGCAAAAGAGTCATAACACGACTTGGCAACTAAACAGAGGCAACAATGCCCTAACAGAGCGCTGCAGTGGTTCTCAAACCTTACTGCACGTCAGGACCACCTGGACACCTTGTTGAAACAGACAGCTGGACCCCACCCTCATAGTCTCTCATTCACTAGGTCTGGGATGGGATGAGAATTTGTATTTCTAACAAATTTCTGGTGATGCTGATGCTGCTGATCTCAAGGACTCTGTCTTCAGAAGAAGGCCTAGACACTGATGATGTCTGAATAAGTGTCTTCACATTTTAAATGCAGAATAGGAGGCATTCACAGAGACAGAAATATCAAATTGACAATAAAACATTTTTGGACCAAAGCTTTAGGCCCTGGCTCCTCGTCAGGAGGCTGGGGCAGCTTGAGACAGGCCAAGGACAGGGGACCAATGGGCCAGGGAATGGGTGGTGCTAGTGGCCATGGGTTTAAAATTCGGGGCTCCGAGGCAAGGCTCTCGATCCCGGCGTGGTCAGTATCATTCGTGTGATTCCTAAAGTCTACAGTTTTCCTCTTCATGTCAAGATTCCTGAATCACCAGAGTGGGACTGATTGTTTACTGGGTCGGTCAGACAGGCACTCCAGGGCTATTTGGTAACAAACAGTAACAGTGACAACCACTCCCTTTATGTCAGGCCTTGTATGTGTGTTGTGCGTGCTAAGTCACTTCAGTCGTGTCCGACTGAATGCAACCCTGTGGACTGTAGCCCACCAGGCTCCCCTGTCCTTGGGATTCTCCAGGCAAGAATACTGGAGTGGGTTGCCAAGCCTTCCTCCAGGGATCTTCCCGACCCGAATAGGGATTGAACCTGTGTCTCTTACGTCCACCTGCATTGGCAGGTGGGTTCTTTACCACTAGTGCCACCTGGGAAGCCCTCAGGCCGAATATATATATACACACACACACATATATATATATAAATTCCAAAGACAGAAGAGACTGGTGGGCTACAGTCCGTGGGGTCGCCAAGAGCTGGAGTGGGACATAAGGAGCTACTAACACTTCCACTCCCACAGTAAAAGGCTGAGACTCCAGCCCGGGCCTCCCCCTTCACTCCTTAGTGTCTCTCTCTCTTACTCGCTTCTGCTTCTGCCAGACAAGCCCCCACCCCTGCCTCTCTGCTGTGAACTTCCTCCCAGTCTATGTCCCATTCTGACGGCCACTGTCTCAGAGGGCAGCTCTCTGGGCCTCAGTTGAAAGCAGCCCACTCTGTGATTCTGTTCTGTTCCTGTTTAATTCCACCTGCAGTTACGCAGATGGTGGTCCACTGTGGCCTCAGCTCAGACAGCGATTCCAGCTGGCTCTATTCAACTCCTCCTATTGCTGCATCTCCACAGAGATGTCCAAGTCTCATCCCCTTGGTTGAAAGGGACTTCCAAGTGCCTGGGATGCTTGACGAGGTGGGGAGTTGTGTGTGTGTGTCTGTGTGGGGGGAGTGGCCCCCAGTGGCAGCCCAGCCACTCCCTTCCCTGGTCCTTCCCACAGAAGACAGCCGTCCTCTCCACCTGCAGACCCCCCGCTCCCCTCCCATTTCCCCCACTGCTCCTCTAGTTGTTGCCCTGCTTTCCTTTCACTCTCCTCTCTCCAGGCCCTGGCTTATCTGGGTTCTTATCCGGGAAAGAAAAACAGACTGCAAGCTTCACGCATCCAAGGATCTTCCTGCTTTGCCGTGTAATGACCAGGTGTATCAGTGAGAAGGAGGATGGAGATAGAAATATATAGAAAACCACCAGCTTAATACTGGCCATATAATCCTCCCCCATCTCTTTTCATTTGTGTGTTTATTGGTTTACCATTCAACATCCTGTATCAGATTGAACAGTGTCTGCCTCCCCTCCCCCAAATTCATATCCACCTGGAACCTTAAAATGTGACCCTTACTGGGAAAGAGTGTCTTTGCAGATGTAATTAGTCAAGATGAGGTTGTGTTGGTGTAGGGTGGGTTCTAAATCCAGTATGACTGGTGTCCTTATAAGAGGAAGGACGTTTAGACAGAGACACGCAGGCCGACGGGGAGAAGGCCACGTGAAGACAGAGGCAGAGGCTGGAATGAGGCATCTACACACCAAAAAAGCCAAGGGTTGCCAGAAACCCCAGAAGCTCGGAAGACGTGAGGCAGAATTCCTCAGTAGAGACTTTGGAAGGAACTAGGCCCTGCCAACACCTCGATTTTGGATTTCTGGCCTCCAGAACAGTCAGACAGTGAGTTTCTATTGTTTTAAGCCAGCACGTTCGCGGTCTTTGTTACAGCAGCCACAGGAAACTAGTACACACCCAGTAAGACTCTAGGGCCCTTGAGGGCAGGAGCCACATGCATTTTGTTCACCTTTGAATCCTCAGGGTCTTACAGTGTCTGGTGCACGAAAGAGTCCGAAATAAACTTCTGTCAAGTGAGGACAGCTAAGCCTGAGCAAGTGTGACTGAAGTGGGAGGGAAGAGTGAGGATTGAGATGATTTGTTTGGTTCCACAGAGAGAAACAGCAGCAAGGGAGGAGTCAGCAATGGGACCTGGCTCTTCTCTGCTTTGCTCACTCTCAGATGCTGAAATGACTATTTTTGGTGAATGCAAATCATAGCCACGGCCAAACGTCTGGAGCCCAAGGCCGCAAACGCGTGAGCTGAGCCAGGATAACAGTCACCCGGGTTTATTTTTAAAGTAACCACGCCTGACCTGTAGGCTCAGAGGCCTAAGACGCAGACTTCCCTGAGGGCCGCCCGGCGTGGCCAGCTCTCCTCAGCTGAGGAAAGCCACAGGTTTCAAAATGGAGGCCCTCAGCCTCCCCCGCTACGTCGCTAAGAAATACCTCCCCTCCCATCTGTCACTGACACGCTGACCTCTTTCTGGCGTGTTTGACACCCACAAATCACAAGCTGTTGCTCTTGGCTTAGTTCAGTTTCTGGAACTAAATGATGCGTGTGAGTGTGTTCTGCACCCGTGGGGTGCGGCTGCTGGGGCCAAATGCTCTCCCCGCTGATGGCTGGAGCACCTCCTGCTCAGCCCTCCATCTTCCCCTAGAAGGGACAGGCAAGTGGTCTTCAGAACCGCTGGGCGTAAGGGGTCTTCCTGCCGATTCAGCCACCATCAGCAACCAGGTGTCCATGGGGACCCCAGAGGTTGCCAGAGTTGGGGATCCTCCTCAGTCTCAGAGTTCTCCCTGGGTCCTGGGTTAAGAATGCATTTCTTGATGGCTCAATCAGGATTTGGAAAAAAATACCAAGGAAAAATAGTGTTAACCTGGTGGGACACAGGGTAACTTTTTGTTTTTTATTCTCATGAATTGTATTTTCCTTTAGTCTTTGTACCAATGAAGGATGACTCTGACACTCTCAAAAAAAAAAAAAAAAAAGAGAGAGAGAGAGAAAGAGAGAGAAAAGAAAAGAAAAATAACATGTTTCCACACTGGGCTTCATTGGAAGTCTGTGCATTGACCCACTCCCACCAGGAGAACCCCTGAGGTCTTATTGAAAAAAGCCCCAAAGGCCACATGTGTGGTTCTAAAAACATCAAGGAACGATGTCAATTTTTTTACTGAAGTTTTCCAAGGGTGGAACGAGGAGTATATCTATGCTATTCCACACAGCATGACCGTCTTTAAAATTGTCCTTTGACACGTCTTTCTTTTCCCCTCAGCTTCACTCCTCGTGTTGGCTTCTTTTCCCTTTACGATCCCCATTTTCAGGTCCTCCCAGTCTGTCTCCTCAAACCTGTAGCCACTCTGGCTCTCGCTCCAGCTCCCTCCTCTTTCCAGTCTCTCCTCCAGCTCCCTCCTCTTTCCAGTCTCTCCTCCTGTAGAATACTCCTTCACCTGGGCAGCTCCCTCCGCGTCTCTTCTACAGAGTCGTTTGGCCTCTCTCAGCCTCTCTGATGGCCCCTGTACCCATCACCCCACACAACCCAGTAGCTGAGCTTATCGAACTGATAGGCTGTCCTTCCTTCCTGAAAAGCGTGTGGTTTCCCACTCACAGCAGAAAACTTTGGGGGATATAAACAGCCACACCTCTGGTTGACATACCTGATACCAGGGTGTTCTGGGTGGTCCCATTTCACCCTCCCCATTTCCTGTGAGGTCAGAGAGCTAGAAAATGTGTGGTAATGAGGGGGCAGGGATGCCCAGGAGGACCTTAGCTCCAAGTCCATGAAAGGAGCGAGGGCTTATGGGAATCGACATGAGGTCACCCTGTGGAGTGGCTCCAGACCTGGCCCTGCCCTCAAGGAGTTTAAAATATGATCGGGAGAAACGTATGTGAGATGGCTCTGGAGCAATTTCTAGAGCAAGTTGAGACAGGGATGTGTGCTAAGGGCCCTAAGAGTTCAGAAAGGCAGGTCAGCACAGTCTGGAGAAGTCTCAGGAAGCTTCAAGGATGGACCTAGAAGATGGACGGAGTGTAACCAGGTGGAGGAGAAGGGAGAAGTTATCCCATTCAGGAGCATCAGTGAGAACAAAGACTGGGGGAGAGGGACGGTGGTCTGTGACAGGGGACAGAAAGGAGGGCCATCTGGCAAAGTGGTCCATTTCCCCAATGGCCACCCCCCTTTTTGGCTCCAGGGACTGGTTATGTGGAAGACAATTTTTCCATGGCCAGGGGCTGAGGGGAGAAGGGTGGTTTCAGGATGATTCAAGCACATTTCACTTATAAATACACACATTTTATTTCTATTATTATTATTACGTCAACTCCACCTTAGATTATTAGGCATTAGATCCCAAAGGTTGGGGATCCCTGCAATTCCCCAGGCACATACCTCAACCAGTCTCATTACTTTGAAGCTGTGTTTGTGCTTAGTCGCTCTTTGAGTCCTCATGGACTGTAGTCTGCCAGGCTCCTCTGTCCATGGGGATTCTCCAGGCTAGAATACTGGAGTGAGTTGCCACNGCAATTCCCCAGGCACATACCTCAACCAGTCTCATTACTTTGAAGCTGTGTTTGTGCTTAGTCGCTCTTTGAGTCCTCATGGACTGTAGTCTGCCAGGCTCCTCTGTCCATGGGGATTCTCCAGGCTAGAATACTGGAGTGAGTTGCCACACCCTCCTCCAGGGGATCTTCCCAACTCAGGGATCGAATCCAGGTCTCCCATATTGTGGGAGGATTCTTTACTGTCTGAGCCATCAGGGAAGCCCAAGAATACTGGAGTGGGCAGCCTATCCCTTCTCCAGGGGAATTTCCCTTTGCAGGAATTTAACTGGGGTCTTCCACGTTGCAGGCAGACTCTTTGCCAGCTGAGTTACCTGGGAAGCCCACTTTAACATTGAACGTGAACTATATTATATTTCTCCTGGACCTTATCCTGTTCCCGGGACATAGGAGACCTATGTTCTGGTGGGCAGGCAGCCAATCTTCCATTCCATGCCAAGGACTGAGGTTCCCAGACTGGTGTTTAGGTTGGTTGATTGGATCTGAGCATGCATTTTTCCAGAGCTAGACGTGGAGATTAGCCTAGGTGGAATAAGACTGAAATATGTGTGTGTCGAGCTGGGGTTGGGCTGTAACATGGATTATTTTAACATGATTGTGGTAGGGAAACCCCAAGCAAGTAAGAAGCTTCATGAAAAATGAACATTTTTCAAATGAGTTGTTTTAGAAATTCATAGATATGTCAAATTTCTATCATATTCCATGGGAAGTTGGTGAGAAATTCTACCTGGATGTTACACTGAGAGTTAGGCTCCTTGAATGCCCGAGAAGTACTAATGGTAACCCCAAGCCCCAGCTCCTCCAGAATTCAGAACCAGAAGCATGAGTTCTGCTGGGGTTTCAGCCACACAGCAGTGGAGGAGAGACGACCCAGGGCTTCACTGTGGATGGGGCTGGGGGTGAATCTAACATCTTTAGTATGTGCAAACTTAGCCGAGGTCCAGGCAGCCACCATGGCTAGGTGGCCAGGGGATAGAGGACCACGTGAGGATCAGGTGGGATGAAACATGCAAAGACAGGCAGGTGGCTGGGGCATGTTTCAAGGAGTTAAGCTTGTGCCCTGCACGACCTTAGGCACTGCCTGGTGGGTCTGAAAGCAGCATCTAATACTCTAAAGAAGGGTCTGGAATCGGTTGTTTGTTTGTTAGGCTCCACAATGCTGGCTAAGATTCAGAAACAGGGCCTCAAATTGTCAAGGCAGGTTGATAGAGAATCCCAGTCTTATGAGCTGAGCCAGTGTGGCCAGGACCTAGAATGATATGATTCAGATGGTTCATGTATGGCCAGGAATCAATTACCTTCATTGTATCCTTTCCTCCCTCCCTTCCTTGTTCCCTTCTCTCGCTCTTTCTTCCTATTCTTTCTCTCATTCATTCACACAATGTGTCAAGCCATTTCCTAGGTGATGAGCATGCCATGATGAACATGATTCCTACCCTTCTACCCTTATGGAACTTATATGTGTGGGGCGGGGTATACACACAGCAACGGTTACATTCATAACGATATAATTATAATTATAGACAGTGTTCCAAAGAGATACAGCATTGAACAGCATCAAGAGGGAACCTAATCAGACTGGGGTGGGGAGGGGTTGTGGGGAGCTCAGCAAGGCTTCTCCTAGAAGTGGTGAGAAGTCAGCCAGGCAAAAGCGATGAGGGGGATAAGAAGAGGGAGAGTGTTTTAGACAGAATGAAGCACCAGAGCCTTGTCATCAGGTCAGGCAGGAGGATGGCTGAGTCTGGGAACTTGCTGGAGAGAGTGAGCAAGTGGGATGAGGTGTGAGACAGCAGGAGCAGATCACTGGGTGCAAGCCTGGGGCTGTTCACAGTGGGCTGGGCCGCCAGTGCCTCCGTGTGGCGCTGTCTCTGGGTATTAATGATGCTAATAATACCTGTTACTTACGAAGCACCTTCTATGTGCTACATGCTTTCCATGCCTCATGTTATTCACCCCCCCACCCCCGCCAAGAAATTAGTATAGTTATTTTCCCATTTGACAGATGAGAAAAACCAAGACTAGAGACCTCAATGGATGCACCTAATCTAAGGCCATGCAACCAACAACTGAAGGAACTTAAACTTCACCCATGACCTGCCTGATTGCAAAACCGTTGTTCTAGAAACTTTCCCCTGCTGCCTTTTGGCATGAGTGACTCTTGCTGAGAAGGACTGGGGAGGCCATCTCCAAGCTTTAGCTTCTCCACACCCTGAGAAGCGTGGAGAGGAGGAAGTAGGATGAGGGGCAGGGTGCTGGTAGCTCTGGCTGTGGTTGAGAATTGTTGGGGAGAACTGCAGGGGTGGGGGTGGCAGGGATGCACCGAGCTGGCTCATGTGCATGAATCATTCACAAGCTGAAGATGAGTCAGGGGCCGGCTGCATTGTTACGGAAGTAGTGGGCCGGCTGTGGACTCAACCTGAAGCTGGGTTTTTTCTCTTATGGTGACATCATGAACCAGGAAAGCCAAGCCAACTTTGGGAGGTGAATTTCAAGTGGAAAAATATCTTCTCTAAGGCTTGCAGGTGAGCATCGTGGAAGAAAGATCCACTTTAGAGAATTTATTAATATGAAGTCCTTGACCAAATATGGCCGAAGCCAGGATATCTTAGCTGCAGAAGAAATTTGACACTCCATTCTGTGAGCTGGTCACACAGTCCCTAACCAGCCCCTGGAGAAGATTTAAAATTAGTTAGGGAAGGAATTTATCACTAAGATAACTCAGGGACTTCCTGGCAGATCTTTATGCCTATGATTCAGAGAGAAATCCCAAACCCCTTGAGTGCAGGAGAGTTGAAAAAAACTCTGAAACTGGTGAGACAGGTAGCAAAAGGCTCACACACACACACACACACACACANTTTCCAGTCCTGTGGCCACTGCTGAGTTTCCAAATTTGCTGACATATTGAGTGCAGCACTTTCACAGCATTGTCTTATAAGATTTGAAATAGCTTAGCTAGAATCCCATCACCTCCACTAGCTTTGTTTTTAGTAATGCTTTCTAAGGGCCACTTAACTTCACACTCCAATATGGTCTGGCTCTAGATGAGTGACCACAGCATGGAGATTATCAGAGTCATTAAGAGCTTTTTTTTTTGTAAAGTTCTTCTGTGTATTCTTGCCACCTCTTCTTAATCATTTATGCATTTTTTAGGTCCTTACCATTTCTTTCCTTTATTGTGCCCATCCTTGCATAAAATTTTCCCCTGATAATCTCCAGTTTTCTTGAAGGGATTTCAAGTCTTGGCCATTCTATTGCTTTCCTCTATTTGTTTGCATTGTTCTCTTAAGAAAGCTTTCTTATATCTCTTTGCTGTACTCTGGAACTCTGCGTTCATTCTCTGGAAATATCCTTCTCTTTCTCTTTGCCTTTCACTTCTCTTTTCACAGCTATTCACTGGACCTCCTTAGACAGCCACTTTGTCTTCCTGAGTTTCTCTTTCCTTGGATGGTTTTGGTCACCACCTCCTGTACAACATTAAGAACCAATGTCCGTAGTTCTTCAGGTGCTCTGTCTACCAAATCTAATCCCTTGAATTTATTCATCACCTCCACTGTATAATCATAAGGGATTTGATTTAGGTCATACTTGAATGGCCCAGTGGTTT